>OX401404.1:48290817-48750197 GCA_947846245.1 Cerastoderma edule | reverse complement strand
AACAATGTATTTATTTTATTTTATCAATCACACATGAAACATGAAACTTAAATAAATATTCAATAGAGTTTTTAGAGCACATATACATAAGTCTTGTCTTAATTGGCCCGTACATGTTGGAACACTTTTTAATAGTTCGCTCATGGTGATTCCACCCTGTCTGTAGGTTTCCCATGCAGCCCAGATTCGTCCTTGGAGAGTCCTCGTCATTTTCGTCTGCACCCGCTTCAGTTTTCCCTCCCGAACAAGTCATACCTGAAGCCTCAGGTCACTGGCCTTGGTGTGAAGAAGGGACAGCATGAAGTAAAATGGCAGGTTCACCTTCCAGGCCCGCTTGTTGTGCCAGCCCTCGCAGTCGTTGTTTGTCCGGATTGTTCTGAGTACTGGCACCAATCGGCGATGGCCCAGATATTCCTGGTCTCGCTGGGTGGCTGTGGGAGCTTTGAGACCTCTGGAAAGACTGTCCCATCTGCTTCCCGGTCACTGAACATTTAGTGGTATTGTTACGAAAGCTATAACGCCAGTCAACAGATCCCTTCAGTCATTGGTTAATCACGTAGCAATAACCATCTGACAAAACTAGTTTCTGGTTCCCCCATTCTGTTTCCTTCTCGATGACCTGGTATGTGACAGGGGCTTCTTCTGGAACTGTTGTTGATAGAGGGTTCAGCAAGTTCGTTCAGGAAAGAGCGATGTCTCGTCGAAAGGTCAAATGTCAGAGACGTATTGTCATCTTCAATGGGTAATGATAATCTGGTGGACTCTAGCAACGGAGGTGTAAGGTGACCCTGGTCTGCAACCTCTATGTCCTCTGTATCCATGGGCATATGAAGATAGGCGGCCGATATACCTGTGAATTGACATATATCATTACAACATTGAAAACTCAACCTTAACTTAGGATGTCTTCTAACCCATTGAATATCGTAAACGGTAGACAAAGAAACATTAATTAAAGATCCAATAGAAAATCCAATATACTTGGTGATTTAATGATTTGGAGGACGAATACCACTTTATATTTATTTGTCCCTTAATTTAACAAACAAAAAAGTACTGCATAACCTTTCCTTGTATTGCATCAATACATTGAATGAAAGGAAAATTACATTAAACCATCAAAATTAATCCGTTATCAAATAAAATGTGAATCCTTACAGTTTTTCTTTATGTTCCCCCATACACATGTTTTACCTGCTTCCACAGTATAGACATTAATCTAAACATGCACGACATGCACGTGCAAAATTATTGTTAAACTGTATGCACATTATGTTAATAAATGTAATTGTTTATAAATTCATTGTAATGGACGATAAGCATTGCCATGCTCAAGTCCAATTTTGAAAATTTATGATTTGTTATAAAAACTCGAAAGAAAGAATCTACGCATCATGTGCATTGACGTTAAGTTATTTAAATGAAATATTGCCTTTTTGAAAGAATTATCAATATCAGGTAGGTCCAATATATAACAGCAATGCCAGGTCAATGTAATAGTTGCAATAAAATGTTACCATTATGGTGTCTGCGTATTTATTCTTACTGTCTCCAAACAATTCATCACTCAGCGCCACGTTCCCTTTCATAATTCACAGCTAGGTAAAAAACTTGCAAAAATAAAAGTCTTTAAACATTCAATCAACATCCACTTATCTATTAATTAAGGAACATGATTAACACTGTCATATTATCTATTCTTTAATGTACAATGATTAAAGCCACACCGAATCCATCGATAAATGTGATATTTTTCACACCTTTGACGGGACGACTTTTCTAAGGACTATATACAAATAATATTCGTTATTTATATGAACAGGAAAAGACAATAAGATAAAGATTTCTGATTTGAATGATGATTGTTAATTGATATCAACAATATATTATACTAAAATACAACACATATCTATAAACTGTGGTGAATCGTTACTAATGTGTGGCGAATCGTTATCACTCTGTGGTGAATCGTTATATGAACCTGTGGCAAATCTTTAGTGGTGAGTTGTTATTGTGGCGAATCGTTACATATTCGTTTTGAGTTGGTCATCAATAAAGATGATAACCAAAGCTTCAACAAAGAGATTATTTGGGACTTCGTGAAAGGTCATAATTGAAAGCTCATGCAAATTACTAGATTATCAAATATGAGCACTCCATTTGTTTTAAGATATTAAATGGATTTTCATCTGGTTAGGGCTAAGGATTTCTGACCAGTTGTCTTTTTACAATCCAGAATAATTGATATATCTTTTCATTTGTAGAGTGTCCTTGGTCAATGCACTTCATCCTTGTGCAGATTTGGTACATTAACAAGAAAGCATGAATAAATGAACATGTTACATGACAACTTAAAATGTTGAAGACTTCTTTACATCCAAATGAAATTTAAAACTGTATTTAGTACATGTTTTTCTTTATATTCTGATGCTCTTTCCAATATGGATGAGACAAAATTTTATGTATGTATGTATAAATATGTAAATACATACCGAGATTTCCTGTAAGACTGTTTCAAAATCTTTTTATGGACCTCATTCTAAAGAATAAATTGACAAAACTAATTTGAAGGATAAATTACAAAGCATTAATTTCAAATTTCCACAAAAAGAGCATTTATATGTATACCTATCATTAATGATAATTTAAGATTCTTTTATTTTTAATTTATTATCTCCTTTTCTTATGTAAGGCACATGTATATCTTTTATAAGCTTGATAACTTCATGGTTCATTCTTTTTGTTGCAGATTCTCATTGCAGAAATAGGATGATAGTATAGGTATTTGCATAATCAATTGTTGCAGTGTACAAACATTTCTTTTCCAGTTCAATCATCTAAGTTAAGAGGCCTATTGCTAATTCTTTAAATCTCCCCTAACCCTCTATTGTGAGTACTTATTAGAATCCTCTTGTTGTGATGATTGTAACATTTACAAACAAAATAGAGTTCACCACAAACAAACGTTTCAAGGGTTCAATGCAAGACTATAGAAAGTGCTTCATTAACATGAAGAACTTAGTATTGTCTTGCTTTGAACCACCAATTTGTGAAATACTGCATGTAAAAGGCTCTTATCTGGAACTTTGGTTAACTAAACACTAACATGGCTTGGATCAAGGCAAAGCCAAAGTATATGAGTGTTTGTGCTTTGGTTCTCTAAACATTAACATGGCTGGGATCATAGTTTTGGCCACAGCATATGAGGGTTTGTGCTTTGGTTCTCTAAACATTAACATGGCTGGGATCATAGGGATGTGCAGAGCATATGAGTGTGTGTGCTTTGGTTCTCTTAACATTAACATGGCAGGGATCATAGTTTTGGCCACAGCATATGAGTGTTTGTGCTTTGGTTCTCTTAACATTAACATGGCAAGGATCATAGGGGTGGCCAGAGCAGATGAGTGTTTGTGCTTTGGTTCTCTAAATATTAACATGGCAAGGATCATAGGGGTGGCCAGAGCATATGAGTGTTTGTGCTTTGGTTCTCTAAATATTAACATGGCTGGGATCATAGGGGTGGCCAGAGCATATGAGTGTTTGTGCTTTGGTTCTCTAAACATTAACATGGCAAGGATCATAGGGGTGGCCAGAGCAGATGAGTGTTTGTGCTTTGGTTCTCTAAATACTAACATGGCTGGGATCATAGGGGTGGCCAGAGCAGATGAGTGTTTGTGCTTTGGTTCTCTAAATATTAACATGGCTGGGATCATAGGGGTGGCCAGAGCATATGAATGTTTGTGCTTTGGTTCTCTTAACATTAACATGGCAAGGATCATAGGGGTGGCCAGAGCAAATGAGCGTTTGTGCTTTGGTTCTCTAAATATTAACATGGCTGGGATCATAGGGGTGGCCAGAGCAGATGAGTGTTTGTACTTTGGTTCTCTAAATATTAACATGGCTGGGATCATAGGGGTGGCCAGAGCATATGAATGTTTGTGCTTTGGTTCTCTTAACATTAACATGGCAAGGATCATAGGGGTGGCCAGAGCAAATGAGCGTTTGTGCTTTGGTTCTCTAAATATTAACATGGCTGGGATCATAGGGGTGGCCAGAGCAGATGAGTGTTTGTGCTTTGGTTCTCTAAATATTAACATGGCTGGGATCATAGGGGTGGCCAGAGCATATGAGTGTTTGTGCTTTGGTTCTCTAAATATTAACATGGCAGGGATCATAGGGGTGGCCAGAGCAGATGAGTGTTTGTGCTTTGGTTCTCTAAATATTAACATGGCTGGGATCATAGGGGTGGCCAGAGCAAATGAGCGTTTGTGCTTTGGTTCTCTAAATATTAACATGGCTGGGATCATAGGGGTGGCCAGAGCAGATGAGTGTTTGTGCTTTGGTTCTCTAAATATTAACATGGCTGGGATCATAGGGGTGGCCAGAGCAAATGAGCGTTTGTGCTTTGGTTCTCTAAATATTAACATGGCTGGGATCATAGGGGTGGCCAGAGCAGATGAGTGTTTGTGCTTTGGTTCTCTAAATATTAACATGGCTGGGATCATAGGGGTGGCCAGAGCATATGAGTGTTTGTGCTTTGGTTCTCTAACATTAACATGGCAAGGATCATAGGGGTGGCCAGAGCAGATGAGTGTTTGTGCTTTGGTTCTCTAAATATTAACATGGCTGGGATCATAGGGGTGGCCAGAGCAGATGAGTGTTTGTGCTTTGGTTCTCTAAATATTAACATGGCTGGGATCATAGGGGTGGCCAGAGCATATGAGTGTTTGTGCTTTGGTTCTCTAAATATTAACATGGCTGGGATCATAGGGGTGGCCAGAGCAGATGAGTGTTTGTGCTTTGGTTCTCTAAATATTAACATGGCTGGGATCATAGGGGTGGCCAGAGCAAATGAGCGTTTGTGCTTTGGTTCTCTAAATATTAACATGGCTGGGATCATAGGGGTGGCCAGAGCAAATGAGTGTTTGTGCTTTGGTTCTCTAAACATTAACATGGCTGGGATCATAGGGGTGGCCAGAGCAGATGAGTGTTTGTGCTTTGGTTCTCTAAATATTAACATGGCTGGGATCATAGGGGTGGCCAGAGCAGATGAGTGTTTGTGCTTTGGTTCTCTAAATATTAACATGGCTGGGATCATAGGGGTGGCCAGAGCAAATGAGCGTTTGTGCTTTGGTTCTCTAAATATTAACATGGCTGGGATCATAGGGGTGGCCAGAGCAAATGAGTGTTTGTGCTTTGGTTCTCTAAACATTAACATGGCTGGAATCATAGGGTTGGCCAGAGCAGATGAGTGTTTGTGCTTTGGTTCTCTAAACATTTACATGGCTGGGATCATAGGGATGTTCAGAGCAGATGAGTGTTTGTGCTTTGGTTCTCTAAACATTAACATGGCTGGGATCATAGGGGTGGCCAGAGCATATGAGTGTTTGTGCTTTGGTTCTCTTAACATTAACATGGCAAGGATCATAGGGGTGGCCAGAGCAGATGAGTGTTTGTGCTTTGGTTCTCTAAACATTAACATGGCAAGGATCATAGGGGTGGCCAGAGCAGATGAGTGTTTGTGCTTTGGTTCTCTAAATATTAACATGGCTGGGATCATAGGGGTGGCCAGAGCAGATGAGTGTTTGTGCTTTGGTTCTCTTAACATTAACATGGCTGGGATCATAGGGGTGGCCAGAGCAGATTAGCGTTTGTGCTTTGGTTCTCTAAACATTAACATGGCTGGGATCATAGGGGTGGCCAGAGCATATGAGTGTTTGTGCTTTGGTTCTCTTAACATTAACATGGCAAGGATCATAGGGGTGGCCAGAGCATATGAGTGTTTGTGCTTTGGTTCTGATTTTTAAGTATATGCAACACTCTTTAAGCTAGACAGTCAATATTGTTTTAAGCGACCATATTAAGAGGAGACTGAATTGCGGGGTATACAATTAACAGCCTATTGTGAACACCAGTCACTCAGAAAGCTCCAGTTCGAGCTTTTTTTATGACTAGCATCCTGTATTAAGAAAGTTTCAGACCAATTAACAATTCAGCACTGTATAAGATCCATCACTTAACCCTTTCCCAAACAAAAGTGACATTTGACCAGTTTGTTGCAGACGACCTTAGAAAACATTGTGGGAAAAGGAGAAATTGCTCGTAACAAGCAATTTTTCCTTTTCCCACAATGTTTTCTGCCCTATCAGAAGATAATTTTCCAATTTCATCACCTTTTGAAATTTCGTCTGCAAACTCTTTCAATTTGGGTCAGTTGAAAAATTGTTGTTTGGGAAAGGGTTAATACATGATTGAATGTAGCTGTATACTGGAAATTTGTTTTTTTTTGTTCCGAAAAACAAGCATGCTCAAACACCTGTTCGCTCTGGCCTCCCGTGGAGGATTTGGATTTTGTTTTAACATTTTCCTCTAACATTACATGACCAATTTGACATTAATTAATGTTTTTTCTTCAATATACATGTAGTGGATCCAGTAAGGTGTAAGGGGAGCAGGGTCTTCCCCAGGCTTTTAAGCGCTGTCGGGCCCCAGCGCCTGAATTTTTAAATCACCAATCCCCCAGCGCCTTAATTTGTCAACAGCACCTTAAATTTGTCCTATATGCTTTAAATTTGTCCTGCACACAGCCTAGTTGCTTCTGACATTGTTTGATACATTTTATTTGGTTTAAAAACAGTGACATTTGTCTTTTTATTCCAAAATTTACCTAGTAACTTACCATATTGGGATGCACATTTAAAAAGAAATTCACAGGGAAAGGGCGTAACTGCTATTGTACAAACATTCCTTCCCCAAGCATCAAGCACCCCAGTGCCTGAAAAAAAAATCCTAGGGAAAACCCTGGGGAGGGTGTGGGACTTTGTGACTAGATAGCAGCCAATTTCTTTTTACAATAGAGTCAGTGTTCTTTGGCAAAACACTATGTTTTAGTCTTTAGGTGTAAAAATTACCATTTTATGTATCTTAAAGTTTGTCTTTATTACCACTGATGAGAGGAGAATTAAGAAATAATTTATGTTGTTTCTGGGTCTTTTGTTTGTCTATCCCTCTGTCAATCCATCCTTTGTCAACTTTTTTTTTTAATAACTCTTCATTTTCTAATTGCTGGATTTTGATAAAGATTACACAAATGATTCTGGCAATCATTTAAACCCTAATAATGCTGGAACGGCCATTGTGTTCCTCTTGTTTTAACTGCTTTACCAACTGCCAAATTTTTGACTGTCCCAAATTGAAAGAGTTTCCAGACGACATTTCAAAATGTTATGAAATTGGAAAAGAATCTTCTGATAGGGCAGAAAACATTATAGAAAATGGGAAACTGCTTGTCACAGGCAATTTCTGCTTTTCCCACATTGTTTTTTTCTAGAGATGTCTGCAACAAAGTGGTTAAATGTCGTTATTGTTTTGTAATGGGTTAAACATGGATTCAAAAGAAAACATTAGTGGCCATACATTATATTTGTTGACTCACATTGTTTTTTAAGTTGGACAGATTGCAAAATTTCATTTATGTGACTTTGGTAAGTATCTGTGTGTTTGGCTTGTTAACTGATCCTACCATTCGGGAATTTGTGACTGGTCCAATTTGAAAGCATCAGCAGACAACAAAAATTGACATGAAAATATACATTCCCTTTAAATTATTGGGTTGGAACCAATGTCACAAAAGTATGAATTGCTCATAAGGAGTAATTTATCCCTTTGTCACAGTGGATTCTACAATCTGAAGTTAATCTGAGTTATAATGGTGTAAAAGTTTAACCCTTTACCAAATGCCAAATTTTTGACTGCCCAAAATGAAAGACTTGAAGTTTGCAGAAGACAATTCAAAATGTGATGAAATTGGAAAATAACCTTCCAAAAGAGCAGAAAAAATTGTGGGAAAAGGAGAATTTGCTCGTAACGAGCAATTTCTCCTTTTCCCACAATGTTTTCCAGAGTTATCTGCAACAAACTGGTCAAATGTCATTGTTGTTTGGTTAATACTCTCGGTATTTGGTTTGTTATTAACCCTCTTCTATCACTTACCCAGGAGAAAAAGCATGGGAAGAAGGCAGAAGAGGCTGACCATGTCATACTGTTTGCTCAGATCCCACCCATAGACAAAATGGACGCTTCACTCTCTACTTTGAAGAGCTGCACGTAAGGATGTTTGAAGATTACACCCTTTTACAAAACAATAGGTTTTGTTTTTACAACCTAGTTTGAAAGGTTTATTACAAACCACATTGATTAATTTTCAAAATAATGTAAAATCATATCTATAGCAGGAATAGTGAATTAATAATTGAGAGTGATGAATTGGTCCTTTGAGTCCAAATTCATTTGAATTGCCTTCAAAAGTCCTATGTAGTTTATAAGTAACTTTTCAAATTTGTTTTTTAATGGTCACTTATAGTGGAATGTGGAGAATGAAACAAAAGAAATCCTGGGAAATATTGCTAGAAAGTAACTGAAAGCTGACAATATCATGAATGTACAGGTATATCTTGAAATTTTCATTCATAACCACAACTCCTTTTAACACTATATCAGGGTTTGACACAGACAATTGACTTATAAATTCTTGTGAACACAGAATCCCAACTTGTAAGGAGGAATCCTAACTTCTAGACGGTTTAGGCTCCCTGAGATTCCACGGATGTGTACTTTTGAAATCAGGTCAAGAAAGGCATTTTCTAAAGAACTCAATAATTGAAAAATGTTTTTTTCCTAAATTTTCAATTACATGTTTAGACATCCCTGATATTAGATGGGCATTCAAATTGTATAGGTCAGGATCACTGTTGTATCTCATGGTAAAATTCTAGTGTCTTATCATGCTGTGACTAACCTTGTTTTGTCTAACCTTGCTAATATCAAGCTTAATTTTTCTCAGATTTACTTTATTCAAGCATTTTTTAGGTATTCTTTCGAATGCAGCCGCAGAGAAAAACTACATCAACCCTTGTGACAGAATAAGATATTGTTTATCACAATGTCCCATATTATCTCAATGTTTTCTAGCTTATTTTAAGTATAAATGTTTGAAGGACAGCCTTTCCACTAATACTCTTCTTTCCTTGCCTCATTCCCTATCTGATAGCCCAATATGACACATATTGTTGTTAAGTATTTGTATGTTAACTGGTGTCTTTGGTATTACAGAAGAGAATGGAGTTAGTCCTTATAGAGCACTTGTTTGTTTTGATTGTCAAAGTGCTGAGTACAAATTGAGGGTTCTTCACAAACGTGATGCTCTCACAACCATAGGGTGGTCTTGCTTTAAACCTTTGTCTTATCTCAAAGACCTTTTTCAGAATTTTTAGGCTTAATGAACTATGTTAAGTTTTTGAGTTTAAGCTAAAATCTGTTAATAACTACCGAAAGAAATTGCTTTTATATTCTTCAACTTATTCTTTGTGAAGTTTTGAGCATTTTAGTTGATTGGCAAAAAAGGTCCAATAATTCTGACAATCTTATTTCATATTTATGCTTTGTGTATACTTCTCGGAAAAGATAACCCATCTGTGACATTTCAGGCAGCTGTCTCTGTCAACCAACATGATAGAGAAGATAGCAAACCTTAATGCCTTGAGTAAGTCCTTAAACTTTTATCCAAACATAGAATATTAAGAATGACCCATTTTGGAACCAAGAGCAGATGACAATTACTAAAAATAAAGGATAGATTTCTTATGTGATATTTGGAAGAACAAACAAACATAACAAAAAGAGATTTTGCTCATGAGCAGTGGCTTTGAATTTCGGATGAAGCTGTCCAAATTCACCTACAAAAATAGCTCATTCTGGGATATATGACACAGAAACCATTTTAAAGCAAGTAGATTATAGAAGATACATGTACATTGAAAATGATGGGTTTATCAAAATTTAGGATACCACAACATGGCAAAGGGGTAATTATTATGCATGTGCTGTAAGAACAAAACTCTTAAAATCATTTGGTATGAAACACAGGGGTCTATAGTTACCCTGGGTCAGTGCAATGTCATGTTCTATGTAATATGTATTTACCTATTGTTTTACATCAATTGTGATGGAAGGTTGAAACTTGTTCATAATCTCTCGATGACTGCTTCCTGGATACTAAACCAGTGCTCCCACCGATTTGTGGGTTAGTCGCGACAATTTCCACCTTCCCTAACAGGTATTTTAACCAGGGACCCTCAGTACATAAGGTACCTCTGCACCAATGTCGCCCACCAATATAATATTGTATTATATAGTACTGACCCCAGGATAACTAGAGACCCCTGTGGCATTAAACAGTGTTTTATGGTGTGTTTTTTTCCTAGTTAAGCTGAACAGCTTCTTTGATAATTTTTGTGAGACACAAGTACTTACTTAATCCTGAATTTATTTGTCATCTGCTGCGGGAGTACCAGTCACTGGGGTGGGCAGCAGGCGGCTAGATTTTCTATTAACCAATCTCCAACTTGTTCTGTCCATTGGGCTGACACTGACGAGGTTGCATTCCTTCCTATCCTGCGCAATGCAGTCCGACCAAGTCTTTCTGGGTCTGCCTCGTCTCTTTGCACCAGAAATAGCCATGTCAAGAGTTTCATTTATGGAGGTAGTAGAGCGCTGTACCTGTCCAAACCATTGTAGGCGTCTGCAGTGTAAGGTGAGACCCGTGAGATAGACGCGTGATAAAAGTATTTATTCACTCAATGCTTATTAATGACATAGAAAATAATATTTTCATAGTACGACAGAGGAGGGTATGCTGTTTGTTATTGATAATAATGCTTTCTAGGATTTTACAACTTAATGGTTTGTTTTTCAGAAAACTTGAAGATATTGTCTTTAGGAAGGAACAACATAAAGTCCCTATCAGGCTTGGTAAGTCTTTTTGTCTCCTTTAACAGATTACCACCTAACGCCACATTTTTGTGTCTTGCAGTAGACAACTTCCAAAAAGCACTGTGGTAAAAGGAAAAATTGCTTGTCACAAGCAATTTCTCATTTTGCCACAATAATTTTTTAATCTATTCAGATATGATATCACAACAGCAGAACTGAAATGATTTTCACATGTTTACAAAGCTTTTCTAAAGTCATCTGCTTAAAGTTAAAGAAATGTCCCTTACAGATGGTAAAGAGTTAACTTGAGATCTTCAAAGAGACGGGGGGGCAGGGCATTCATTGTGGCCTAGTAGTCAGAGTACAGAACTAGAAATCAAATTTTGGCTCCTTTCTGTGTGGGTTTAAATCACAGTAGTGGCAGTGTTGTTTGTCATTGAATTAGTCCTCCTGGCATCTTACAGAATGCCAATAGTCATACCCAGAGTAACTAACCCAATATGAGAAGTCGGGCTTAGGGTCTTCCTCCATTGTTTATGAACTGGGCATTGCATTTTCAACTTCTAAATTCCCTCAGGTTCTTGAACAAGTACCTTTAAAAGATATGTAGTATCTCTTTACCAAAGGCCAAATTTTCGACTGTCCCAAATTGAAAGAGTTTGCAGATGAAATTTGAAAATGTGATGAAATTGGAAAATAATCTTCTGATAGCGCAGAAAACGTCGTGGGAAAAGGAAAAATTGCTCGTTACAAGCAATTTCTCCTTTTCCCGCAATTTTTTTCAGAGTTATCTGCAAAAAGTGGTTAAAGGCTCATAAAAGGAGACTAATGCTATATCAAACTATATTATTTGGTAAACTTTTGGTCAGATTCAAATAGCTATCACCAAAAAACACCATCAGCACAACTTAAATGCGAAAGTAAACCAGAAATAACCCAGATTAGCCAGTTTAATAATTCAGATTGTGTGATTCTTCAGCTCTGACCTTGACAGTCTATACACAATTTTTTTAACCGACCAATCAGAATTCTTTATTTTGAATATGTAAACAAACAGGTTGTTGATAAACTTGATTGAAATGGAGACAACTATATTTTAAGCACAAAATAACTTATGTTAAAGGAGTCTATTTAATAGGGTCTTAATGCGTAAATTAATTCTAATGACTTTTATGAACATAATAAAAGAACTCCATATATTTTTTCAGTAATTTATTTGTACTCATCTCCTCTTATGTGCCTTTAAATATCTTATTGTTTGGTATTGGGATATAAGAAACAAATTGAGGGTTCAACAAACGTGAAGCACTTACAATAGTATTGCATTAAACCCTTGAAATGGTCTGTATAATGTTTGTTTTGTAGGAAGCCGTTGGAGACACTTTAACAGAACTATGGATCTCATACAACCTGATAGAGAAGCTGAAAGGGATCTGGGTGTTGAGGAAGCTGAATGTAAGTACAGTCTAACTTGTGTTAAGCAACCAATCTTTTAAGCAGCCAACCTGCCTTAAACAAACACTACAGAAAGACCCATTGCTAGATTTATAGTGTACATCAATTTGTGTTAAGCAGCCAACCTGTCTTAAACAGCCAATTGACTCTGTCCTAAAGGCGGGCCTCTTAACACAAGTTTGACTGTGCATGCTCATGTAAATTGAACTCTTTGTCTTTACCTACATTTATCAACATCATCATAATGCGCCCTAAATGACCTTAGCTGTCAATGCGCCTTAAAACACCATTCATTCATTGTTTTTACCTAGATAACTTTTAAATGAGAAACTTTTCATTCGGAATATTTTTGTAAGTTGATCAAGTTTATAAAAATATCTCGATTTTTAATGACTTTGAAGCACCGACTTGACAGTCTTTTTTGAATTGACAGTGTTGATATCCGAAAAAATACCGCTCCAGATCACAAAAAGTCACATCGGGTAGTCACCGTATACTTCATCATTTTAGAAGTGCCAAGGGTTGCAAGATCACCACAAATATTGATGGATTGTTGAATCCTATGAATACCTTTAGAGGAAAAATGCCTCTGTTAATCAAACAAAAAAGCCTTATTGGCTTCAGTAGCGAAGGAGATAAAACTGTGAAACCGTTTACATTACAGCTAACCTGCAAAAACGCATAAATATTGTGAAATATATCCCTTTAACCCTTTCCCAAACAATAACGACATTTGACCACTTTGTTGCAGACGACTTTAGAAAAAATTGTGGGAAAAGGAGAAATTGCTTGTGACAAGCAAATTTTCCTTTTCCCACAATGTTTTCTGCTATATTAGAAGATTATTTCCAATTTCATAACATTTTGAAATGTCGTCTAAAAACTATTTCAATTTGGGACAGTCAAAAATTTGCTGTTTTGGAAAGGGTTAACATATAGCATATTAACTTGTTGTTGTAACAGTTCAAACTCGCATGTTATTGAATGATTTAAATGGCAAAAATGGGCAAATAACTCATAGAAACCAATATTTTGTGGGTATTTGTACTCCAGTTTGGCAAAAAACTCAAAGAAATCAATATTTTGCTGATATTTTACACTAAAGTCAAGCAAATAATCAATAGAAATCAATTCTTTAAACTAAAGTATTAAATAAAGATAACATGTGTTTGTTTGCGGTGAGATGTTTGCTCATAATGTCATCACCTGTAGCACAGATAGTTTTTACATTTTCACTCAACTAAAGGTCTTCTGTCTTCCATAAACACAAATTATCATATTTACCAGTGATAGATAACTTAACAGGATAATCTCATGACAAAAACAAAAATCATAATTCTATATCTTTTTCTACAACCATGTAGTATATTTCAAAATTTGAATAACTATTGTTAAATTTGCTTTTATTACGAGTTTATTCCACTTTATTTACTATTTTGCCAGACCCTGTATATGATACACAACAAAGTGTCCGATATGGGAGAACTGATGAAGCTTGTAAGTTAACTCATTATTTTGATTAACCCTTAGAATGCCTGGTAATTTTCTAAAAATAGATTTTTGGTTCATCTGCTTTCCGAACATTTAAATATTTGCTTCATTTTGTTGAGGAAAGATGCTCAGACTAGCAAATAGGTTAGATCACAGGCTAGCCCCCAATTTATTTGGCAGCTGGCCTGGATCTAACCTGTTTGTTTAAGCATGAAGTTGGTTCCAGCACTATAAGGGTTAGGTTTACCTAACTGTGGATGGTAGCATGTTGGAAACCGACCTGCTCATAACAAAGACCAAAACAATTGTAGTAATGTGTATTCTTCAAAACTCTTTTATACAATTATTACTTGGGTTCAGCTTTTTGCTTAACGATGCAAACAAGATTGTCAAATCAACAAACTGGGTCTCATTCTTTTACAATATTGCCATGTTAAATAATAGTAAATGAAGCTTTTCTATATATATTAACATAGGTTTGATTGAACACCTTTCTCAAATCCAGGGTGCATAGCAACCTTTCAGTAGTAAGTCCCTTAGATAAACAAACTTACTGCATTGTTACATTGACCCTTGATAAGTGTTTATTTTATTGCCCAAGCATGAGAGGACTTATGGAAAAACTGTAAACAAGAAGAAATGATTTTTCGTGCTTTTTATGTCATCTTCTATTGCTTTTAATTTTGTCTAGTAAGAAACTTAAATGTGGGCAACAGTTGTTAAGAGGTAGAGCATCGACCTCTTGTACCTAGGGTCCTTGGTTCGAATCCCCATTAGGTGAGATGAAAATTGCCGGAACTGACCCACAGATCAGTGCAAGAACTGGTTCAGTGTCCAGGAAGCCGTCATGGAGAGTTACTTTGAACAAGCTTTAAGCTTCCTTCACAATCGATGTTAAACAAATTAGTAAATAGGTAAAGACATTTTTTAGGTAATTGAAAGAAAAATTTGGACTAAGCGTTCTGTATATCATGGTGGAAAAAGGAAATGTTTTATGTGCTTCAACAGGATGAGCTGCCATGCCTTGAGACGCTAACATTTCAAGGTAACCCCCTGGCTAAGGAGCTAGATGACCAGTATAGGCCCACAGTGCAAACCAAGCTGAAAAAACTTAAAAAGCTGGATGGTGAGTAAGATGTTTATATGTTTTCTCTTAACCCTATCCCAAACAATAACGACATTTGACCACTTTGTAGCAGACGACTTTAGAAAACATTGAGGGAAAAGAATAAATTGCTCATAACAAGCAATTTCTCTTTCTCCCACAAGGTTTTTTGCCCTATCAGAAGATTATTTTCCAATTTCATCACATTTTGAAATGTCGTCTGCAAACCCTTCCAAATTGGGACAGTCGAAAATTTGTTGTTTGTGAAAGGGTTAATGCTGTAATTACCCATATAGATTGAGTAGTTAGATTATAAATTTTGTTTCAGAATTATAAGTTAAGTTATTTGAGAAATGTCCAAAATCATAGGGACAAAGCCAGCCAATGCACTCACTTAAGTTAATGAAGCATTGTCAATTTCATTTTTAAAAAAACAATGAAAGGCTTTAACCCATTGCCAAAAAATAACAACATTTAACCACTTTGTTGCAGATGACTCTTGAAAACATTGTGGAAAAAAGGAGAAATTACTTGTTACGAGCAATTTTTCCTTTTCCCACAATGTTTTCTGCCCCATCAGAAGAATATTTTCCAATTACAACACATTTTGAAATGTCGTCTGCAAACTCTTTCAATTTGGGACAGTCGAAAATTTTGCGTTTGGTAAAGGATTAAGCATTATCTGTGAAAATACCTTTTTAACCAAGCAGAAATGGCTTGATGGGAGCAATTATTTGTTATAGAATGAGATCTTTTTGGTTAAATAGATTTAAATTAAAAATGATACTGGTTTTTGTATTAAGTATATTCTGAAATATCCAGATTTCTGCAAATGTTTTTGTCTTTGGGTAGAGTTGTGTAGGGATGTATACTAATATCAATGTATTCAGATGCTACATTGTTACCTGAATACAGAAATGGGTATCAGATTATCCTTACGACTTTCATGAATTCTAAAGAAAGGCAAAGTAGTTTGGCACACTCCTTAAGATATCCACCACTATCTCTGGTTGGCGAGACTGTAAATCGGATAATCCACATTTAATTTTTCATGTATAATTTTTGCCTTAAATATCTGCTTAATTATTGTCAAGAAAGATACTTAGAGTAGCAAAATGGTTAGATCTCAAGCCAGCCGCCAATTAACTTGGTGGCTGGCCTGGCCTGGCCTGGATCTAACTTGTTCCCTTAAGCATGAAGTCGGTTACAGCACTATAAGGGTTAACACTTTATTTAAACTTACAACAGACTACATTAATGAAATAATTATAGACATGATTGCATAAACTCATAAGGTTATAAATCAAAGTGTGTATAATCGAGTATGAACATGTCAAACTAGATGTTTTCCCCGAAATATTGTAAATGATGTGTTTTCTTATGATAATAAGATGAACCAGTAGACAATTGCAGGTAGAAATACTTTATTCCACTTTATCTGGATATCAGGATAGAAAATCTAACATTTTTATTTGTCCCTTGTTGGGGTATTTTCTCAGTTTTGCAACATTTGCTGTCAAATCTCTTTTTGCCTTTTTTAGGTGTTACAATTATCAGGAATGAAGAAGACGGTCAAGCAGAACAAAAATGATCAAACAGCCATATTTATCACCTGCATCGAAAGGGGAATTAAAACATTTAGATTTTCTTTTAGAAATTTAACTAGTAGTTTTAATTTAACTCATCACTCTCTTTTACAACCCATTCTAAAAATCACCTTGATAAAAGGATTACCTGTCTTTGACATGCAATAATTTGTTCAGTCTTAATGTTTTTTACCCAATTTGATAATTAATATGTTTTTCTTTTACTATAGATTTGTTCACACATATTTATCACTAAGATAAACAAACATAGATCCATTTGTAGTGAGCGACATCTACCAACATTTGTGACTCGTAGACAGTTTGTGCATGAGGAGTTAATCTTATTTTGGGAATGTTTTCAATGTTATTTTTACTGTTAAATGCATTAGTTATATATTGGTCACATCTTTTGGTGATTATGTTTATATCGTAAAATGCAGCAAACTTGACAGAATAGATTCAATAAGAAGATACAACAAGAGAAACAGAACTGTTGCCAAGATTCTCCTACGTTTTTACAGGTTTGTAACTTACATTATTTTTGGATGTATGTATAATGATGATTGGTTTTAATACTGTGTATGCAATTTCATTTTACATTTATTGATTTAGTCAAGAAGAACCATAAGACTAATTGGCTCCCTTTGAATATGTTAGAAAACGTATTGTTTGTGATAATTGTTTGGTAAAAGAAGTAATTACTCAATTTTTTAGCCTTTTTTACCTCATGTTACTAAATGTACAGCTCTGATGCTGCTGTGATCATAATTAATTGAGTGATAGACAAATTATGTCTGTGAACTTTGGAAATTTAAATGTTATTTTGATTACTTGCTCATTAACAAAGCTTACATTATATTATATTATATTATATTAGTTACCTTTTTATTATCTATTAATGCTTTACTAGATGCAATATATTAGAGATTTTTAGTTTATTTCAGGGAACCTGTTTTTAACCATTGAGATCATATTAAGTTGGTCATGAAGGTGCTTCAACCATTTCACCGTATATGCTAGCATTGGACAATTGGCTTAAGATATCATTGAAACGTACCAGGATTATGAACACACACACACTTACACACATTATTTTTTCGTCACAATGATTTTCCAAGTCTGTTGGCTTAAGAAAGCATTGAAACGTACCAGGATTATGAACACACACACACTTGCACACATTTTTTTTTCACAATGATTTTCCAAGTCTGTTGGCGAAGACAATATTGATCAGACTGATCTTCATTTTTATTCATCTGCTTTAGAAATGCAATATGTATTCCTTACACTCTTTTTTTAGGTGAGAAAATAAATGGCAAATAGATACATTATTAATCTAGAAATATGAACTAAGTCTGAATCTTAATGAGGATGGCACTACAAATTTTTTTTCTTGAACACAATTGTGTGTGTTCACACCTTTGTTTAAAAATTCTCTGCTATTACATTGTATCTGATTAGCCTTGTGCTTTTTTGATAAATTTTTATTGTCTCACAGACTTTCAATATTTCACTGTTTCTCAGGAGTTTTTGGTTTGCATATTAATTAAAACCTACATTTTACGAGCTTTTTTCGTCACCTTTATCATGTAGTTTTGTTATTTTGAAACTTCATCTCAATTCCTAGGCAACAAACTTATGTCAAATGGCTATTAAAAGAATTTTGAAAGAAACAATTGTATTAAGCTTATTGTTTAACATTTCATAAAGCTACCTCAAATTCTTGTTTGTCTTACTTGGTTAAGTCGACACATTTCTTTCTATTAACATAATTAACATGTTCAGAGAACAAGAAAACGTTATAATTTCCATGCTAACTTGTAACTTGTAGATTACTTTTCTAAATTTTTTATTTCGTTTGTTAATAGGTACTAAATAGACCTTCTTGTTCAGACAGTTTGAAACTTGGGCTTTGTTTTTAAGCCTATGATAGGCTTCCTCATATACAACCATATTACTGTATTGTATAGTTGCTTGAAGATGGGTGACAGTTGTTTCGTCTAATCTTTGTTTCATCTAACTGATATTATTGCTTAAAAGTTGTTGTCATTTTGTCTACATATGTAATATAGTGTGATTTTATCAATTTCATCATTTTCATAAAATGGTTATAAGTTCATATTCCTTAGTACAAGATTTTGTATTATGAAAAGTATCCTAAAGCTATATATATCCAAATAGTTCTTAACACCTACTTTGATCTCATTGTTCGGAAAACATAATTACTGAAATTAATAAACGTATTATTGAAAGCCATTTCAAATCAACAAAGTGTGAATTGCAAACATGCATCCAATTAGCAATTAACCAGTAATTATTGAATAGGATTTCGCGTGTTTGAATTTGATAAGTAATCAAATGCAAAATATTAGGAAACAACTATATCATCAATTGATGATATAGGCAAATGAAATTGAGATAGAAAGTTTCTCCAATAACAGAGATCCAGGTATATAGAATTCAGTTAGACAAAACGACTTTTGTCAACACTAAGTTGCTTTGTTGACGAAATGATGGTCAGACATAACAACTGTTATTCCATGAAGATCAAATGAATAGAATAATCCTAAAACAAGGTTACTTTATTTTTATTTCATAGAAATTTCACCTGTTGATGATTGTTTGATACAAAATCTGTAGACGCCCAAATAAAAAAAAATGTTGTTGGAAAAGTTGACTTTGCTTGTTTAAGTAATTTCTCATTTTTTCAATAAGATTATTTTTAAAAAAATCTAATAGTGGAGTAAATTTCCAGTGATAAATGGTCAAAGATTAAACTTATGCAATACCTATATGTTTAATATTCACATGTTATACAAATATGGTTTATTTATTTGTGTTAATGCAGTAAAATTTACATTTTTTATAGAATTTATACTTTAGTACACTTTTTATATACATATACTATTAAATGCTTGACAGTTAGTGCAATTATAGAAAATGTTTATATACATGTACATGTATTCTTTTTATTTATTTTCCCCAGAGCCTAGCTATTTAAAAATTCTGATACTTCTAGTACATAACTGTTCAAAGTCCACATGGTTGACACAAGCACACAACTGTATCAAATGATTTGGTGTGCTCTCTTCATTTGAAGAATGATTGAATTGAACTGAATTATCAGGTGTCCTTAGGGGTCCTGTGTGGCCCAGTGGTTAAGGTGGTGGACTCAGAACTTGATGGTCTCGAGTTGGAGCCCTACCAACACCTCTGGTTTCGAGAGAGTGACCTTTGACAAGTCAGTTCAAAGCCCTAGCATAGTACTGGTAGATCAAGGAAAGCTGGAACATGGCTGAAAATTGCTTTAAACACCATACAAAGAATATATCAGGGTTATCTTTTCTGTTTTAATTGTACTCTCAACACATTTCTTACAGATATAAGAGGCCAAAGGAAAATCGATTTTCAAGGGGGTGTAACGAACCGAGCAAATGAACCTCTCAAAGAGACCACACCCGATCAGTGAAAATCACTGTCGTACACTGAGCGGTCGTGTGGTCTATATATATACCTGCATGTTCTCTCAAACAATTCATTAGGTTCCTAATTTGCCTAAACGTTCAACGAACGTTACCTAACTCCCACTTCCGGGTCTTGGCCCTTGGGAAATACGTGGGGAAGGCAACTCCAATAGAAGGAGAAGTCTTAATCCCACCACTGACACCAATGTAGCAAACCGAGCAAATGAACCTCTCATAGACACAAACACATCCAATCAGTGAAAAACACTGTCGTACACTGAGCGGTTGTGTGGTTTATAAATATACCTGCATGTTCTCTCAAACAATTCATTAGGTTCCTAATTTGCCTAAACGTTCAACGTTTATGTTACCTTGTGTTTACCTTGTGTCTTTAGGAATATCATTATCAAGATAGCAGTAAGTCTGTTGTTTGTTCTACGACGGAAATATTTTTAGAGATTTATGAATGTCGGACCCAAGTCAGTCTATCCTCGGACTAAAACTTTTTCATGCATCAATATATTTGAAAACAACAACATGATACCATATTTTATCATGTGTAAAATGTTACATTTTATATGTGCACGAGTTGGATTCAAATATGTCTCAGCAATGTATCGAGTGCCTCTTTGAATTGGCACACACTGACTAATGATGCAACTTATTTTAGAAATTGTTTTCCGTTGTCTACAAACTGTAAGAATGGTCATTCATAATGTTCAAAAAATATTTTTATTCTTTCAAGAATGATTTAATGACAGACAAAAAATGTTCTCTTTAAAAAAATACAAAGCACCAACTTTATACACCAATATAACCGTCGAAACAAAAATAATTACAAACAAAGCATTGCTAATAGTTGCATGAAGCCCCCTTTGGCAACATTCTTCACTCAAACACCTATCGAATTTTGGTGATCTGAATTTCGTTTTCTGCAGATACCAAAACATGATTGGTATCAAACTAATGAGACAAATTAAGCTTTCTGTCGTTTACGTTCAGCGAAAGATAATTTAAGTCAACAAATTGGAACGACGACTTTATTTATAAAAACGCTGAAAACTGGGTTTATGATATAACGTTCATAGTTCATAGATGGCATAAACTATATTTTGGAAAGGGACTTGAACAGGGTAATGTTCATTGTCCATTACAATTGACCAACAAAGTCAATTACAAGTATTTTATTATAAAGATACACTTTTACAATACTAGTCCAAGTACATTTGATTGTATGCATATACTGCCGAAGCAGGTAAACATGTAATATATTCGGGAGATTTGTATGTCAGGGTACCGGTTTACTAAACAACTTAATTAAGGAAACATTTGCGTAAGTCATAAGAGATAAACATTGATATTATCTTAAAAAAAAGGCACAGCATTGCAATGCGACACGTCATTGGAAGCGTCTCGGAGAGACGATTTCCAATAATGGGTTACTTTGCAATTTTGCGTGGCCAACTATTTAGTTAAGGAGGATGTTATTTTGAACTAACGCAAAAAATTATCATAAATGTTTAGTAAAAGGGTACCCTGGTCCAAAATAAAAAATCACTAAGAACGCATTTGCACACGACAATGAAATGGTTTGGGTTCGCTTGACATCCCAATGTTATAACTTCCCTTCCGTGGGTCACAAAATGGCGGATGCTCTCCATCTACAGGACAAAACGTCCAACGCTGTAAGAACGAGGCTAGATACAGGAATAACCTTGACCTTGCAAACATTTCGGCAGGACACTGTCGCTTACCCATACCAAACGGGAGCCAGCTGAGGAAACAAAGAACAACATTCGAGAACTTGACCACTTATTGGAAATACCTTACTCAATAATAGCTCAATTTATTTGTTATATTTGTGAAACGCTATTGCGACAAAGTAATCACCATGTTCCATATGCGGAATTTATCCGTATTTCTAAATGGAGGCCTACTTTTATCTGATAATTGAGATTCGTATTGCTTTCCAAGTACGCAATTTATCATGGAGGGAAACCATCACCACCATTGTTAGTTTAGTTGAAAAGTATTCGTTGTACAAGTTCTGTTTCTGTTACATTTCTGTTGTCGTATATATATATACGCATATATACCCCTCGTAGCTTCCATTTTCCTTTTACTTACAACATAAAATGCTTTGATTATTCAAAGACCTTATATTAGGTCTTTGGGTTATTAAAATACCGTTTTGCATTTAGTATTGGAACCAGGTTTGCCCCTAATCGAACATTGCCCGTGGTGGTATGCTGATTTGGCATATCCTATTTAATCTAAAAGTATTTTACTGACCAATTAATTGACCTAGGTTGTGTATGGAATAGAAAGCGATATACGCATTAATCATACTTGGATGATTAAGGATAGAAATATAAGAAAAGAAAAACATCAATAAATCTACTGAAATTGATTTGTAGCATAAAAAATAAGGAGAAATCATACCTAACAGCTCGATATACAAGAATTTTATTAACAGTTTTCGAAAACTCGAATTCTATGCGAAGCGAAACATTAAATTTCGGATTTTAGAAATTAGAATAAAGAGACCCTTACTTCTTTCGTTTAATGTCATCTTTGTCAACGAGTTGGCCATTTCGATCGAGAAATCGTTCCGGTCGGAAAGTCCATGGGTCACCCCAAACAGCCTCGTTGTGGTGAATGTGCCATAGATTCGGGAATATCTGAATAACAGGCAAATTCCAATTTAATTCAAACGTTGAATTGTTAAATAACCAGCATGGCCGTATAAGGAAATTAATTATTTTACACGCATTCGAAGTTATAACACAGCATATGACATCATGCAGAATATAACAACACAGCAATAAGAAGCATATATGAATTATCAAACATTTAGTAATATTATCAAGAATAGAATCGGAAATTAACCATTAGGGACTACTTAAAACCATACTTGCGCTCATTTATAATTAACTTAAATTGTAAAAGTTCTTGATTAATTTAAAATTAACTTAAAAGTACTTTAAATTCCCATTTATAGAGGAATTAAGGTTTGTTTACAATTAGCGATAAAACAATGTCCGCCGCGAAACGATGGGAACCAATGAAACCAAATAAATTATCCATTTAGAATGTTCTCGTTGTTAATATTGGATACATGACAGTATTTCTATGTCTGTCACGTGATTTTTCTAACCAGGTGATCGCCAATCATTAATCTGAGCGCTCCTTGCTATTTTAGATGTTACTCGAATGTAAACAATGAAGTTAAATTGATGGGCAGTGAAAGTAGCACTTTGAAAAATAGGTAATGCATAGTGAAGACGTTATATTGTCATGATCTTGTGGTTTTTGTTATTTTTCAACATATTCTATCATGATTTAAAACACATATTACCAAGTTTTACAGTTTTTCTGGGCGCTAGTATGCTAGTGAGTTTTTTTTTAAAAACATTCGTTGCTGAATAACATGCCAACGATTGAGATTGGCTAAAGACATTACTCAACCTCACGAATGAAAGCGTCTTAACAAAATATCTATTCCACTGTGACATGTGGAGCGTGAACAAGTAACGACAATCTCGGTACAGATTTCCTATTATTACCAGACTGTTTTCCGGTATAGCAAATCCCTCAAACTCGATGTTTGTCCTACATATGTGAGCCAGAGACAGCGGAGTCACTGTGTTGAACCTCTGTACTTCCATGGAGAAAGCTTCCATGAAATTGCACGATTGTCTGTCGTCCAACATTGGTAACCGCCCCTTTCCTATGACGTCATCAATCTCGTTCTGAAGTTTCGTCTGATATTCCGGATATTCCAGAAGACAGAGAATCATAGCTCCTAGGGTCGCACGTGATGTACTGTTGCCTGGAAATGATAATTATGGGACTAACAAGGGTTAATTAAATATTTCCATAAAAAGGGCCCAGGACAAAATTGGGATCTTTAATGATTACATTGTGCTGTCCTTGTAACAATTAATGGCCTACTTGTTGACACTACCTAGAATCCAAACAAAACTAAGTAGAAATCATGCCAAGAATAAACACAAACTGAACGTAAAGTTTCGCTCGTTTGTGACACAGGGTCCTTGGTAAACTACCGTACATACCTGCGGAGACTAAGTCCTGTATGGTTGTCATGATTCTCTCGTCTGTATAGAGAACTTCCCCGCCATTTTCTATGTCACGTGCTTGTTCAGCCAGATAGAAATCTACAAGTCCCCTAATGGTACCAGGAACATATGTCCTCTGAAATGTTATAGATAATGTTGCGGTCTATCAAAAATCAGGCAAAGAAAATAGGCTGGGAGTCCTACCATCTCTGTCGTTAACCCTAATAGTGCGGGAACCGACTTTATGCTTATGCAAAGAGGTTGGATACAGGCCAACCGCCAAGTAAATTGGCGACTGGCCTGTGATCTCAAACAGAGACGTTGTTCAAGCAACATCGACATACACTTCAATACTTAGTTGTATCATTATCTCTCTTGTGAGACGACAATCATCTCATTCTCCTACAATAAAGCCACAAGAGGTTTTGGCACAACTGAACAAAGCGTTAAGATATGACAGGACTACATGGGCTTAGCCGAAGTGTCTTAAGCATACATGGCCGCCGCTAATTTCCGTGAATGTTGGTCGCTTAAAGCCACCATAAAAGACAAAAACCCTTTTTATTTGTGCAAAACGATAAAACCAAAACACTCTTACCTTAATATCGTAGAAAAACATGTTGAGTATTTCCTTTTGTATTCGACTATGTTCACTGCAGATACGACCGTAGTATCCCGGGAAATGACGAATGAACGGAAACATCATGAGTATGTTGTTGGTAGTCGGATCCATAAGGCGGCCCACACTCTGTGTATATCGTGTAAAAACGTCTGCATCGCTCGCCTCGAGAAAAGGCGACCCTTTTAACTACAAAAGTAAAGTAAATATAATGTAAACAAATAATTCATTCTAGTAAAACCTGAATTAAGCGGTATCCTTCATACATCGTTTTGATGTGGTGCCAAAAGAGAAAATTGACTGTACGAGGTGGATTCAGAAAAGAGCACACACCGACCTTCAGTGTTTTGATGGTATGTATATAGTCTTGTATAAGCTCTCTATCTCACCTTGCTAGCGCAAAATGAAAACAGTGTAGATCCTTTCCGAAATCTAGATCCCACACTTTCTTACCCATTTCCATAATTACGCAAGAAGTAAATGATTGAGAAATAATTGTTTGGTAGATAGAATATAAACTATACTTAACTACTGCATAACTGAGAGATAAAACTGTTGTATCTATAGCTACTGTGCGAGAGATTCCGTACAGTTACGCCACACTTTGTTTACTCCGATATCATTATGAGCATTTGTTTAAGAAGATTTCAGCAATGAAGGTAGTCCGTAATATATCTAACTTAGACTAGATCTACCTTTATCCCTGAATTCTTCTTAATAAATGCTCATGAATTATGATATCGGAGAAAACAGAGTGTGTCGTAACTGCACATAATAACTTGTACAGCTTTATACCAAAAGGTCAATTACCGGGTTGATGTGCGTATAAATAATCCAGTTTTATGTTACCTTGTAGATCTCATTCTGTGCGATGGTCATTTTAATGAATTGTGATATCAGCAATATTTGGAACTAGTCTCAATAATGATCCGTGAACAAAGCTTTTTTCAACATTTGAACGTTAATCGTTCTAGGCGTCAGTCAATATAGCAATAGCCTTCGAGACCAGAAATCTGGACTATCTTTTGAACCTACCAGTACGGAGATGATGTTTGCCAAGGATCGACTGATCAGCGCTGTGAATTCAAACGGTTCTCCATTGTACGACTCTATTGTCTTCCGGACGTTGGATAGTTCTTTCTGAACGGTTTCTTCAAACATCTTCACCCCATCCCCATATACATGCATCCCTCGTATTAGACCGCGCCTTAAACCTGATGAAGAAATCGAAACCCTCAGCACTTATTAACGATTTTCCCATTAGAGATGAACAGAAGTTTTATGGTAGAATACTCAATATCCGCTTTTTTGAAACTCATTGCTTCGTCGGATTACACATGTACTTAAGTCGTTCTCGGTATACCTTGGTATGGACCTGGGGCCCGTTTTACTAAACAACTTACGGAAATTGTTTGCGTAAGTCATAATTGATTAACATGGATAATATCTTCAATGAAAGTACCATATTGCAATGTGACACGTCATTGGAAGCGTCTCGGAGAGACGATTCCAATGATGTGTTACTTTGCAATATTGCTTTGCCAAATATTGAAATAAAAGGACTTGTTGTTTTAGACTTACGCAAATCTTAAGGTAAACTGTTTGGTAAAACGGGCCCCTGAACTATTCACATTGGACCGAATAGTTCCTGAGTCGTTAGGCATACACATGTAGTATCATATATGTAAAGTCACGATTTAATTCATCGTCGTTGTTAGATCTAATCAACAGTTCGTTTATCCTTTGTTTAAGATATTGGAATGACCCTTTTTGGTTCTATAGCAACGTGAAAACCAGTTTGAATGTCAGCTAGTTCATAGGTGAACTTCGCGCCAATTAATGACGTCACGTACGTTAACGTCCGATTCATGTTATGAAAGAACTTAGACAACAAGTGCGTTCATGTTATAAGTATATCGTTTGTATGTGTACAAGACAGTCAACAAAGCAAAAGTAGAGAAGGTTGTATGAGCATACTTCTGCAATTAACAATGTCAATGACCTCTACAATCGGTAATGTTAATGGCCTTTTCAATCAGTGTTGTCAAGGTGGTCTTGATCTTGGTCTGTTACAACCATTGCAAACACAGAACTATGCTGAACTGGGCACGCACTATAACAGATATAATGGCCTTAAAGAAAAGAGCCCGTGGCCATAGAAACTATCACAAAATTAAATAAATACTCAGCCAATCATTTTTGTTCATTAGAGCTATACATCTGGCTAAAGAAATATGCATTTACGCATTTATGCATTTAGATTTATGCACACTTATACCACCATGGATAAATCACCTTCTGCAAAGTTCTAGAGATAGCTATACTTGCTATGCCATATCGCCACTTGTACTAAAAAATATGTATCGTCTACATTCCGACGAAGAAAATACGACACTTAGCTTCCAAAATGACGGTATCTTCTGACAGACCATACCTTTGTGAACTTCGCTGTTTCCAGACTCGTTGAAGGCAATATTCTCAACGCTCTTGTAAAAGTGGTTTACCAGAAACGACCGTGGTCGATCGTTCGTGACGTCATTATACGGCATGGACGTGAACAGTTTACGTAAAGTATCGACAGAGTTGACGTATATAATGGTGTTTCCGTACATCTCGATTTTATAGATATCACCGTATTGGTTAGCGAGATCGCTTAGTTTCTCCAGGCTGGCCACCATATTACCACCTGTGAGCTCTGCAGGTACATGTTTAGGGCCAGGTAAGGGAGTTCCACTTTGTACCGTCTGTTTTCTCTTGAACACGTAGAATAATATTCCCGAAATGACGGAGAGAACTATGAATACGGATAAATCCATTGTTTGTAATGTCAGAACAAACCACACTGTTAATGTAACACTGAAAACACCAACAAGAGATGGTAAACTGTAGGTCCTATATAAAGAAGGTCACGCCTACATTGCAAGTTCAGTAAACCCGAAATCCCGTCAAGATTCAACTCAAGTTACTTCTTAATAACTCAGGCATATCCAAAATGAGTCTCTTTTTCGTTTGCTGAATACACTCTCAGTTTAAATCCTTCATAAAAGTTAAGGACGTATCATGGTATCACACTGAACCCTAGATTATCTCAACCGTTCAAAACGAATTTTAAATACTGCAGGGTGGAGCATCATCATCACGTTAACATGCCATGTAGTGATGAATCTTAGTGTACAGGCGCGTAGCTAGCCCTCAATGGGTGTGGATTCAGGGTTTAGCTAGGGATTTCAAGACAAAGCTCTCTCTGAAAATTTTGAAAATAATGTTGCAATCTGGTGCATTCTAGGCGATTTCAGGGTCATTAATGTTGTATTATATTAGGATATGGACAAATAGAATACATTAAAGCGTCAATGGTTATACATCATTTAAGTAGATTTTTGTGATTTAAAAAAGTTTCTGTTTTTCTTTTTTGGGTCAGAATTAGGTTGATTCAGCCGCGTACTCGCGTAATGCGTAGACAGATACGCGCCTGTTGTATTACTTTAACAGACGACTATAGAAAACATTGTTGGAAAAGGAGAAATTGCTCTCAAAGAGCAATTTCTTCTTTTCCCACAATGTTTTCTATTCTATCATGAGATTACTTTTCCATTTTATCACGTTTTGAAATGTCGTCTGCAAAATGTTTGAATTTGGGACAGTCGAACACTTTGGCGTTTGGTAAAGGGTTAACCGGACTTGATGCGTATGAATAATCAATTAAACCCTTAACCATGTGATACTATTCATGTGGAGGACAGTGGTCTTGTGGATGTGTTTCGGTCTTTGGACGCGAAGGTCGATGGTTCGAATCTCGTGACTAGCAGGATCCACCAAGTGACGTTCTATCAATCCACATTTTGTGCGAGTAATGGTTATTCATTTAGGAAGCTGAGTCGACAGTATTTTGTCTAAGTTTCAAACTTGTTTCACGACAGATCATGTCAGATAAATACATACATGTACGCTTAAGCTAAGCTAACTATGAAGCCTCTGATACAGGCCTATCATTAAATTGCAGACGAAAATGAATACATTTATAATAGATCGTGATCTTATGTCAAGTAATTCTGTAGAATATATTGATGGAGAAGTTACACATGTCTTTTTGCGCATGTCGTATTTCTTTCAATAGTTTTTTTTTTAAATTGCCTTACAACAACCCATTTATTCAAATTAAATTACAATAAGTAATAGTTTTTGCTCCTTTATTGTTGGCACGTTATGATCACGTTTTGACCCACTTCTCTGTATGTGAACTTACGGCTGGTTGGAATCTAAAACCCATCAGCCGCAAAAAAAGGCCGCAAATTAAACACTTGTGACAAAATGAAAGAAATGCTCTTTTAGGGAAAATTATCCTTAAGTCATAAGGAGTTTTAAGACTTCTGCAGCAGTTTCGTAAAAATGAGTTAATAAAGATCAACTGTCCCAAATTGAAATTAGTTACCAGACGACATTTCTAAATGTGGTGAAATGGAAAAATGCTCTTCTGATAGGGCTAAAACATTTTGGGAAAAGGAAAAAATTGTTCGTTACTGTTTTCCAGAATCGTTTGCAACAAACTGAGCAAATATCGTTATTGTTTGGTAACGGGTTAGGGGAATAATGAATCAATTAGTTATTTTCTGGTCGGTTAATGATTATGTGACGAAGTTATTTCAAACGGTACGGCTGAAAAAGGAAAAGGAACCAGTCATATGTGAAGGTTCAATCTATTCCCTTCAGTACTCAGTAGTATACTTGCAGAGATCCGGGTTATGATCTTAACAACTCTGAACCAACCCTTATACCAAAACGTTACATAAAATATCTGTATCTTAATTGAGACATGATGTTGTTAACCCTTTACCAAACAATTTGACGAGTTTGTCGCAGACGACTCTGGAAAACATAGTAGGAAAAGGAGAAATTGCTCTCAACGAGCAATTTCTCCTTTTCCCACTATATTTTCTGCCCTATCAGAAGACTTGTTTTGAATTTTCATCACATTTTGAAATGTCGTCTGCAAACCAATTCAATTTGGGACAGTCGAAAATTTAACGTATGGCAAAGGGTTAAGTAATAGAGCCATTCAAAGTAATTGGACATCTACCATTAGTCCATATATAAGTAGCCTGGGGTCCTTGACATGTCTCACAAAGCTTCGGAAATGTAATAAGTAAAAAAGTATACTAAAAAACTTTTAACTTGGATGTGAACGGAACACAATTGGGTCAAGGGTTACGACAATTTTGTAAAACGTGGATGCAAAGTTACGAATCTTTGTGAGAAAGGCATCTGGTCCGTGCGTATATCTAGTCCGAACGATCCAGACGTAGATATTTTATTCTACCTGTGACACAGTTAGCCTACAGTTTGAATCATCCAATTAGGCAAGTGAAACACCTTGTGCATCACAATGTAAAATGATGAAAAAATCCATAACCTATAGCTGGACATAAGAAATACATTTCAAATAAATTCCCCAAGCACAGGAACAGCCAAGCATCGATCGAATCCGGTCAAATCCTGTATTAATGATCCGACCTAGATGAATCCGGTGATTCGTTTAACACATATCATTATAAAGATGGCTGCGCTCATGACCTCCATGCGACTACAACACATTCTGAAATCGATAACGTTTGTGAATAAAGCAGTAACGTGCACTTTTTGTTCGAAAACACATGAGCCGGAAATAACTTTAAGAACTCGATTGCAACATTTGCATAAAACTCCTTCGCACCGCTTGTTTTCAAGTGAATCGAAACCAAATCCGACCGAAAGTCAAGAAAATGAAAGTGACCAACAAGAAAAAGCAAAAGATGAGAAGCGGAAGAAGTGGATTAAATGGTTGAAGTTTTCTGCTTTAGGCATGGGGTGTATCAGTACAGCGCTTATGATATGGGAATGGGGTATGTTCCATTATTCATTAATAAATTTGATGGGTGCACATGCCAAGTGTTGTTTCGTTACCTAGTCGCTTCGTAAGCTGTCAATGCGTTATATTTATTGACGTTACATAAATAATTTCTGAAGCATTGACATATGATCACAAACGTAAATGTACATTTGTAAAATGTGAATTCATACGAAGCAATATTGTCATTGATTTTTTTTTATTACTTCCTTTAGTCAAGTTGGTTTTACATTTGAAACAAGTATGATGCAACATATATACTTTTAACCTTAAACCAAGTTGTTTAAATCGTATCATATTTAAAGCAAATCATTTAGAAATTAATAAAAGCCCAATTTAGTACATGCCTCAGGCATAAGGAGAATTTGTAAAGCGTGTCAAATGCCATACATCCATCCGTAATATCTGGATATATTGTACTGTATGGACCATTGTTGTTGTTTTTTTTTCAATCCAAGACATGTTCCAACCAAGTTTGTCATATCGAGAAGTCTCAACAGATTAAAAATAGTCCCATTTCAGGGCTCACGCTGTCGGTCGCCAAATGCGCCAAATGCGAATATTATTTCATTCTGGTGAAAGATTTCCTGATTTGGCGAATTTGCTTGGCGCATGTTTTTTTTTATTCAACTTTACCATATTTCCACCTGTCCGGACATTACAGACAGTTATATCTTTTGACACACCAAACAGTATCTCCGAAAACCCCTAATTAATCCGATAATTGTTATCCCCGTGTCAAACAATGCCGGAGGCGTGTATTAATCGGATCTTTATTATGTGTAAACAACTCGACATACTTGATTGGTAGACTCGATGCGGTTGTTCCACGAAAACCGATTACTATTTACCGCATTCCGTCCAGTGTTTTATGATGCATGGTAGAATGCGAGAATTTAAAGAGGGATAATTTGTAAAGTATTTTGATATAGACAGTTCGCTTCCTTTGTTGATGCAACAGTACTATTCAAATTGCGATCCTCTATTATTAATCATTCATATCATCATACCGGAGTCTTGATGAGAGTAAAAACAAATAGACCTAAGATCATGTTTACTTTCCATTTATCTATCGGACATTTCTAAAATAGATAACAAAACGGAGAATTCAGAAATGTATAGTCTTCAATATGATTTGATGTTATCTGAGATAAAAGATTCATTTTGATTTTTTCACTCAAAGCGTAGCCTTTAGTTATACCATCTTTGGTTTAAATTTGTTCGGAAGGGGGGGGGGGGGATGTCTTGGCTTTTTTTTTTAACATAATATTTTTATTGACATTACACATTACATATTTATGACATTACAATTTTGATAAAAATGGTGAAACATAACAAACAGAAATAATTTACCAAGAGGATTTAACACATATGTACATCTAACATAAAAAGTGTTTAAAATGAAGAAATTTTAATTGGAGCCATTTGATCAGAATTTGGCTCCTACTGCTTTAATTTGGCTCCTATTTTTGTCATTTGGCGAATGTGCTGGCGCAGACTTTTTTCCAGCCAGGGTGAGCCCTGCATTTGGTGATCACCAGCGTGAGCCTGAAACTGTACTCTAGACTTGAATGATTTATAATAGGCAGCATGCTTCTTAAGGCAGGGAGTAAGTGCCCCAAGCTATGGTACATGTGTTTGCAGATCATCATTCTGTTTTTTCTGACTTTGTTTTTCAGGTTCACCTGACAAAGATGAAGAAGGACAACCGGTAGGTATTTTAACATTGAAATCAGTTCAATTTATTTGTCATTTGATAAGCTTATAGTTCAAAGTTACATTTAGTTCACCTAGTGTTTGAATGGTGATGTTCTTCCAAAGACCACCAATAACATTAAAAGTTGGTTTTCCTCCTTGTTATTATATGTAGTTGTGAAATAATTTCGACAGGATTCCAGTAATAGGTTCGAAAGAGAAGGAAAAGGTGGGTTTGGTTTTCAACATGATAGAATTGTAAGATTACTTAAAAATCTGAATGAAGTATTTCAAACCTAAAATGATTTTTTTATGCCTCCCAATTATAAAGGTTATTAGTGAGAATTATGTGTCTGTTTCTTCCCTTTCAGGTGAAAGATGAATTCAGTGATAGTGAGTATGGATTTCTAATGATGAAGTATATGATCAAGAGACAATTATAAACCTATTCCCTTATACTCCACATTTTGTACACCTTTATGAAAAAGATTGCAGTATTTAAAAAAAACTAACACATTCTTATTTCTAATGTATAGACTAATTTTCTATGAATAACACAACAAAAACAGACAAAAATGGTTTGCTTATTGTTTAAAAGTGTGCACGGTTCATGCTGACCTTTGGTAATGATAATACAAGTAGTAGAATTTGTTAATAAAGAACAAGTTTCCCTCAGACACAAGTCAATCTGGTTTTAGAGGTATTCATTAAGCAGATTTATGGATTTTACAAAATAGAGGTACTCATAAAAACATGTGTTTTATCACTAAAGTAGTGAATAATATATGATATACACTTGCATAGTTATTTTTCTTTCAATTTGATTAAAGCAGTCATTTATATATTTGTACATGCATTGTTTAGAACTTTATGAAGAATATTGTATTAATTGTTTTTGTTTCAGGTCGTTTATCATACTTGCTGAGATCCTACAAAAGATTGACTTATGAAGTAAAGGTAACTATTTTTCCATTTCTTTTCTCTCTACTTCAAGCAAAAGGCATTATCAAATTGTTGAATACAATAATAGATTAGTACACAGTAATTTCAGTTTTACTTTGTCGTTGACTCAAAACCACCTGTTTAATTCTCTTTTGTTGCAATTCTTGCATGAAAAAGGCATTTGAAAAAATTAAGAAACGCTTATAAGGAATAAAAATTAATCTACCCCAATATAAGAATTTGATACTATTCAATGTTGACTGTATCTATAAAAAGAATTTATAGATAATGATGTTTTCATTTAAAGTGAGTTCACCTCATAGCTAGCTATGGCATCATTCTAAGGGAAATTGAAAATATATTACTTCAATGGAAGGTTAATGGCCCAAAGGGAAAGTTCTGCACATGTTGTTGTACATGCTATATTGATACCAATAAAAAGTTAAATTCATACATCAGATTTCTGATTCTGAACTAACCCTCCCTGCAAACTCAAAATAAAGATGAAATAACATCATTGTTAAATATTTTTCTCAATTTATATAAGGTAAAAACCCATAGGGTTTTGAGAATAGCTTGGTCTATTTTTGTTGGATCTATCAGTTTTCATTAACCAATATTTCATTTATTTGCGCTTGCAGGCATGAAATGGACAGAGTAGGATTAACATTTATTTATTTGATTATAGTATGGATATGTTTATCTACATTTATGAATGAATATTTTATTATAGTGACATGTGTTAAGTATAAACAGTAAAGTAGATATATAATAATATACAACACCCGGCCACGTTGGGCCTATAGGTCACTTTTTCAAACAACTATACATTTAAGAAAGGGTTTGACTATATTTTCTCTTACTTTCAGGTTACGATAGAACCGTCTCGTCAAAAATTGCTACCTGAACCTCTTACATACCCTTACTTACAACCGAAATATACACTGGTGATAGAAATGACCAATGTCCTTGTGCACCCAGAGTGGACTGTAAGTATCAACGGTGCTAATGAAAGATATTTACCAAAGACCAATTAAATGGAGAGACGACTGCCCTACATTACTCCTTTAGTATTGTTTATTTTTTTTAAGATTTATGAAGTGAAAGTAAATTCTAGGTCTTAATAAGGGTTGAAAGGTACATAGTAATCAAACCCAGGTATCAAATAGAATAGAAAAGTTTATTAATTTTGTAGACTGCATTGTAACCAGAGAATTGTTGAAAATTCATTTAACAACTTATAGATCTTTGAAATTTGTTAAGAATATTTCGCTTGTCAGATTTATAAGGATGTAGATGAAAAGACTGATTCTAAACTGGTTACTTGTTGATTAATACATGATGTTCACTAGGGCTGGGACGGGTTCTCGAGTACTCGGGTACGGGCTGGGTGCAGGCCTCTACCCGGGTAGCAAATCACTACCCGTTACCAGAAGGTACTTTTACCTGGGTGATAAATCCACATGAAATGTGTGAACATGCACTCATTGACAAGTGAATCGGGTGATTATAAATCCCAAACTAGCATCAATTTTCGAGGTTTTTTGAAAGCAAGTTTGGTTTTGATAAATGAGAAACAGCATTGGAGAGTATATAGCACCTGTGACAGATTTTCACACATTATGTTCGCTAGAAACGTCTGATTCACTTGGCAATGAGTGCCAGTGATCTGATCTTGTGTTACCATTAACAACCTGATTCGTTTACATGGCCTACGTTTTATCATACTTCACACTACCGAGACCAACATCAAGAGTTGAGATAACCCCTACTGGACATTATCTCTCTAAAGTTTGACAAAACGACGAATTCTTAGGGATATAAGATTGGTTTGGGTACTCTGGTGCCTGCAGGTTACATCACCTCGGGTACCCGGGTAGTAAATTGCTACCCGTCCCAGCCCTTATGTTCACATTGTCCAGCTATAAACTGCTGCTTTAAGCATCAATTGTTCGGCAAATCCCCTTCAAGAATACAGCAGGCCCAAGTCCGAGATGAAAGATTGATCAATGTTTGTTCCAACTTTGGTGAAGTCATGGAGATGAGATTTTTTCAAGGCTCGAAACTGTTTTCTGTTGTTTATGAGTGAAGGCACTCCAATTAGGAAAGAATGCTGTGCAGTTCTCGTTGGGAGAATTCAGGGCATTGATAAAGATTGGTGAATGATTAAAAAAGTGTTTTCAATCTTGTGTCAATGAAAACCATATCTGGTGACATTACATATTACAGACATCCATTCACTCTTTAAACACAACAGATGGGATGTGACTTGACTCAAGCATCAGCCACTTCCAATTCATATGGAAACTTGGTAAAGATACAAACAAATTCAATTAAAATGTTTATAACATGCACAAGGTATTGAGAGTCAAACTTTCTTTCGTCTTCAGTGAGAAGACTAGCTTATAAAAAGATAAAGTAATCCTATGTCAATGTTATAATTTCTGTGTGCCAGTGGTTTCAAGCTGCTCCAAAAGTTGGTGTATATTAAGTAAATCTTATAATGTACTGTTATTTCTATCCTCAGTATAAGACAGGTTGGCGTTTCAAGAAGAGGCCGGGTATAGATGTGTTTCTAAGGGCTGTGGGACCTCCATTGTTTGAAGTTGTCATCTTTACCAGAGAGCAGGGAATGGTAAGTAAATGACAGCTGTTCACCCTTCCACTTCCTTGTGCCAGGCCTCATCAGAATTATAAATCAAAGATTATTTTCAAAAGTAGAAATGGGTTCCTTCCAAACAAAACTGGGATATGTAAAAGGGGTTGTTCTAGTTAAGGTTAAGAAAGATCTATAATATAACTGAAAACTGAAACGACTTAAACCTTTGTTGAATAACTTGCATAACTTGCAGGGTTTTCATTAAGATTTGAAATAACAGATCCAGGTTGAGACCAAATCAGTCAGATAACCCTCTTTTAACAGTCTGAGCATGAAGTAAATGATTACAAGGGATTTTAGCCGATGGTTTTCATCCGCAATCAGTTCTTAATGAAAACACTGGACTTATAGATAGTCATTTGAGTCCTTGTCAGGGTTGGCAAAATCAATATTCTGTACTGCCCGGCTTGTCCATAAGCCTTTTTTACTGGAATTTACTATCTTATCATTATACCGACAAGTTTGAAAAAAGATTTTGGATTTAATTGCAAGTTAGTCAAAATCAGATTTCACTGTCTCTGGATGGGATAAAATTCTCAAATTTGCAAAAAACATGCCCTTTGACTGTTTAACGGCTAAAAATATTTGAATTGATTAAGTTCATCTACGTCCTGAGAATGCAAATGATCCAAATTGACTGCTGGCCTGTGTGTCAATCGTATATAGAAACCATAGAAAGAACATTCTAATGCTTACAGATGTTACATATCAGTCCATTGCTCCCAAATTATTTGAACATTCAAAGTGAAGATCATAGGTTATTACGCCATAAAAAGTTTTCATACAGAGAAAATAAGGGACACAATTCTTAGAATTAGAGTTACTATTTCTAGCCTTCTGCTTCCAATTTGGGCATGTGTTAAATCCCCATTTGGGGGAATAGATTTGATAAAGAAAAGTGAAAAGCGTTTATTTAATTTCAGACTGCTGATCCAATTATAGAGAAAGCTGATCCTGAACATTTTATCATGTACCGTCTCTACAGGGACGCCACTAGATACGAAGATGGCATACATATGAAGGTAAACCATGCTTGCTAAGTTTTATTCAGTACCATTCAAGAGAGATCAATCCAAATGATGAATAACAGTTGAACAGAACTATCATAAGATGTGTGACCTCGATTTCATAAAAAGATAGCTCCTAAATGGAAGAAATGATGCCTCATTGATCTCTTTCTTAACCCATAGAATGCTGGGTAATTTTCTGAAAATAGATTTTTGTGTTGTCTGCTTTCCACAACTTAAAATATTTGCTCAATTTTTAATTGATATGACAATATACCTGAATAAACTCTGTTGTACCCTGCATATACAGAAATTGCTAAAAAAATTATAGATCAGATTTCACATGCTCAAAGCAGTGAGAGTGATTAATCTTAGTTGTGAGAACTTTTTCCACGTTTGATACTAGATGAATTAGTTAAAACTTATTAATCTGATAATTTTTCAGGATTTGCGGTATTTGAATCGTGATTTATCCAAGGTGATTATGGTGGACTGGGATAAACAGGCTCTCAAATTTACCCCTGAAAATGGATTCATCCTTAGTAAATGGGACGGGGAAAACAATGACACAGCCCTAGGAGAGCTTGCAGAGTTTTTAAGAGGTAAAACATCATAGATAAGATTTTTTCGGAAGTTATGCCTGGGCATTTCTGACTCATTTCAGCCAAGCAATTACTGACAGAATTTGCAGCTTTGTACAAACAAATGAAGACATTTTTAAGGCTATTTGAGCAATAATACTTCTGAGATGTTACAGAACCAATTCATGGGTTCTATGTTTTTAGCTAGACTATTCAGAGAATGGTCTTACCTAGGATTTTTTCAGACACTCAGGTGCTTGTTGCTGGAAAAGGGGATGTTTGGCATATAGCAGGTATCTGCTACACTGTCAATTTTTTTGTTTGAATATGCATCATGAAATGGGAAGTTTCTAGGTACGGTTTTGAAATAACAGACAAAGACTTCTATTTTTTCTAATCCAAATAAGATGTATCAAACAATGTCAGGAACAAGTAGACTGCATGCAGGACAAATCTAATATGCTGTGGACAAATTTCAAGCACAATAGAATCAATTATGGTGTGTGAGGAATCCTTTTTTTTAAATTCAGGCGTTGGGGGCGCACAGTTGTTTACAGGCATTGTGAAGACCCTGCAGAGAGTATAGAAAGCTATAATATTCATTCACCCATACCTTTGGCTTGGATTCTGGGTAAAGATGCCCCATTTGGTACTTGGAAAGTCTTGGTTAAGGTTTTATATGTAAGCTGGTAGGTCACTAGTAACTGAAGAGAATGGATTGAAACTTCACATATGTCTGATGGACAGCACTTATTAAATAATTCCCTGAATTATGGAATTCTCTTTAACCCTTAGAATGCAGGGTAATTTTCTAATGATATATTTTGTGTCGTCTGCTTTCCAAAACCTTAAATATCTGATTAATTTTGATGAGGAAATCAAGTAAGAGCAAATGAAATCTATAACTGGTAAAAATGTTCTTTATTATATCCTTGAATCTGTGTAATTAATTTTGATAAGGGATGTTGTGTAGTTTTATTTTGTTTAATCTTGTTAAGTTAATATTTCATTTGAACAGATCTGCCACAGTCTTCCTAGTTATGTGCATCAAAACACAATTTCTATAATGATATGATTGCAGATTCCAAAAAGAATGAAACTTCATGAAAGATCATTAGTTTTCTTTTGATGCAGTGTTGAACAAATTGAAGTTCTATAAAAAATATTTTGGTTTGAGTCCCATCCACTCCTCTAGTGTAATGCAAGTGACCTTTGGCAAGTCACTTCAGAGCCCTTGCCTAGTACTGGTTCATTCAGGAAAGCTGTTACATAACTGAAAAATTGTTGATTTGGCTTTAACACCATACAAAAATATCTTAAGGATTGAAAATTGAAGAGAATCAATTAAGGATTGAATGGTTGAATTCATTGAAGCTTGATTTGTTCAGTATCCTGATAACAATGCATCAAAACCTGTTTTGTAATTAACCTTGTAGGGGTCTAGAATAAAATCATTGATTTATTGTCGATATCACAATTGAGAATTGATTCTTGGTTAGAGACATGGCAAGATATTCGAATTTATGACGTGCAAACCTTTTACTTGGCTGATGAAATGATAGCCAAATGGATATTTTTGTAATGTAATTTAACCCATTACCAAACAGTAACGACATTTGACCAGTTTGCTGCAGATGAATCTTCAAAACACTGTGGAAAACGGAGAAACTACTCATAACAAGTAATTTCTCCTTTTCCCACAAGGTTTTCTACCCTACCAGAAGATTATTTTCCTATTTCATCACATTTTGAAATGTCGTCTGCAAACTCTTCGTATTTGGTAGTCGAAAATTTGGTGTTTGGTAAAGGGTTAAACAAGATACCATGAATGCCACCCCTTTACCTACCCTCTTTTAATGTGCTTTGTGTGTTGCCAGGGCTCTGAAACCTATCATTGTTCTTGTTTGATGACAAAAATGAAGTTTAAGACATTACCACCTAACACCACAATCTTGCAAGTTGCAGCAGACGACATTTGAAAAGTATTGTGGCAAAAGGAGAAATTGCTTGTCACAAGCAATTTCTCCTTTCGCCACAATTCTTTTTCATTCTATTCACATATCACAGCAGCAGAACTGAAAGGTTAATCACATGTATACAAAGCTCAATATTAAATTAGGGAGACAGGTTGTTTTTAAATAATGCAAACTCTTTGCATAAGATGTTTAGTAAAACAGTACCCAGGTTCCATGATGGTGCGAATGAATAGCAAACACATGGTGCAATACATCTGTATCTCCTTTACTTCTGTTATTCAGATGGATACAGTATTACACCAGTCGAGTAAATTGATTATAGGAAGGTGCACTTTATATTGTTGATGCAATCTCTACTGCAACCAGATCAATAACCGGCGTCTGTATCCATAGTGCCTAGCGCTATAGTTCTTGTTATTAAACCTAATGATTCGTGACGACAATCTCTGGTTAAAGCCATTAAAGTGAATGTCACTGCATGTTATGATGTTTAATTGAAATCTCCATAATGAGACTGGTAGACTGAAGTATGCTTTCAAAATCATGTGCTTGCTGATCCATCAAGTTGATAAGCACTTTTAAGTAAATCTAAAAGTACAGAGTGGAGGAAAAATTGTCGAGGTATTTTAACCCTCATAGGGCTGGAATTGACTTTATACTTATGCAAACAGGTTAGATCCAGACCAGCCACCAAGTAACTTGATGGCTGGCATGTGATCTAGCCTGTTTGCTTCTCTGAGTATTTTTCCTAATGAAAAATAAGCAGATATGATATTTAAGGTTTTGGCAAGCAGATGACTCCGAAATCTTTTTTTGTTAGAAAATAACCCAGGAACCTAAAGGTTAAGGAGTGCCATTGAGCAAGACACTGCAGAACTCACTAGTGAAATCCAGGAAAGCTGCAAAATAACTCAAGTACTTTTTACATGGTGTTAAACTCCATATAAAGAAAAAGTGTTGTCTAAACTATATGAATACCCACAATATAGAGTTTAGCTAAACCTTTCAAAAATATATAGTTTTAACACATTACTACCTATCGCCACATTATGCATCTTACAGCAGACGACTTTCAAAAAGTATTGTGGCAAAAGGAGAAATTGCTTTTTCATTTTATTCACATATCACAACATCAGAACTTTTCACATGTTTACAAAGCTTTTCTAAAGTCATCTGCTTCAAGTGAAAAAATGTTGTCTGCAGGTTTTAAAGAGTTAAAGACCCTTATTATAACACCCGCTTATATTGACCACCAACATCAGTATATGATATGAACTATGTATTTATACTATGTATTTATGATTTCAGCCATTGCTATCAGTAATGTGGATGACGTGAGGCCAGTCCTACAATATTACAGCCAGTTTGATGATCCACTCGCCAAGTTTCATGAAAATCAAATTAAGGTTAAGGTAAGTCATTTGTTATTGTTGTCGATCTGTCCTAGTTCTTTTTGTCCAATGTTTTCAACTTAATTTAGAAATGATTGAGTGTAAAATTGTTATTATTGACAAAGCTTTCTTCGTTTCAATTAGTTTTACTCTAGTAAAGGTTTTTAGTAACTACACTACTAATTTAAGAGTTCTGTATGATATTTGATTGAAACCACCGTGACATAAACAACAATATTGTGTTAACGTGAGGTTTTTCTTAGGAAAGTATTACTATAGATTTAGTTCTCTTGACCTATCCTAGGAAACCTCAGACTTATTGATTTTCTAGCTTAGTTCTGGAAAGCTATTAAAGAAGCATTATTAAGTGAATTGTTTCTTGGAATAGTATACAACTTAAAAATTGTTGAATGATTAAGCCCCTTATTAAGGCATAGAATATCTAACATTAAAATTAGAACCTTTCGTTATGCGTTGATTAACCTCTACATTTTCAAACCATCATCTACTGAATTGTTGACAGCATTGTATGAAAACATCTCATTTTCTATCTTAACAGGAAGAACAAGAGAGGCAAGCTGAAGCTATGAAACTACAAAGTTCGAAAAGTTTAACAAGTATGTCATCATTCTGGAGAAAAAGATGAGGAAAAGTGTGTGATAGCATGAAGTACAATATCAAATGATGAATGTTTCATTTCATTGAACAAAGTTTCAGATAAGAGGAGAATTTCTCTTGCTTCCATAAGTATTTCTCATTACCATATATTGTGGTTTATTACTCAAATCATCTCATTTAGGATTGAAATAATGAGTTACAAAATTGGGTTTGCTGAAATGGTTATGAAACACTGTATGCGATGGAATCTGATGATGCTGATGCCCTGTTTTCACAGGCATTTTGTTTGATGCAGTTTCACAGATTTTTTTTGATTGATCTGCTTCATTAGCTGCATTAACCCATTACCAAATTATAATGACATTTGACCAGTTTATTGTAGATGACTCTAGAAAACGTGGGAAAAGGAGAAATTGCTCTTTCCGAGCAATTTCTCCTTTCCCCACAATGTTTTCTTTTCTGCCCTATCAGAAGATTATCTTTCAATTTCATCATGTTTTGGAATGTCGTCTGCAAACTCCTTCAAATTTGGGTATAAAAAAATTGGGGTTTGGTTTAGGGTTAAAGGAAAACTCAAATTTATGTTTTCATAAGGTTGTGTCATCTTTTAATTTCATACTTTAAATTTGAGTCTTCTGGTAATTGGTTGTAATTAATTAGAGAATAATAAGAAGAAGTCTAGATTGAACTTATACTGTAAGTTTACTCATGCGTCATCATCAACCTCATCATCAGGGTACCGTTTTACTAACCAACTTAAGTAAAAAATTTGCGTAAGTCATAATTGATAAACATGGATAGTATCTTCAATGACATTACAATATTGCAATGTGGCACGTCATTGGAAGCGTCTCGGAGAGACGATTCCAATGATGTGTTACTTTGCATTATTGCTTCGCCCAATATTGAAATAAGAGGAATTGTTGTTTTAGACTTATGCAAATCTTAAGCGTAAACTGTTTAGTAAAACGGTACCCAGGTCTATATCATACAAACAAATCACCTGGATAAATGTGAGGCCTGATGGTCCGTTCTGAAGGTTGAGTTTATCAGAGTCATACAGTATCATGTGTACACAGCTATTTCTAAATAAATTGTAGATTTGCCATCTGATGAATGAATGTATTAATGTGTTTCTATCTTTAAAGAATTAAGTAAACTAATCCAAATTTGTGTATGTGTTTTTAGCTCACCTGAGCACGTAGTGCTCAAGGTGAGCTTTTGTGATACCGAGATGTCCGTCGTCCGTGCGTCCGTGCGTGTGTCAACAATTGCTTGTGAACACTCTAGAGGCTACATTTATGATCCAATTTTTATCAAAATTGGTCAGAATGATTGTCTCAATAAAATCTTGGCCAAGTTCGAAACTGGGTCATGTGGGGTCAAAAACTAGGTCACTAGGTCAAATAATTTAAAAAGTTTGTGAACACTCTAGAGGCCACATTTTTGGTCCAATTTTGATGAAAGTTGGTCAGAATGATTGTCTCAATAAAATCTTGGCCAAGTTCGAAACTGGGTCATTTGGGGTCAAAAACTAGGTCACTAGGTCAAATAATTTAAGAAGTTTGTGAACACTCTAGAGGCCACATTTATGGTCCAATTTTGATGAAAGTTGGTCAGAATGATTGTCTCAATAAAATCTTGGCCAAGTTCGAAACTGGGTCATGTGGGGTCAATAACTAGGTCACTAGGTCAAATAATTTAAAAAGCTTGTGAACACTCTAGAGACCACAATTATGGTCCAATTTTTATCAAAATTGGTCAGAATGATTGTCTCAATAAAATCTTGGCCAAGTTCGAAACTGGGTCATGTGGGGTCAAAAACTAGGTCACTAGGTCAAATAATTTAAAAAGTTTGTGAACACTCTAGAGGCCACATTTATGTTCCAATTTTGATGAAAGTTCATCAGAATGATGGTCTTAATGAAATCTTGGCCAAGTTTGAAACTGGTTCACGTGGGGTCAAAAACTAGGTCACTAGGTCAAATAATTTAAAAAGCTTGTGAACACTCTAGAGGCCACATTTATGGTCCAATTTTGATGAAAGTTGGTCAGAATGATTGTCTCAATAAAAATGTTGGCCAAGTTTGAAACTGGGTCATGTGGGGTCAATAACTAGGTCACTAGGTCATATAATTTAAAAAGCTTGTGAACACTCTAGAGACCACAATTATGGTCCAATTTTTATCAAAGTTGGTCAGAATGATTGTCTCAATGAAATCTTGGCCAAGTTCAAGACTCGGTCATGTGGGGTAAAAAACTAGGTCACTAGGTCAAATAATTTAAAAAGCTTGTGAACACTCTAGAGGCCACATTTATGGTCCAAATTTGATGAAAGTTGGTCAGAATGATTGTCTCAATTGAAATCTTGGCCAAGTTTGAAACCGGGTCATGTGAGGTCAAAAACTAGGTCACTAGGTCAAATATTTGAAAAACCTTGTGAACACTCTAGCAGCTATATTTATGGTCCAATTTTGATGAAAGTTGGTCAGAAGGATTGCCAAAATGAAATCTTGGCCATGTTTGAAAGTGGGTCATGTGGGGTCAAAAACTAGGTCACTAGGTCAAATAATTTAAAAAGCTTGTGAACACTCTAGAGGCCACATTTATGGTCCAATTTTGATGAAAGTTGGCCAGAATGATTGTATTATTTACCATAAGCTTGACTGTCTTAAAATTTTCCAAATTTATTTACTGTTGAAAACCAATAAACGACTTTGAGATACATTTTCCAATTGTTATTATTTTAATTTGCCCAACCAATTGTTACTGTCCCTGCTTTCACAAACCTAAATTTCCTTCATCTTAATTCTCTTTGTCTTGGTGAACATTAACTCAAGAAGACAAATACAATACACATAAAAAAATGTTAACAAGCAAGAGCATTGGCTTAGAGTATTCAATGCAATTAGCACTTAGAAGAGTTTGAAACATACCAACCACTCTGTCTTAAATATACCTCTTTTTCAAACAGAACTCAGGTGAGCGATAAAGGGCCATTATGGCCCTCTTGTTGTGATAAATGTTATTAATGTCAGGAAATGGAAATATATTGTGAATCCAAATCTGTATCTGTGTTCTTGTGATAAATCTTATAGGGGTTAGGAAATGGAAGATTTGTACATTTGTGTATGGTTTGTTGTATGATATAGTGAATTGGGAGTTCTTATACATACAAAGACAGTTGATTTGTAATGTTATTGAGTAAGTGGTTCTGATTAATTGATAAGCCAGGAACAGAGTTGATGTACTCCTCTTCTGACAGGGTATATCATTTGTTTTCCCCATATAATCACCCATTGCAATGTGAGACAAACATATATTGCCAACCCCTTTCACTCTGTTGGAGCAAAGAAAGGAAGTCCATTGATCAAGCCATTTTCCAACCTCTTTTTCATGTCTTAAATAATGAAATTAAGACTGACCATTAAAACGAAGAATCCTTATAGATACATGTACATTTTTTGTTTGTTATTGTTAAAACAATTGATCTGCAAGTCTTTGTAAGCCATCGATGATGCCATGAAACTCGATGCCTTTCTTCACCCCTTTGTAAGGGATGAAGAAAGGCATTGAGTTCCATGGCATCATCAATGGATTCATGAAAATCACACCAGGGTGCCAAAGGGCATTAAATTATCCAGTTGAAACAAACATGCTGGAAACTTCAGTATGATATTGCTATAGACTTCAATATTTGCATGAACTAAGTTATTATATAAGTTGTATGATGTAAGGAGCTCTTCTCAAGGACCCTATGTTATTTAAGGTCCTTTCAATATACCATCCGCCATTGTTGCCCCAATCGGTCGTCGGATGCCTTGCTCTCAACTGATTCAGTAATGAAGTGCTTTAGTAGAGGAAACATTTCTAAAAATTACAGTATATTGTGTATCAAGCCAACGTGCACTCGCTGCGATAGCAACCAACCGAATGGTCTGTGAGGTGCCTAACTTTAATGAACCCTTCACTTAGTTTAAAAAGCTCGTGGGAATGACCTTTTGCAAGTCACTTCAGAACCCTAGCCTAGTACTGGTTGATCCAGGAAAGCATTAACATTACTGAAAAATTGTTGATACGGTTTTAAAATCTATACAAACAAAACCTCTTACAGGTCTTAATATAATCTTGTGTTATATATGGTGGGGGAAGATCCTGACGGACTAAATGAATGTCGAAGGTTCTACACAGATACTTGATCAGTCAGGATGTTCAGTCAGTTCAGATTTCTTCCATCAATGTTCCTTCTATTTCTTCCTTTTATCTTCATTCTATGATTTGGACAGTTAGAGACACGGCCTAGTGTCTCTGGAACAGTTATTTTTATCTGATGAATCGTATTATGCGGATTTCGATTCAATTATTTTGGTTTGCTGTCGAACAACAGTACCACATAACGCCATATTTTTGCGTCTTGCACCAAATGCCTTTTAAAAAGCATTGTGGCAAAAGGAGACATCGCTTGTCACAAGCAATTCCTTCTGCTACAATGCTTTTTCAATCGTTTCACACATCACAATAGCAGAACTGAAATGATTTTCACATGTTTACAAAGCTTTTCAAAAGTCGTCTGCTTCAAGTAAACAAAAAATCGTCTGCAGGTGGTAGAGTTAATACCTTACTTCGCTGACAAGTCTTTTTTCACTAATCGGATGTGTACGTGTCTTTAAAATGCCTCTTTGCTGTATTCAATGCGTTGGTTGCATTTCTCGGATCATGTCATCTATCGGAGCTGCCCTGCCCACATGTTTTCTATAGAACAACTGTCTGGATAACCTTTCTATGGGGTGTCCTATAAATAACGGTCATGGAACCTTTCATGCATTTAAGAACTTTAATCATTGTCCTGAAAACAAGTAGGTATACACACAGGAACCAACACACAGTGGGCAAAGGGGTTATCTACTTGCGTTTTGTCGTCTGTCCAGCCTTTCAACTTGGACATGTTGCACAAACGCATATGAAGGAATATATAAAAGGAAGGTCTTTAACACTTAAAATGCTGGGTAAATTGCTATAAAAAGATTTTTGTGTCGTCTGCTTTTCCAAATAATAAATATGTGCTAAATTTTGATGGGGAAAGATACCCAAAGTAGCATACAGGTTGGATCACAGGCCAGCCGTCAATTTTCTTGGCAGCTAGCATGGATCAAACCTGTTTGCGTAACCATGAAATCGGTTCCAGCACTGTAAGGATAAGTGGAAACGACACGATATTGTTTAAGCTAGGAGATGGATATTGATTATGAAAATGTTGTCTGAAGACGTAGACAATTTATTAGCAGCAGACATCGGAAGACACGAAAGCACCAATGATAACATGGGGAGAATCATTCCACGCGTGCGACTCTATGGCTATATATGATGACAAACAACTCGCAAAAGTCATAGATGTTTGAGCGTGTTAATATAAAAGGACACCGAGAAAAGGAACAATAATTAGAGAGAAACAACTAGAAATGCTTCGATTGCGTCAAAATTAAAAGCTCGAATAAGTTTGGATACTGATCTCACTCTACAATACGGGTATGTTCAAATACATTACAATATTTCTCGTTCAATAACCATTTTAGCTTTAACCCTTATATTTCTGGAACCGACTTTATGCTTATTCAAACAGGTTCGATCCAGCAATTGGCGGCTGGCCTGTGATCTAAACTGTTTGCTACTCTGAGTCTCTTTCTTCTTAAAGAATAAGCAGATATTTAAGGTTTTGGAAGGCAGACGACACAAATTCTATCTTTAGCAAAAGTACCAGTATTCTAAGGGTTGACTCCTTTCTGGTTACTTACCGACATGTCCAAGGCACTTTCCTTCTATCCAAATGACTAAGGTACCGTTTTACTTGGCATTTTATTCTGAAAATCTGTTCAAAACACCATTCTTTTGGTAAACCGTTACCCAGTCATGTTCAGTGGGAAATGTTCCTTTCTCGAGGGAAGGTGCCAAAGACGAATGATCGCATAAGGACCCAAGGTTGTGAAAAGTAGCGCTTCAGATCAGAATAAAGAAGAATAAATTGGCTAACCAGTGTCAGATCTTCCCCTCTCTCGAGACATTTCCAATGACGTGTCATATTACAATAGTGCATTTTACTTACGCAAATGGTTTCCTTTAGTCGTTAAGTAAGACGGTAGAACAGTTCCCTGGCTAACTTATTTTTGCGAATGAAAAATATAGGCATGCATCTAAAAATACATTGCATATTTACAGTTAGAACTTGTGTTCCGTACATGTCTGGGTTAACACCTTTTTGAGGCAATATTTTTTCTCTGCATGTACTATTACGAGAAAAATATCGCTCGGTCCTCTGTGATTCAAGCCCATGAAAAAGAACGCATTTTCCAATGCGCACTTCCTAGCGTCTGCTTTTTGAATCGTCTAGACATTCTAAACTATTCCCTCGTATGGGAATCGTAGATTTGATGCAAGCAGAAAGCAATAGCAGATTATGAAAGCCGCCAGGCATTCATACATGTTCTACTTATTAACATACTTTATGGTACCATACATGACGATTACTTTGTGACAAGGATACTTATTTTTTCTCAAAACATGTACATGTAAATGTGATATGTATAATGGGCCTGAGGCCGGAACTAATGAAATGAACATTTTTGGGTTATCTTTATAGCATTGATTCGAAACTATTGTGACTAAAGGATAAAATGCTCCTTAAGAGCAATATATTCTTTCTTCGCATTGGTTTCAAAAGTGGCATGTAGCATATGCGTCAACACGAAGTGAAATGGAATGTTAATTAACAATTAATGAGTCCCTACAGTTAAGCCACATTAGAATCTTCACTTAGGGTTTACTTAGGCTCGGTTCCCAGCACATGTCCTCTTAGGTCTTATAGTGCTGGAACCTGCTTATGCAAACAGGTTAGATCCAGGACAGCCGCCTAGTGAATTGGCGGCTGACCTGTGATCTAACCTGTTTGCTACTCTGAGTATCTTTCCTCATCAAACATAAGCAGATATTTAAGGTTTTGGAAAGGAGACGAAACAAAAATATATTTTTAAAAAACTACACAGCATTCTAAGGGTTGGGTCCCCATCGCCAGGCTCGTCATTTTCATTATTCTTAGTGATAAAACCACCATATTCACCGGTAACGACCCAATCTGGAAGCCCATCTTTTTTATTCTTGAAACACTTATCTATGAAGAGAGAATTTTATGTCGTCGATAAGACAGACACATACTCATAGGCGATCTAAATACTTGCATGTGATTTGCACATAACAACAGCGGAAAACGTTAATACCTATGAAACATACAATGCCTAGTATCTTAAAGCACCAAAAACTCGTGCTAGTCATGGTTTGCGTTAAGGCATATATCTCCTATAGCGAGTGTGCTGTACGGTACATTACCTGTGTTATTCAAAACGTAAACTTTAAATTGACATTAAAAGAAAAAAGTGACAATACTATTGAACAGAAAGCAGTTTCACAGCGTTTAACGATTCATTGGGATATATTTCGACTTGGGATATACGTGTTTTGAGTTACCGGTTACTTCAACATACAACAAGGAAGGGTTATTATTTGTAACATGTGTGTTCCGATGGTGTCCATAACAAGGGTGAGTTGAGTTGTATAAACACCATACTATCGATGAATGACATAAGCTTGTTTGTATAAAAATAACCCTGACAGCTGGGCAAGGAATTCCGTTGCAGTTACGGCACACTCTATTTCCTCCAATATTATAATTAGCAATTGTCAAAAAAGAATTCAGCGATAAAAGTAGTCTGTCATATATTTAAGTTAAATTACATATTTACCTTTATCGCTGAATTTTTCTTTAACAAATGATCATTAATTATAATATCAGAGTAAACAGAACGTGACGTAACTGCACGGAATTCCTTGGAAAGCTCTTCATCATTTCACTGCTTTATGATTTTGGCTACCGTGGTCCTTCTCTGATCGCTTCTATGTCGAACATATCTTTTACTGCTACTCTTCTGTCGTCCTTCAGTAACACATGCACCTTAGTACCCGCGATCAAATTTTTATTTCTTATTAGCGTTTCATGTCTTCGTGCTTCGAAGCTTAATTGTTCTTGACGCTGGGTGATGTTTTCCTGTACGTACATTCCCCCGCCTATTTATTTCCTTGTCCTGTACATGCAGTTCTTCACAGCTGTATTGTTACATTCTATTGTGATTTTTCGATACTGATTTGCTTTTGGTTTTCCTTTACGATGGCATTTATCTACATCTGTTGATCTTAGATGAACGTTGGCTTTGTTCAACTTTTCTCACACTTTATACCTCACATATTTATCGCTCTTCCCGTAGCGCACGGTGTATTACAGTTTAAAGTTTTACAGTTAATTATTACGCTCAGCTCAAACATAATTTAGTTTTAGTTTAAACATATTTTATTGCCATATAATTGAACATAAAATACACGGTACACAACATCGGTAAGTAGTTAAATCATCAACTTTGGCAAAAGGGTTTGGCCACAAGTTCTCACAACTTAGAAACGGCCATTCACTTTTGTAGTTATATTATCGCAAGAGTGTTATTAAGCTTTTATTTCTTTAACATTATAAAGTTAATCTATGAACACTCATCCCAGTTACGAAACATAAATGTTCTTAAATTACAAATATTTAATGTGAATAGAGGTGTAACGATTACAAAACAACACATATTACCAGACTGTAGGTAAGTCATATGCATTGCAATGCACATAGGAAAGAAGACAAAATTAAAGACGAGAAATTTTTTTTATGTGAATTCGAAAACACACATATAATTAGCATATACATGTATAAACATACACTAAGTGCACGTTTATAGCCACAGGCACTGACACATACACACACCTGGATCACCATAAAGCATGATGTGGGGAGTACTACGCTTGACGTATGTGTTTCATGAAGTCTGTATGGACCTTTTCAATAATATCAAGATTTGAAAACCCCCAAACTGCGCAGCCATAAGTTAAAATTGGTAAAATATTCCAGTCAAAAAGTTTAAGTTGGCAATCCAGTGTTAAATCTAAATTTCTTATTTTTCTATATAGGCTAAAAAAGACCCTTTTTAGCTTGTTCAGCAATGTTTGTTTTATGGTGTTACAAAATTTCTATTTTTTTGAGAAAATGATACCCAAGTATTTTAAAAGTATGTACTATTTCAATTTGATGGCTATTAACAGAGGTGTTTTTCCCCTTCGGAATTTGTCTCCAAAAACCATTATTCTAGTTTTCTCAAAGTTGATATCTAATTTCCATAAAGAGCAATATACTTCAAAAGTGTTTAATAGAGATGCTAGGTTCTCTTCAAAAAACAAGGTGTCGTCAGTGTGTAATATTACGACGAGTTTTAAGTACATATCAAGAGTAACGTCTTCTATTGTTACACATGTAATGTTATGAACAGTCCGGTAATTTTCTAGATCATTCAAATACTTGTAAAGAGAACAATGAAGGAGAAGGATTTTCACCTTGTCGCACACCTCGTGTACAAGGGAAGAAACGTGACTGGTTATTATTAACAGAAATACAGGATTTTATACCGCTATACATGTTTTTTTTTATGAATTGTAACAGTTTGCCATTTATATCATATCTCATTAATTCACTCCACAAACCAATCCTCCATACAGAATCGAATGCTTCTTGAAAATCAATAAAGCAACAAAACAATTTCTTTTCTTACGTTTACAAATTTCAGCAAGTATGCAAGACAAATAAATGATCAACTGTTGAGTTTTTTTCCTTAACCATGGTTGGTTTTTGTTTAATAGATTATTTATTTCCAAATATTCTGCAAGTCTTTAGTTTGATATAGCAGTAAACAATTTTCCAACACAACTCAGGAGTGTAATAGGGCGATAATTTTGTGGGTCATCTTAGTTTCCTTTATCTTTATTTATTGGGATTATCAATCCAGTACGCCATGATTCTGGTATGGTACCAGTAGAGAATATTTCATATAAAAGTTTATACAGAAATGGTATTATCACATGAAGCTTCAATGTATTCATTTGAAATATCATCCAGACCGGTAGCTTTACCGGACCTGAGATTATCAATGCACACTTTGATTTTAGCAATACTGATTACATCATTAAGGTTGTGGTCAATTTATATATTTGGAAAGTCAGCATCGGTGCTTTCATTTGTATTGCTATTGTCAGCATTCAAACTTTTTTTTTTAAATCAAAGAATATGTCGGTATTGATATCAATTAGTTTATTTCTTGTATTTAAACTGATTTTTCGATAATGTTGAATTTGCTTTCGGTTTCCCTTTACGATGACATTTGTCTATATCTGTTGATCTCAGATGAACGTTGGCTTTGTTCAACTTTTCTCACACTTTCAACCTCACATCTTCATCGCCCTTTCCTGTGTCACCCGGTATATTAAATAGGTCCATTCGTCTTCCATACTGTTCTAGCTCATCATGTTCAATTTTCAGTTGCCTGACCGTCAGGTTGTTGTATTTGAGAGTTCATGACATCCACTTTTTCATTAAAGTTCGATGATTCTGCTTTTGTCTTATCGTTTTATATCTTAAAGGCCTCCTGAATTGATTCTTGGAAGTTAATGGTTATTTTGTTCGTCATTTCTTTTTGAAAGGATTGGGCCAGCTCTTTTATCGAATTAAATGCCAGTTGTTTGCAAAAATAAGTAAGGTCTATCTCTGTAGGTCTATGAACATCTGCTATGGTAGCCATCTCTGTTTTCTGAGGAAAGTCTTTTGCTGTGGGTGGGTATTGTTTTTGTTATCTGACGGCTCAAAGTTATCGGCACCTTCAATTCAATTCAATTCAATGTTTATTGCATATAAAGGCCTACGGCCCATTACACAGGTTACATACAAATACAAAAGCATGTTAACAATACTCGTGAAGTGTCGAATAAGATCAACATAAAGGAGGCTTCCTGTAGAGCGATGATATACATACTTTAAATAAATACAATGATAATTAAATTTCTATTAATTGTTAGAATCACTCTGCAACGAGGCACCATATATCTTAGTTAAAACCATTGCTGTTGCATTACACTGCTTTCAATGGTAAAGCAAAACTATGACATTTTCTTAAAGGTGTAAAACTTATACAGACATTATGTAGACATAATGTAGCTTATGATAGCTAAATTATTCCCATCAGAAAAGCATCTCTCTTTTCCAAAGCTTTATAAATAAACATAGCAAGACATCTAATAACAGTTTCATTTTTACAAGACATGATATTAATAAAAGACTGAACAGAGACATTCCGTAGATACCTCGTGTCTATATACCTTAAACGTAAATCACTATACAGTGGACAGACAAGAAGAAAATGAAACTCGTCCTCTAATATACATTCACAATAAATACAATGTCTAAATTCTCTTGGAATATCAAAATGTCTTCCCTTTTCAACCATTAAATTATGAGCAGAAATACGAAACTTTGCGAAACATCTTCTAAATTTAAGTATATCTATTTTAGATATGTATTCTTCTAAGCAAAAAGTAGTCTTGAATTGAACATAATAAGATAATTTACTATTGTCTTCGCAATTAGTTTTCCAAGATTGTAAGTATTGGTCCTTTAAACGTTCCATATATCTAGATAAAAATAGTTTTTCATTTCTTACTGATTGCATTTCCCAAATATATCCAAACCCATTAGCATACAAGTTAGTTCTAACGTCTGTTGTCCAATTCGTATGTCCTAGTCTGTCAAAGTGTTTTAGCATATCATAACATTTTCGTACATATCTAGTATTAGGTAATTTTAAAATTCTTAACCAATATTTAATTACCTTTTTACAAGAATAAATATGAACTGGATATCTTCCTAGGTCTCCCATTACAGCATCATTACATGAGGTGATAGGAACATGCAAAAGCCATTTACAAGCATAATGGTGAATTTTCTCAATTGAATCAATATGTTTTAGTCCCCATATTTCTGCGCCATATAACAAAATCGGGCAAATTTTCATGTCAAATATTTTAAAAAAAGTTGTTGATGGTATGTATGTCATATGACTTAAAGAATTCAAAATACACATAAGGGCTTTTTTTGCTTTTAGAGACATATCCTCTGCCATGCTATGCAGGGATAATGTTTTTGTAAAATAGACACCCACATATGAGAATCCATTAACTGTTAGAAGCTGAGTGTTATCAAAAGTCCATTTTTCTTTTTTTGATAACTGACCCCCCTTTTTGAACACCATAACTTTGGTTTTCTCAATATTTACAATCATTTTATTATTCTTACTAAATTCATTTAATATATTTAACTGTTTTTGTAAACCCTGAACTGAATTAGAAATTAACGCAACATCATCTGCAAACATTAACAGAAATATTTTAACAATGTCCGGAAACAATTGAATACCCCTACATCATTCAGCTCAAGGGTTTCGTGAAGCTCATTAATGAAGAATGAAAATAATATGGGACTTAAATTACAACCTTGTCTAAGACCGATTGGGCATTCAAATGTATTTGTTACTTCGCCCGTAGACCTAACAAACGCTTTTACCGTAGTATATATAGACTTAATAGAATAGTATAATTTTCCTTTTAAGCCATTTTTACGTAGAATTGTGTATAAAATCGAACGGTCAACTAAATCAAAAGCTTTACGAAAGTCAATAAAAGCTACATAGACAAATTTACCATTCCTATTTAAATGTTTATTCACAATTGCATTCAGAACAAATGCATTGTCAATGGTACTATAACCTGATCTAAAACCAGACTGTGACTCGGCTAGTTTATCCATGGCTTCAGCATAAAATGTTACACGTCTGGTTAATATAGTTATATATATTTTACTTAAAACATCAATTAATGCAATACCCCTGTAGTTATTGGGGTCGTTGACATTACCTTTTTTAAAGATAGGAACAATGGCTGATTCAGACCATTGAGTAGGGAACTCTCCGTTACTGAAAAGCCGATTGAAAAATATGCGAATATAGGGCAACAATATGTCTAACCCATAAATAAAGAACTGGGGTATTAGATTTCCTCCTACTGCTTTATTACTTTTTAAACTATTTATACTGCTTATTATTTCCTCGTCACTTATATGATCATTCAGAACAGATTGTTGGATATCATCAAAGTCATCAGTGTCAGAAAAAATATCTTCGCCTTGACTCACGTCATGCCCATTACTGGTTGAGAAAACTGAGCTAAAATGATTAAACCACTCTTCTAAGGGAATATTTGGATGCATTTTTCCCCTTTGTGTTAATTTTTTTATTTCTCTCCAAAATGTTTTTGAATCTTTTACTGCAGACTCTAGCCTTTCCGCATAATTTCTATAATAACTTTTACGTTTTTCTTTGCATAACTTTTTATTTTTATAACAAGCTTTATGTTCTAAATAAAGATCTAAATCATCTACACATCGGCTGGTCCGAAATGATTTTAAAGCCCTTTTAGTTTGCTTTTTGTATTGATGACATTGTTTGTCAAACCACGTTTGATTCTTACATTGATTCTTCTCATATTTTGTACGTTTAAAATTGTCCGCTGAGCGTAAAATAGATTCTTCTAAATTGGAAAATACTTCATCTATAGAACACGTTTGGTCCATGCAATTCTTAACAAAGGGGTCCAAAGCACCACCCAAAACTTGACTTCTAAGCGTTCTTGTAAAATTACAAACATCATCTGACCCTATTTTATAAAAAGTACTACTGTTGTTTTTATTAAGAGTCGATATTTGGCTGAAACATGTTAACTCCAAGTGCAAGGGTAGATGGCTACTACCAGGCATAGATAAAACATTAAAACCTTTTATCAATATAAGGAGAGGTTTCGACATAATAAAATAATCAATGACACTACATCCCGTGTGACTGATAAATGTATAATTGCCTTGTAGCGCATCTGCACCGAATCTACCATTGACAATATAACATGAAAATAATTTACAAAAATTGATCACATCCCGACCAAATGAGTTTACCTTACTGTCAAACGAGCTTCTCATTACATCTGGTCCACTATCAATGAACTCATCTAATTCACATAATTCAGGCACGGCATTACCTACGGTTATGACATCGTTTAAAACACCTGTGCGAGCATTCAGATCACCACAGAGAATTAAATGATTTTCCATTAAACCATGGTTCAATAAAATATCTTCCAGTGCTTTCATTGCCCCGAGTGGTTTGTCAATATAAAAAGGCGAGCCACCAGGTGGAACATACAAGGAGCAATATATAACATCATCTTTAAGGGAAAACAAGTTCCCATCAATCTGCAATAAGATGCCATACCCGAAATCAATACATATACGCTTTACAAAACTGTTTAATTCGTGCTTAACAAAAGTCAAAACACCTCCCATATTCCTACCACCACATAAAGACATTCTGGCATTATTATAATAAATACAATATTCAGGGAAAATGTTTTCATAGCAAGAACTACATGTATCCCACGTTTCCTGCAAAGTGAAAATATCATACTTGGATACAAAACTCATCAAATCACATGATATTTTGTTTTTTAATCCTTCAATGTTCCAAGACAGGAGTTTGATATTTCGCTGTGTATGTAAAGGACTTTGGCCGTTGTCCTATTGTGTGACGACGTTCATATTACCACCGTTACTGATAGTATCTTCATTACCATGGCCTTCTTGTTGGTCTGCATCAGTAGTAGAGCGCAGGTAATCACGATTGCGATCATCTAGTGTCCGGACTCCCCGACGTACGGTGCGTGCACCTCGATTGTAGGACTGCTCTCTCTTGGGCACTTTACAAAACTCACCTCGCTTAAAATAACCTCTAAAACCCTGATCATTGGCTTCCTTTATCTGCATTCGTTGAGTAGTTGTCAAATCATTAGATATGCGAATTTGCTTTCGTCGCAACAAATCTCGATACTTGAAAAGTTTCATTTTATCATCAAAATTAACGAAATTTGCGATGACTGTTCTTGATCTTCCATCCACCTTAGTTCCTAAACGTTTAGCATTTATCAGACTGTTCATGTTGACTCCATCCTTTTTGTCCATGACATCAAACACCCTCTCATTAATAAGGCTTTTCAAGGATACAGTATTCGATTCATCTTCATGTAAACCAAATATTCTTAAGGAACACTTTAGTTTCTCCGATTCCAAAACATCAAGCTGTCGTTCAATTCTAATTAATCTTACATTGTCACTGTCGTGCAACTCTGCGATTTCGCGAAAATCATTTATCAGGCAATCTTTATCCTTTTCAAAGTGGACGACACGACTTATAACACCCTCTAACTTGCTTTCCATATCCATTTGCTTAGAATTGATGTGGTCAACCCTTTCGGCAACAGATTTTAAATCAGATTGCAATGCATATAAGTCATTTTTAATTCCGATAACTTCATTCTTAACCAAAGAGATTTCACCAGCCAATTCGAATTTCGTGTCATTAATTGCACTGAGTATCATTTCCGTATCATTAGAGGGGCCAGGGTTTAATTCCACATCTCCGGATAGTTCTATTAAACGACCATGGAATGAACTGTATTGCAATTCTAACCTAATACATATCATCGAGGTACCCGTAATGAAGGACATATCTTCGATCGACCTACATTGAAGAACCATTGGTGTTGTTGTTGTATAACGTTCAGCCAAATACAGTTGTCCTCTTGTAACCCCATAGAACGCTAGAAACATACTTAAAAATACAATGCCACAAGCTAGGCTTCTGTAGTGCACATTTGATCCCGATCTATATGGATTGTAAGATTCATATGTTGATTTCCGTGAGTGCACTTTGCAGCACAAATCAAAAGCACCAATTCTCGCGCGATAACATGCAATGTCGATAGCCATCGCTAGTCTAAGCCTCCGTACTAATTCGTTAAACAGTGGTCACTACTGTCATTTACCTATGTAAACGATATGCACGATAAACTTCTAGTCAATTATACAGGTATGTCAGGTAGTTCGATAATTATGCACGATCTCCCTATAAGCCCCGCTTGTTCTACCTGAGTTATACCCTTAGTTCAACACTTGGTTCCCTTTTGATCGATATCTATAAGCGAAATACTCTAAATCAAAAAAGTTCTTCCAATTCCAAAAAAGGCAACAATACTAACTTTTTAGATTCACCTCTATAATGCAGATCTTTATCATAGTTTCAGTCCTTCAGCCCTTCTATATGCTGCTGTATATGCCAAAACTCCTTTTGCTAATTTCGACAAATATTCTCTCTGTAAAACTGCGCATGCGTGAATGGTGGACGTGTTTTTGAGAGCAGGCTAATAGATATATAGAAAAACGCGATAAAAGTTATAATAAAAACCATTTTTCCGCATTTTGGATATTTAGGAAGTGTTTTGATGTTTATCGACGTGCATAATTGTGTTAAATGTCACAACAGGACTTATTATGGGTAAAAAACGAACCCGCAGCAAAGTGACACCCGAGAACAATGGATTGGAAAAAAGGCGGGCAACAGTGAACAGTGACGAAAAAGTGAAGAAGTCGGGTACTTCGGATGTTTCATGTAACGGACCGCAAAGTAAGTTAAATATGAGTGACCATAACAATTTCAGCCACGTACAGACTCCTATTACAGGGTCATTTACATATGGAAATGGACAAATGCAAAACTTTGCTTCGCCACAACTTCAAAACACCCCAAACCAAATTCAGGGAGCTTCGTGTTTTTCACCAATGTATAACTCACCCCCAACTTACTTGAATTTAACGGGACCGGACCAGTTTGCTAAAATGATGAGCAGGTTTGACGAACTCGAGAAAAAGCTGTCACAATTGGATACGATACAAAGTACCGTTCAGGCAATAAATACTCGGCTCGACAAGTTAGACTCAAAGGTCACTGTTCTTGAAAAAACAATGAATGAAGTGGAGAAAAGTCGAGAAATGGACTCGTTTAATATTGAGAAAATCCGGGAAAAGCAAAGAGAACTAGACTCGATGTTAGATAGGGTAAGAACGATTGAATCAGACCAACGAGCACAAAACGACAAGCTGAAAAGGGAGGTAATTGACCTGAAAGCTCGGAGTATGAGGGATAATCTATTGTTCTTTGGAATTGCGGAGGAAAAGGACGAATCCGACCAAGACTGTGTGAAGAAGGTGCTTGAAACCATCGAAAGCCAGTGTAAGATCCCTAACGCAAGTACCGAAATGAAGCTTCACAGAGCCCATCGCATCGGACGTTTCAGGCAAGATAAAACACGACCGATTGTGGCTAAATTCGCTTTCTACCCGGACCGAGAAAAGGTGAGATCGAGCATAGGTAATCTCTCTCGCCCCTTCGGTATTAGCCAACAATACCCCCAGGAGATCGTCGAAGAACGTAGGCGGCTTGTACCGATAATGAAAGCCGCACGTGAGCGGAATAAAGAGGCCTACATCGTGGTGGATCGTCTGTACATAGATGGAGAGCTGTACCATGCACCAACCAACCAGGATAGACAATAGGACAAAGGCGGAAATAGTGTTAAGTGCTTAGTATGGAACATTGAAGGCTTAACCAAAGATAAACTTAACAACGAAGAATTTACGTCTTTTCTGTGCGATTATGATTTGATTTTCCTCAGCGAAACATGGACAAATAGATCATCGAAATTAGGTCTCTCAGGATATAAACTATTTCACTCTTTTAGAAAACTACAACACAAAAAGGCTAAGAGAAACAGTGGCGGTATCCTTCTCTATGTTAAAAATGCTTTAGCCCGTGGGGTAAAACTGGTGAAAAACGATATCGATTGTGTTCAATGGTTTAAACTTGATAAAACATATTTTAACGTTTCAGAAAACATTTATTTATGCTCAACGTATGTAGCCCCTGAAAAATCCCCTATTTATGATGTATATGATTTTGAAATTTTTGATAAATTAGAGACTGATATTAGGTATTTTCAAAGCTTAGAAGGTAAAGTTTTTCTTCTTGGTGATTTAAACTCACGTATTGCAGGTAAAGCGGATTTTATCATGCACGACCGACCGTTAGATAATCACGATCAGGTGGACAGCCACGAACCCGACGAGTATTTAACTCGCGCGTCATGCGATAAGGGGTCAAATCGGTTTGGTGACTGTTTACTAGATATGTGTAAGTCCTTAGATTTACGTATTGTAAATGGCCGATTTGGTAACGATCGTAACATTGGGAAATATACATGTTTTACCCACAACGGGAAAAGTACTGTTGATTATTTGATTACTAATCATGACAATTTTGATGTTTTATCTGATTTTTGTGTAAGAGATTTTAATATTTTTTCTAATCATGCACCACTTACTTTTGACTTAAAAATTGACACGTTGCATCGTACCAAGCCTAAAGTAAGAAACCGTGTTACTCATAAATGGGATGCAGCATTCAAAAATCAATTTTGTAATGATGTTGCTTCATCCGTTGATAATCTTTGTTCTACATTAAATGAGAATGTGTCCAATAATTGCGATACAGACACTATGGTTCAAACATTTACTACATTTTTAAATGATATTGGAAATAGATACTTTGAGAAGCATATCAAAACTTATGATCGTTGTATATATAATGATAATTCTATGTACTCTATGAAGAAATGGTTTGATGAATCATGTAAAGAGAAAAAGATTTTATACCAAGAAGCTCTATCAAGATATAACCTTTTGAAAACTAATGAAACAAGAGCAGATTTCCACTCAAAGAAAAGGGATTATAAATATTGCTGTAAGATAGCAAAAAGAAATTATAATAAAAAGATGGCAGCTGAACTTGCTTTGTTGAAGAATAAAAAGCCAAGAGATTTTTGGAAACTATTCAAACAAAATAAATATGAACCAGAAAATAGCGACATAAATCTCTCGGCTTTTTATGAACATTTTAAAGACTTGTCTGCAAATAATACCTTCACCGAAAGTGAGGAATGTATTGATTTTTTAAACAAATTTGATAGTGAAGATAAATGTGGATGTATGTTCGATGAATTAGATTCACCTGTTACAATTTCAGAAATAAGATCATGCATCAGTAAATTAAATACCAACAAAGCATGCTCAACTGACAACATTATTTATGAATACTTTAAAGAGAGTATAGACTTTCTTGATAAGCCCTTACATATTCTTTTTAATTATATACTTGAAAAAAAGAAATTCCCACGATCATGGTCAAGTGGCGTTATTATACCCATCCATAAAAAGGGAGATCACTCTGACCCAAATAATTATAGAGGAATAACCCTCACTAGTTGTTTTTCGAAACTATTCACTGCTCTACTCAATGAACGCCTTAAATCATGGGCTGTTAAATATGAAACTATTAGCGATGCACAGTTTGGTTTAAAATCAAACTATGGAACGGTAGATGCCATATTTTTACTTAACTCTTTTATTCAGAAACAATTCTGTGACAAAAACAAATTATATTGCTGTTTTATAGACCTTCAAAAATGTTTTGATTCTATTTATCGAAATGGTCTATGTTTTAAACTGATTAAGCATGGGGTAACGGGAAAACTGTTCGCTGTGATTCGTTCATTATATGACGAGGTTAAGTTGTGTGTGAAGCACTTAGATAAGCTTTCTGATGTCTACGACTGTGATGTGGGCTTGTTGCAGGGTGAGTCGTTGTCACCGATCATGTTTTCTCTCTTTGTTAACGACATTGAGATGTTTTTACAAGAAAATACTACAGATTGTTTTACAATTGGTCAGTTATCGATTTACTTAATACTTTTTGCAGACGACTCGGTTTTGATTTCCGAAAGCGCGCATGGTCTCCAACGTTTAATAACAGCATTCGAAAAATATTGTAAGAAATGGAAATTAACAGTTAATGTAGAAAAGACAAAAATAGTAGTTTTTAAAAAAGGGCGTAAATCACAGCAACTAGAATCATTTGTATACGATGGACATTGTATAGAAGAAGTCGACTCTTTCAATTACCTTGGAATTGTTTTTAGTAGTAACGGTACATTTCATAATGCTATTAAGACATTAACTAGTAAAGCAATGCGAGCAATGGGTAATTTGTTTGCAATAACAAAACATAAAGATATACCTATTAAGATTATGATTGATTTGTTTGATTCTTTTGTTGCTTCTATTATTTATTATTCTTGCGAGGTCTGGGGGTTCCTGACGACTGAGCTGTTAGAACGGATACAACGTAAATTTTTAAAACGTTTGTTAAACGTTAAGTTATCTACATGCAACTCAGCTGTTTATGGTGAATTTGGAAGGTTTCCACTTTCAATCAATATTAAAATTAGAATTATCAAATATTTTTTAAAATTGTACACTGTAAAAGGCAATAATTGTATTCTTCATGCTTCGATCGAACATATGATCACAAGTAGCAACACAAATCGTGATACATGGTTTGATAAAGTAAAGTGTTTGTTACAGTCGACTGGATTTCATGAAATATGGCTTTTTCCATCATCAGTGAATGTAAATGCTTTTATACCTGTTTTACGAAATAGATTAATAGACTCCTATATAAACGATTGGCATATTGACATTAGCACAAAAACATCACTTTCACTCTACAAACACCTGAAAATCGAATTCGAAATATCGGAATATATCACAAAAATGACCATACCAACATACAGAAACGCTGTTGCAAAACTGCGAATATCTGCTCATCAATTATTAATTGAAACTGGTAGACATAGGAATATTGATAGAAATGACAGAAAATGTACACTTTGTAATTTAGACCAAATAGAAGATGAATTTCACTTCATATTAATATGCCCGTTTTATAAAGATATAAGAGAAAACTATATTAGGCAGTTTTACTATAGAAAACCTAGTATGTTTAAACTTATAAAACTTTTAAATTGTTCAAACATTAACACGTTAAATGGCATAGGAATTTATTACAAATTAGCCAATGAGAAGAGAATAAGCCAACTTAATACCCAAATTTCGTAAGTCAAATATAATAATTAAGTCATTTTTGTCCTATATTGTATACTTTTATCTCTGATGTTTACATATTAAGCACTATTTTCGCTTTAATTTTGTATGTTTATAAGTACATTTGTATGTATTTACATATATTCCATTATTTCATGTATGTGTATATGTTGTAATGACGATGAACCTTAAGTGTTCAAGTCATGAAATAAACTTCTGTTCTGTTCTGTTCTGTTCTGTAAACAAAAACACGTCCGTATGGTTCGACACTCCACATGTCTTTTCCTTCACCTTCTGATACTCTCTCTAACTGCCTGTACTTTTACCATGTGGTTAAAGGTCCTGTGACGATTTATTGCGCTTCTTGTTATTGAACTTATTTAAAGGTTATTAAACTTATTTAAAGGTTATTAAACTTATTTAAAGGAAGCTAGTGATTGGACGGGTAGTGTGTAACTATCACGAGGTTATGAACGTTCAAACTATGGGTTGGTGCACTTAAAACAGTTATGCAACTGGACTATTTTAATCCAGATTTGCAATTTTTCAACTCGCAATATATTTTCCCTGTGGCATCACCATGTGGTTGACGTTTAATTTAATTGATGGCTGTAGTGAAATAACTAAATCCGAAGCCGTAGATCGTTAGTGTGATTGTAATGTAGTTCTTCGGTGTAGTGGCGTGAAGACGGTGTGCTCACTCAGGTCCCCCACTGTTGCAGAAAGACCTTCTTATATAGGCCATTATCAGACAACCTATGATGTAAGATTTGTTATAATAAAAGCCGTTGCGTCAACACCGTCTAGACTAGTTACGACAGACCTGTAGCGATACCCATTTCCTTCACTACACTGACTTGTCGTGGATCAAGAGAAATGTATTGACCTTTGCTGTTTTTATCCTTAGTCATCTATTGATGCTTCTCAAATATAATGTAAAATAGTTTAATAGATTGATGCTTTTTTCAATCCATTGATGAGGACAGTGGTCCAGGAATAGGGCGTCGGCCTCAGATCCGTATCCCCTGAGAAGCGGGGTCCACCTTTGGTGCGAGTAATGATTATTTATCCAGGAAACACAATCGAGATTGGTTGATATAAGTTGTAAGAACGCATTATACAATTGATGCGCAATGGACAAGTTTGATATTCCGAAAGCGAATAAGAAAATCCAATATGACAGCAAGCAATCCATGTGAGGATTCAACAAACCAAGATACAAGACGAGTGAACTAAAGGGAATAACTGTAAATCTTGATTACCAGTTTTAAGTTCCAAAGTTATCTCCCTTCAAATACATTACACTGTATGATCAGAACGATCTCCATAACTCAAACGGTTAGCAAGTTCCCAGTATTAATCTTTCACTCATTAACTCATACAGAATATGATTGACACTTCCCTTATTAAAAGGCAATTATCCCTTAACAACTGTATAATGAACAAAGTAACTCAAACACGTTTTAAGTTACAATGGAAACGAATATATGTGATGTTTGGACTGACAAGCCAAACCGGCATTTTTCAAATATTTAAGGAAAAAAAGAAAGAAAGAAAGAAAAAAAAAACCCCGAAGTATTTTATGATTCTATATATAGCCTAGGAAACAAACCCACATTTTGAATTTTTTATAACAAGAATACCAAGAAAAAAACAAATAAATAAATAAATAGTTAGATAAACACAAATGACAACACAAGCAAACGACGCATTGTTTGAATGCCTCTTATCGTCAGAAAATTACAAGATTGTTTATCAAAAACGATTTGGAACGCACAGTGAAAAAGAAAATAAGCCAATTCTTTGAACACGTAAAATCTCCTGCTAATCACTTGTCAATTGGTTTATTTGTACTAATCCTGTCCCATGGGTCCCATGTCTGCCTTGTCTTCAATGACATGTACCCGGGTAACCCGTTATAGGATTGTAAGATGGGTATCTCTCAATGAAGTTATGACAACGATTGGACGACCAAATCACAAATCTAAACATCATGGTGTTTGAGATAAAAATCAACTAAGTATGTGTCACCAGAGACATAGATAACATTAATGTCTCTGGTGACACATACAATAAGGCAATGGCCCTCCAGAGCTGTCATCCTTTTCGGAGAAAAGGGGGTGGAGCTTAGTGAAGAAACTAATCTTGGCTTTGAATCAATGGTTTTAATTCGTTCATCTTGCCTTCTTCCATGGTATAAACTGGCATATTGCGCGATATTTTGAGTGAGGAACAATAGGAATTACCCCGGTTTAAATAAGCTATAAACAATTACTTCAATTAGTGCTGTTGGCATTACATCTCACAAAATCTTAGTGCACATATCCATATTCGGAAGATCTATAACTTTTAATGGGATTGTGTGATGTTAAAATGCCATGCGCGGCGCCCACTCGTCAGATTGTTCTATGATTTTTGAAATGCTTTGTTTTTCTTCATTTTCTAAAGTTCAGACAATGATGTGGTTCTCAATGAACTATAAGATCCGTTTTAGCCTCAACAAGCTAATTAACCCTCTATTTGGAAGGAGAGAGGCTTGTCAGGACCATATGGTTGCTGTTCCCCGATTTCCCAACTTTAAATCCTCATGCTGCCCCCTCCTTTCCTTACAAAGTAAAATGTTGGAATATTTTATGCTGGTGGACGTCTTCCTTTCTCCGTAACATAGTGACGAAGCTGCAGAATATTCCGTTGTATGTAATAAACATAACATAATTTTATTTCAACATTAAGCACATAGGCTCATAGTTATTACAATTATATATTTACATGCATAACTATCATTAATGTGAAAACGTCAAGTAGTTAACTTTATTCATCGTCTCAAATCAAAAGGATCAACCGACGGTTAATTGAAGGGAATTAATCAACAAGACAGTGTCTTATCAATTCATTTGGGTAATAACAAAATAGGGGAACACATTGTTAAATAAACGAACGGTTAATGTATAAAGCGAGCTGCTAATCAGAATGGTTTATCACAATCTATATTGATCTAATCTGAACAGAAAATCGACACGATATAATTTTTCGCATGGTCATGCAGGATTATAAAAAGAAAAGAATACTTGCCCCCCTATATCGATATAATCTGTGTTACTCATGCCTTCGTGTGAGATTTTGTGACTGGACCTTTCTAAGACCCAAAACGGAAAAGTAGTTTTAAAAAGTATTTGTACTTTCTAGAAGTAACACATGTTACAAATAAAGAACTGTTTACGACGAGCATTTTTTACCTTGGTTCCATTCGTTTTTTTCTTCTCAAGTTATCTCATGTAGACAGCAACGAATGTTTAAACTAATATGGATAATCTAATGGACATTGTTAAAACATATGCAAGGTCCGCGTTGTGTGAAAGAAACAAAACCCAATGCACACGAGTCCGAATGACGAGGTATTTCAAATCAGTCGGTAGTATAATTTTACGATACTAATCCGAAATTTGTCGATTCTAGAAAAACACAACAATCAACTTTTTAATTTGTATGTGTAAATTTGCATCTCATTGAATCAGCGATAGAAAATGTAAAGCTTTAAATATGGCATGCCCATAGTGCCTACATCTCCCAAGCCGAGACCATACTTCGCGTTTTTGGATCTTGATGCCAGCGTGTGGCAGGCAAAATACGACGGTCTGGTATTCCATTGAACTGGCCAATCGCCCTGGAAGTTTCATTCAATAATCCATCGTGACCAATGTAGCCTTAAGCTTTGAACATGCATGCTCACGGTGCATACATCTCCCAATCCGAGACAATACTTTGTTTTCGATCTTGAAGCAAGCGTGATGAGATACGGCGGTCTGGTATTCCATTGAACCGGCGAATCACCCTGACAGTTTCATTGAATAATCCGTCCTGAACTGTCAATCCGTAATCCACAACCAATGGTATTACCACGACAAGACATGGTCGTCTCAAGAATGGTTTTCAAAGCGTCTGGGGGGTTTGATTAATCAACACATTACCACATAAGGCTACACTTTTGCGTCTTACAGCAGACGACTTTAAAATAGCATTGTGGCGAAATGAGAAATTGAACGTGACAAGCATTTTCTCCTTTAGCCACAATCCTTCAATATATTCACAGATCACTATAGCAGGGATGAAAGGTTTTGTTCCCCATGTTAAAGTTCGTCTGCTTCAAGCAAAAATGTCGTCTGTATGTGGTAAGAGGTAAACACGTCTCTCCGATATAAACAGATATATTAGATCACCACACGTGATGCATTGACGTGTATTTTTCATTCAGTATTTCAGAGATTACATCTCTCATCATTAATCCTCTACTGTAGTTTCGAACGAACAAAACAAATTAGCTAGTTTTCTCTTTATTAAAAGATAACTGAATGAATGACGAAAAATAAGTTTTAAAAGATTCCATGTGACGTCTGATTATACAAAGACCAGTTGGTGCATATGTATGTTCTTTTACAAACACGCGCATGCATTTGCAAGGACCTGTACCCCATATCTAAGGCTATGAAACTATTAAGATTAAAACAGTTTTTTTTTAAATTTCAATAATTATTATATATTTCCATCAGTCGTGCGCTAATAATTCATTCTGTGTCATTAGGAATTCAGTGAACCATCTATCCTCAACGCGCAATCTTTGAACGAAAACCTATTTCACGGAGTCTAAACAATCGATTAATTAACGACATTACAAAGATTTCCGATACCATTGTTGTACATATGTATCATATAAGAAACTAGTTCGGACTCGTAGACTGACACTACTTCAGACATGTTAGCTTTGGTTCACATTCGACGTTCAAAATGCCAATATAATGAAAAGGGAAGTAAATCGTGTTTACATTTTTTGGTAAGAATAGCTGTACTAGTTATTTCCCTTTCTGATTATCAGGGGGAATGGTGCATTTGTAGTATGTTTAAAGTACACGCTCAAGTGCAGCACGTGACTCAAGTTTGCGGTTAACGAAGACATTCGATTTTCCGAGGATATGAATGTAATCTGGCAACGATCACGCCTAGTTTACTGCATAAACCGAAGAACCTTTTGTTCACGAGTACATTTGTTCAACAGAGCTCTTGCTGAATAATCCGGACTATATATGAACAATATTTAACAAGATGAAGACGAGTACTTTGTTTCTGCTTCAACGCGCGTTGAGCTTTATTTTACGCGCGTTGAGCTTTATTTTTATAAAAATCAAATAACACATTATTGATAACCCTAAATTGTAGGACTATGAAAGATCATAATTCTGGTTTCATTCCTGTTCAGTTTATTTAAATCAGAGTGTTATACCTAGTCATTCGCCTTCTCCGCGTGGGTTCAAATCCTAAGAGGGATATAGATTTTCATGAGAGGCAGTCTCCCGACTGACTTACGGAATGCCGATGGTTCTACCCGCCTTGACCAGCCCTTATGGGCAGTTGAGTATGGGGTCTTCCTCCATCATTAAGAGTCGGGCATCGCTACATAACTGAAATAATGTTGATGTGATGTAAAACCCATATATATAAAAAAAATAGTCATTCGCTTGTTTTTCTCGCAAACATTTTCATCAAATCTCTCTCCCTTTACATAACTGTTTACTATTTAATCTTTCACCTTATTCTTTATAAACTTTCACCTTTCCGACAAACACCCCATTGGTGCACCTTCATATATGTATTCCTGGAAAGACGGGTGAACATTACAGTAAGATCAATGTGGTAACTATTGTGGTGGGTGGGTGATAATGTAATCAAAACTAATTTAATTATAACTTGGGCAGACAAACCTAGACCTACATTATTTTATTGCTGTCATTGTATTCAATAAATGGGCAGCGTCACGCGAAAAGGGGCACTCGGACATAAATAAAAACCGCTGACTCAGCTCTTTCTTAGCGCTATTATTCCATCATCTAGTCAAGATAGTTATCATTTGTATTTATTTAAAGGTAGAAATCGATGTCCTCTAAGATGGCAAACAGTGTAACCCCAGACCAGCCGCCACGTCAGTGACGTGGCGGCTGGTCTGGGGTTACACTGTTTTATGTCCGAGTGCCCTTTTTCCCGTGACGTGGCACAAATTACTTTAGCAGAATTGGGTATCTTTTTCAAAGTGACAATTGAATGCACATGTATACTGTTCACAGATCATTTGAAAATAAGACTGTTTCAAGTAAGGAATCATTTAGAACTTCATCAATTGTATACCCTGTTTAACAAAGCATTCATTTTTTATAGCCAGCATAAAAATATAAGGTAGACGCTTTGTATGTCTTTGATTTACGTTCAACAACCTTTCCTATAAACCATGTTTATTCATTGCCCACCAAAAACATGGTTGATGTTAAAATTATCAGCTACAAAAAACACGCGCCTTTCTTTTTCATAACGTAACGAGTCCGCCATAACATCGTCGACTGCTTCAAGGGCAATGTTCTCCAAGGTAGGGTTATCGAACTACACCTGGGTACCGTTTTATTTCACATTTGATGCTTAAAAGTGCGTAAGGTCACAACATCATTCCCTCTTATTTCCATATTGGACTAAGCAATATTGCAAAGTAACACATCGTTGGAATCGTCTCTCCGAGACACCTCAAATCGAGGGTTCAGTGCAAGACTATAGGAAGTGCTTCATGTTTATGAAGCACTTGCTATATAGTCTTGCATTGGACCCTCGAAATGGTGTCGCATTAATATGGTATACATTTAATCAAGAAAATATCCATATTTATCAGTTTTGGCTTGCGCAAGAATCTCCTTTATTTGTTTGATAAAACGAAATCCTGGCGCTCTATATTCTATAGAAAACTGTGCAAACTATCGGACAAATGCCTCTTAATTAACATATTAACACATAGGTCTCGTTTCCATGTAATGCAGTTGTTGACCACTTTTCTCTAAGATTTGATGTTCTGGCGATGATTCTTACTAAAGTAAATAATATGAACCTCAATTCTTGGGATTTCATTACGATTTAGTCCATCACAAGGCCTGAACATGCCGGGATCCCTCATGGAATGGAACACACATATAGCAGAGTATTTTTGTTTTATATAAATGAGTAGTTACACAAGTAGGGATAGCTCAGCTTGAGCCTTTTTCCTTCTTTAACCTTTTACCAAACGCCAAACTTTCATCTGTCCGAATTTGAAAGAGTTTGCAGACGACATTTCAAAATGTGATGAAAATGGAAAATAATCTTCTGATATGGCAGTAAACATTGAGGGAAAAAGAGAAATTGCTTGTTACGTACAATTTCTCCTTTTCCCACAATGTTTTCTGAAGTTGTCTGCAACAAAGTGGTCAAATGTCGTTATTGTTTGGGAAAGGGTTAAGAATAATACGAAATGTTAACGTTTTCGACCTGCCCCGACTTCCGATAACTACGCTGCTACAGTAATCAATGTACAATGTATCTTGCGTGAATGATGTCTTTGGTTTTTTTTTTAATCATGTTTAGTTTTATGTTAAAAACGAATGAATGTATATATGTATTAAATTTGAAGAGTATCGAAAAATGTGACACAGAGATATAACAAAAGTCTATATTTTCGAACAACGCTTGTACTTTCTCTCCCTATTGTTACCAGGAAAGCATTTCCCCCTAAATAATGGAGGAAGTGTTAGAAGAATGTACCAGGAAAACGCCCCTCTTCTGAAGTATCGTCACCAGGTATGCTTTGTGATATGTTTAGTTGTTAGCGTGGGAAAACTTCTCATATTGTACTCTAACCAATGTTGGGTAATTACTAATGGCATGTCAAGTTCATTGTTTTCTACAGCACTGAAAGCATGGGACGTCGTGTCATATGACAAGGTTTCCATGTTTCCATTACCCACGTGTCCTGTCGCTTTTGACAGTATTTACTCATTCCTCCAAATGGATTTTTTTTCCAATTGTCATAAATTGATCCTTTTGTTGTACTTTTTTACACTAAAGAAGGAGAAAACTTGTATGTTAAATGCGTGCCGATTATGTTTTTAATCGAAGTCAGTTGTGGATGAGATACATAATGTTTGTTTGGAGTGTGCAGTTCGATAACAAATAATCTGAAATATTTGCTCACTTCAATATCATCTATCCCAAAAATGCGACAGAATAAAAACACTTTTCAGTTTCTAACATGAGTTACATCGCAGTCTATAAACATCATTTATCAAACCTTAATCGTCGGAAACTAAGTGCTTCGAACCATATGCTTTACATACAAGCCAAATCAGTTCGGTTAACAACTTCGATTAGAGATTGGAATTTATTTCAATAACATATGTTGGCATCGGACTAGGCAGTCAAAACAATAATAGTATGGGTTTTCTGTTCTTAGTTACAAGTCTTTTTTGAAGCACATGTAAAGGACGTGTGATGCCCATCAACCACTTTCCCATCCCATCCAGCTGCACCCCGATCTAACATCATTTTGATTATCATTTATCTATTTGTAATTCTTTATCAACCCATTACCAAACAATAACGACATTTAACTACCTTGTTCCAGATGACTCTGAAAACATTGTGGGAAAAGGTGAAATTGCTCGTAACCGACAGAAGACTATTTTCCAATTTTATCACATTTTGAAATGTCGTCTGCAAACTCTTTCAATTTGGGACAGCCAAAAATTTGGAGTTTGGGAAAGGGTTAACCACGTTCATAGGATGCGAATAATTCCAGTCCTGACCGCTGTACAATGAGAACGACCGAAGTTATCCGACGAAAGATTGAATTTCAAAATAACGAATAATTGATATTCTACCTTAATCTGTAATGGTCCCCAGTTTGACTGCAATGTCCAAACTGCTGTAAGAGTTGTTCGGTAGAGCAAAAATTGTTAATGGCCATTCAGTAAAAGGGTGTAAAGTTAAGCTAAGGAATATGTTTTGAGATAAATTAACAGGCTTTGATCAAATGTGATAATTCACCTGTGTTTGTAGGTTTGTAGCCAGAGATCGTTGAGATTTAATGGCAAATCGACTTGTTTGTATCTACCTCTAGTTCCTTAAGTGTTCCCGACTACTTAAAATGACAAATACTATCGAAATCCAGGCGTAGAAAGTGGTCCAGGGTAGAGCGTCGCTCTTGCTACACGAGGAGAGTCGTGTATTCGAAATATGGGCTTGCCTGCCATCTTGGTCACATGACTATTTTATTTTTGACTGAACTTTCTTCCTCAAACTAAGGATGCTCCACATTATATTTAATTGAAATTAGCCCAGAGTTTGGAAAGAAAAGATATCATCTGTTAAGGTATAACTTTTACCATGGATGTAAATAGTGAAAACACAACAGCTATAAAGTTCAATGCACCCTGGCGGCCATGTTTTTCAAATATCAAAAATCTTTGAACAATCTTTAAAAGAGGAGCCCAATTTAAATCTGATCAGTGGCTTCTGACAATGTCTTTTTAGAATTACAGAATGTCCCCCTTTTTAATGCCACAGCAACCAAAGTCCTGCATGGAACCAATTTCTTTGAATAGCATCAGCCAATTGACATTTCTGTAAAGATTAGTTTAGGAGATATTTAAAGAAATTGCTGACGGTGCTCAACCGACGACACACACCGACAACGGACGATCACAAAAGCTCATCATGAGCGCTTCGTAATCAGATGAGCATATAAACTAAGACATCTGAAATTCTAATTCCACAGCGTCATGGATACGTAAAACTTAAAGAAGACGTTTGTTTGTATAAAAGAACATCAGTACCCTAAAACCTTATTGTTTTGAATTATTGAAATATTTGTAGCATGTGGGTGCTAATCATTCAGAATGGGACCAGCAATTCGCTATTTTATCATTACATCATTGAGGCCTTCAGAAAGGTTAATAATATTGCAATAACTTCATCAATATAAAATTGTCGCGATCTTTATTTCCTGTATCTGTTCAACTATACATGGTATCGAGCACTATTATAGTATTAAAATGGTTTGGGCTGCCCACGATTATTCTTAGTGCGAGCCAATCAACAATTGGCTTCTTTGGCTCTTGTAAATGGTTTCCCCTTGTACTGGAACCGTCTTTGGGGTGTACAGATGAAAGTCCTCTTTTTGTGCCTGGAAAGGCCTGAAATGATAAGGAATGAAAAGAACTTAAAGACAATTTCTAAAGTCAAATATTTTGGGAATAACTAAGAGATTCTATAGCCCCCTAGTTTTTAAATTCGTAATGGAAAGTAAGTAATTGGTGTCTAAATTTATTGATTGACCCTAAACGAAGTGGTTCATCGTGGCTTCAGTGCAAGACCATATAGTAAGTACTTACGTATGTGAAGGACTTACTATAATAGTTTTGCGCTAAACCCTTGAATACATCACATTGAACATTACAAGGGAAAGCAACAACTAGGGGGAGTTACCTGCGGGGATACAAACAGACAACAAAACTGATCAGGAGACGGCGTTTTTTTTTTTCACTAATCGAGTGTTAATGTGTCTTAAGTTGTTAGTTTTCCCGATTTGTAACACTTATTAGTGAAAGAGTATAAAAAACGGTACTGGGAGAACTTAATAAGCGGCGCCTGTCAGAATCTCAAATTCTCATAATAAAATAAAAGTACATGTCAAGGAATCTTGTCATAACTCAAAGGATACTGTTAAAGGCTGTCAAGATTTTATGCCAACAATTCATTACTAAGAGAATTTAGCTAATTGCCAAGAAAATAAGTGGGATTGATTAACGAGTATTATTTGTAAGTTGGTTCCCACATTTACACTTCATATCCTGAATCTCAAAAACTTTGGTATTTTTTCAAAAGATCCAAAAAAATGGGGTATGCTTAGATGATAAAAAAAAAATATTTGTAAATCCTAAAAAACCCTACAAACTATAATATGCGATAGGGAATGGTGCTATGTGGGATGATATAATGCAGTTTACAAGTTACTTTATCTGTGTCCTCATATTTAACTGTTATGGTAATTTGAAAGCAACAGTAAGCTGACCAAATACATAATTTACCTCAACCCTTAAAATGCTGGGTAACCTTCTAAAAATAGATTTTCGTGTCGTCTGCTTTCCAAAACCTTAAATACACGAGAACAAATACTCAGAGTAGCAATCTGGTTAGATCACAGGCCAGACGCCAATTCATTTGGCGGCTGATCTGGATCTAACCCATTTGTATTAGCATGAAGTCGGTTCCAGCACTGTAAGGGTTAAACTATATTTTTCTTGAGACCTTTGGTAGAAACAATCATAACGAAAGGAGAAAAACTTAAAAGAAATGTGCTCTTTTGTATAAATGGTTTCTCAGGTCTCCTGAGAGTCAAGGTGATTCTACATGAAGTAATCGTTAAAAAATATTAAGTATAATTCTACAAATTGACATAAAAGTTAGTTCAAAATGGTTCGCGAGTTTTGTTTTAGTCTTTGCAAATAAAAGAGGGAGACAGTTGTAATAAATTAGATACTTTCGTCATAAGTACATAATGCAGCATGCAGAAGTAATTTTATAAGACTATATAATAATAACTGGAAACAAACCCTAGAAACATGTAGAGGAAAAATATAAGTAAATAGAGTAGATGCTATAGGATATATATAAACAACCGAAAGAAATTGAATTAATAACTAATAAATGATATCCATTCTCTGTACTAGAAGGAAGAGAAGCATTAACTACTTCTTAAATATCTTTAAATGCATTTAAAGCAACAGTATTTCAGTGCTTTGATGCTTTTGTGAAAAGCACTGTTTATTAAAAGTTGTAAGATTGCTCTTTCGCACACCTTTCTAGCATCATTGGTATGGAGTGGAGACCCATTTCCTACTTTGGTTCCAAGATGTTCTTGCCGTTTTCGGTGATTGTGCAAAATGGAAATATAGATCAATGTTTATGAAATAAAGCGTTATTTAAGCAGTTAACTAAATCTACAAGATGATTTTATCTTTATCAAATGGTTGCCATTTTGGTTGTGAAGCGCTCCATTAATCTTGTTGTATGTTACACAAACTATATAGATCCGCAATGTCATTTTATAAGTTGACAACATTTCATTTTAATAAAAATAAAAATCATAATCTGTGAGATAATCTAATTGGCAAACAATTTCAAATTCATTTTATTTATCTATCGGTGTTCGTGAACAAATTCTAATCTAAGAATTGAATCCAAATTTGTTAGTGGATATTGTAAACAGCGGAAATAGAAAATTCTCAAACAAAACAATGCCCACCGGGGGCTCATTGCAATACTTCATAAGCGCTTCATGTTTGTGAAAAATTATCTATAGCTTGACACTGAAACCTCCAGTTATAAAGAGAAATAGTCCTTAATGAGAAAGCCTCCCCAATGAATGGCTTATGCAGTTAAGGGTTAATGATGGGGTTTATATGGTAATAAATTTGGATTATCAAACCAAGGAGAAACTGTTTAAATGTGTATGAACCAAATATCTTAATTACTTACATTAACTCTTTAGATACAGTATATATCATTTGAAGCCTTCACTCTATAGAGAAGTACTTGAGTTATATCAACGAGAATCTAGAGGGTTCAGCGCAATACTATAGTAAGTGCTTCACGTTTGTGAAGCACTTACTATTGTCTTGCGTTGAACCCTTGATCTGTCCAAAAGCATAGTGATAAGTCTGGATTCAGTTCTGCAACATTACTTTCAAAGATGACTTATCATTTATACAAAGTTAACTACACCAATTTATCCTTCTGTCACACTACAATTTTCTTAAGATTTTCAATGTTTTATGAAGTAATGGAAAAAAGGCAAACTACCTACACACACCTTTTCCATAAATGCATGAGCTACAAATCGAGATTTCAAGTGAAAGGCTAAAGTCAGACCTTCACAAACGTAAAGCACTGACTTAAGTCTTGCACTGGTGTTCCAACATGGTACACTGTGAGAGGAGTAGATGGTGGTGCCACTGAAGTAGCATTCATATCATGTGAGGTAAGTTCTAGGTTTAAGACCACACCCACAAGGTCATACCAAGAGCTACATCAATATCATTGGGTTTGCTAAGAGGCACTATGATTTACTGAGGGGGCGGGGGGGGATGGGGGGGGGATAAGGCACTATGATTTACTGAGGGGGGATAGGTAAATAACAACTACAAAGCTGAATGTTGAAAAAAGAGCATTTCCATGTGTGGTCCATTCTGTGTCTGTTTCTTATACCAAATCAACAATTTGTTCAGTTACATTGCATGCCAGTTTCATACCAAGCTCACCAAAGATAGAAGACTCCTTACTCATCTGCCCATTCAAGCTGGCCATGCAGAGAAGAACAACAGGCATTCTACAAGTTATCCAGGATACTTCCACTCATGAAGTCCACATACTTGTCCAAAGCAATTTCTCCTTAAAAAACGTATTTCACAGATTGTGGTTTTAAGCATTTTAAGAAAAAAAAGTCTTTTACAGGTAAGATGACAACACAGATATATGAAGTAATATGAAACTATATTATTGAGTTACTAATCAATCCAGTTCACTACTGTTTGTTGAAAATAGGGCTCAGCTTTCACTGCATTTTTTCCAGTGCATCAATAAAATTAATATGGCCATTTATTCAATGATGAGGATTCTTTAAATCATTTTTTAAATGTGTGTTACTCACTGAAAACAATATGTGAGATAGGCCCTTTAAAGGGTGGAATTATGGAGAAATGGGTAAAAATTCTAGTTCGAAATGTGGAACAATCGGGAAAGAAATATCATAAAGGCACAGGGTTCTCTTTATTATTCCAAGGGTTCAATGCAGGACTAAAGTAAGTCCATCACAATAAGAAAGATTTACTACATGTTTCCACCAACAACTACATGTTTCCACCAACAACTACATGTTTCCACCAACAACTACATGTTTCCACCAACAACTACATGCTTCCACCAACATCTACATGTTTCCACCAACAACTACATGTTTCCATCAACAACTACATGTTTCCACCAACAACTACATGTTTCCACCGACAACTACATGTTTCCACCGACAACTACATGTTTCCACCAACCCTCATTTTAGTAATTACATCCAGTTTCACAGTTTCAAAAAGACATTTTATCAGGGCAAGTAAATTACCATTTCAAATAACCAGCATACTATTAACATCAGTTTATGAAATTGATATGTTACGCTGCTCTATTAATGAACTAATTAGACTTCTCAAACTCCCATAAATCATCCCTATGCATTTATTACTTTGACAACTTATTTGATGTTCAGTTCACACATTTAACCCTTAGAATGCTGGGTTATTTACTAAAAATAGATTATTGTGTCATCTACTTTCCAAAACCTTTATTATCTGCTTAATTTTGATGAGGAAAGCTACTCATAGTACCAAACAGTTAAGATCACAGGAAAGCCACAAATTAACTTGGCGGATGGCCTGGATCTAACCTGTTAACATAATCATCAAGTCTGTTCCAGCACTGTAAGGGTTAACAAATAATTGTGAAGCCACACCCTTTCTGTACTTGTTACACCAATAGACAAAATATGACTTATTTTCAAATGGTATTGAAGCTGATCCAACAAAAAGAATTATCAAGATACATAATGATAGGTAGCTACAAAACAGCTGTCAGAGAAAAAAAAAAGACTGGTATCTAGTGCTTGAGTCCTACTTCTATGAAAATTAATCAAAGAAATTATGCAGTACAAAATGAGTAAACAAAATAGTACAAAAAACAAGAGGGCCATAATGGCCCTTTATCGCTCACCTGAGTTCTGTTTGAAAAAGAGGTATATTTAAGACAGAGTGGTTGGTATGTTTCAAACTCTTCTAAGTGCTAATTGCATTGAATACTCTAAGCCAATGCTCTTGCTTGTTAACATTTTTTTATGTGTATTGTATTTGTCTTCTTGAGTTAATGTTCACCAAGACAAAGAGAATTAAGATGAAGGAAATTTAGGTTTGTGAAAGCAGGGACAGTAACAATTGGTTGGGCAAATTAAAATAATAACAATTGGAAAATGTATCTCAAAGTCGTTTATTGGTTTTCAACAGTAAATAAATTTGGAAAATTTTAAGACAGTCAAGCTTATGGTAAATAATCCAATCATTCTGGCCAACTTTCATCAAAATTGGACCATAAATGTGGCCTCTAGAGTGTTCACAAGCTTTTTAAATTATTTGACCTAGTGACCTAGTTTTTGACCCCACATGACCCACTTTCAAACATGGACAAGATTTCATTTTAGCAATCCTTCTGACCAACTTTCATCAAAATTGGACCATAAATATAGCTGCTAGATTGTTCACAAGGTTTTTCAAATATTTGACCTAGTGACCTAGTTTTTGACCTCACATGACCCGGTTTCAAACTTGGCCAAGATTTCAATTGAGACAATCATTCTGACCAACTTTCATCAAATTTGGACCATAAATGTGGCCTCTAGAGTGTTCACAAGCTTTTTAAATTATTTGACCTAGTGACCTAGTTTTTTACCCCACATGACCGAGTCTTGAACTTGGCCAAGATTTCATTGAGACAATCATTCTGACCAACTTTGATAAAAATTGGACCATAATTGTGGTCTCTAGAGTGTTCACAAGCTTTTTAAATTATATGACCTAGTGACCTAGTTATTGACCCCACATGACCCAGTTTCAAACTTGGCCAACATTTTTATTGAGACAATCATTCTGACCAACTTTCATCAAAATTGGACCATAAATGTGGCCTCTAGAGTGTTCACAAGCTTTTTAAATTATTTGACCTAGTGACCTAGTTTTTGACCCCACGTGAACCAGTTTCAAACTTGGCCAAGATTTCATTAAGACCATCATTCTGATGAACTTTCATCAAAATTGGAACATAAATGTGGCCTCTAGAGTGTTCACAAACTTTTTAAATTATTTGACCTAGTGACCTAGTTTTTGACCCCACATGACCCAGTTTCGAACTTGGCCAAGATTTTATTGAGACAATCATTCTGACCAATTTTGATAAAAATTGGACCATAATTGTGGTCTCTAGAGTGTTCACAAGCTTTTTAAATTATTTGACCTAGTGACCTAGTTATTGACCCCACATGACCCAGTTTCGAACTTGGCCAAGATTTTATTGAGACAATCATTCTGACCAACTTTCATCAAAATTGGACCATAAATGTGGCCTCTAGAGTGTTCACAAACTTCTTAAATTATTTGACCTAGTGACCTAGTTTTTGACCCCAAATGACCCAGTTTCGAACTTGGCCAAGATTTTATTGAGACAATCATTCTGACCAACTTTCATCAAAATTGGACCAAAAATGTGGCCTCTAGAGTGTTCACAAACTTTTTAAATTATTTGACCTAGTGACCTAGTTTTTGACCCCACATGACCCAGTTTCGAACTTGGCCAAGATTTTATTGAGACAATCATTCTGACCAATTTTGATAAAAATTGGATCATAAATGTAGCCTCTAGAGTGTTCACAAGCAATTGTTGACACACGCACGGACGCACGGACACACGGACGCACGGACGCACGGACGACGGACATCTCGGTATCACAAAAGCTCACCTTGAGCACTACGTGCTCAGGTGAGCTAAAAATTTTGATGAAAAAGTGAATTGCACAATAACTTATCAAAATAAGTACATCACATAATTATTTATTGAAAGAAATGCAGGACAGATCTTGTTAACTTAAACAGCGGCAGAAGTAAAATTGCCTTCTATATTTAGATATTCTTTATATTCCAATACATCATGCACAGCTCTATTGCGTTGATGATGAATTTAGTTCTGCCAATCATTTAAGTCAAAAGGGCCACAATGTTGCCTAAATTGAAACTAAAGGGACCAATTTATACATGCCTCAAACAACTACAAGGTTATCAGATTAAGCTGCCAACTTTAAGAGTGCCAAATAATTACAAGAAACTATATACTTGGGAATTTGAGGAGACTAGTCAGAATTTCATCATTTCTAAATATGTTCCTTCAATACGGCAGGTAGTCCCAGCTTCTATTGCAACTGAAGAGTGTTGCTTCCATGGGAAACTATTTAAATTGTTTGTTTAACATAAATTAATAGATTGACTCATTTATGCCCATCACATTTTATATTATCTGTTGGTTCGATGGGAAACAATTTAAACTGTTTATTCAACATAAATAAATAGATTAACTCTTTACTAACCAACCCTTTCTGTATTTTCAAAAGATGCAGACATTCAGACAACTTTCTTTCAAAATAATCTTAGAAGATATTCCAGTGGTAAAATGTTGGGTGAAAAAGGGTTATTAATTTTTAGTTAATCATGAAGTAACCGACTAATTGTGAAGGTAAGCAAGTGTAAGACAACCATGCACACTTAATACAAGACCAAAGAAAGTCCTTAACTCTTGGACTTTACTCCTTGTATCACATGTAATTGTTAATTTTACCTGGCAGGCAGAAAAAAAGAAGTAATCATTTATATGAAAATTTACAATTGCCTAACATGCTTTGCAATTGCACTACAAAAGGAAAATACCAGCAGTATCATCATTAAGTTTAATGCTGGTGATTTAATTCTGACCTCACCCACCAATTCTTGACTTGGACAAATTCTGATCCGTTTTGCTGAAGATGGATCAAAACTGTGATCACTATAGTGTTTAATTAGAAAAGGTTTACAACAACCAATTGGACTGTATTCAGCTGTACCAATTAGACACCAAATATGTCACAAAAGCTAACCCTAAGCAAGCTGAGGTGAGCTAAAAAGAACACATTTTCGGTACAATAATGCAGAAGAAGTTTGTGACAGTTTGGAGAATTTATATTAAAATGGGATTTGTGATTTAAAGTACTTGTTTTAAATTACTTTCCGCTGTTAATGACAATTTGGAAATGTCATATACACATGTATACATATAGGGTTTTGAGGTAAAGCGTGCTGAAATTGGTGCAGTGTACTCAGATATCGAAATTGTAGCAGGCAGATTAAATGCTGAATTATTTCAGGCTGTCTAGATACTGAAATTATTGCAGGCAGCTTAGATGCTTAAAATTATTGTAGACTGTTAAGATGCTTAAATATTAGAGGCTGCTTAGATGCTAAAATTATTGCAGGCAGCCTAGATACTGATTTTGCCAGATGTTTAGATGCTGAAATTGTTGCAGGCAGCCTACATGCTGAAACTGTTGCAGGCAGCTAAGATGCTGAAATTGCTGCAGGCAGCCTAGATGATGAAATTATTGCAGACAGCTTGGAAACTTAAATCAATGCAGGAGCTTAGATGCTGAAATTATTGCAGGCAGCTTTGATGCTGAAATTATTGCAGGCAGCTAAGATGCCGAATTTATTGCAGGCAGCTAAGATGCTGAAATTATTGCAGGCAGCTAAGATGCGGAAATTGTTGCAGGCAGCTAAGATGCTGGAATTGTTGCAGGCAGCTAAGATGCTGAAATTATTGCAGGCAGCTAAGATGCCGAATTTATTGCAGGCAGCTAAGATGCTGAAATTATTGCAGGCAGCTAAGATGCTGGAATTGTTGCAGGCAGCCTAGATTCTGAAATCATTTAGACATTATTTGACTGATTGCAATGGTTAAGCTGAAAGTGCAAAGTACAAATTGCATCTCTATAGCACAAAATGACATTTCAGATTTTGTAATGAAAAAACGTGTGAGTATCTTTTGTTTGACTTATCCACAAAATGTGAAAAAGTATATAGGGCACTGAACAGGACTTTGTTTCTAAGATATGAACATACACAAAACTTCAACCAAGGTCTTTTAAGTGCAGATGTGGGCACAATTTGACTAAAATCAAAGCAAGAGTTGTGGGACTAGGTAAATGACCCTACATTATGACTACAAAAACATGTGTCGAGTTTTTATCCATGCCCCTCTGTATACAAAAAGTTATCAAGTTATCATCTAGCATGGAAGACTTTAACCAAGATTTGTAAGTACAAAAAAGGCATTATTGGCCTAATTTCTAAGCAATAGTCACGAGGCTTGGTCAATAACCCTAGATGATGTCCTAAAGTACATTTGTAAAGTTTTAATCTATTCCCATCTATAGTAACAGTAGAATAACAGTAATCTGTCATTTTGAAACTCATTTTTTGTCATATTTCTTCTGGCATTCTCAGTATACATTGATCTGGGCCTCACCATTCAAATTAAACAGAATAGTTCGAGCCCCAAGCGATGTTTACCAAGAACCATCGGAGTATAAAAACCAAAGAATGAGTTTCAAAATGGCGGATTATGGGTTTTCTACCTTAACATGATTCCCCATGGTATGATGTACAGTCTAACTTGTGTTAAGCAGCCACCCTTTTAAGCAGCCAACCTGCCTAAAACAGCCACTACAGAAAGTCCCATTGTTAGATTTAAAGTGTAAATCAATTTGTGTTAAGCAGCCAACCTGTCTTAAACAGCCAATTTACTCTGTTCCAAAGGCTGGCCTCTTAACACAAGTTTGACTGTAGATTCCGACACCAGCGTGGGTAATACAGCTCTCTTTATTCTTCTTATTGTCAAGCTAAACAAATATTTAGCCAATATCTGATTTTATGGTTCTCGTTAGAATCATTAACACAAGAAAATTATACACTACAAAGCATATAAAGTGTAGGACAGTGGTCCAGGGGTAGAGCGTCGGCTTCTGGACACGAGGGTCGTGGGTTTGAATCCCGTGAAAAGCTGGATCTGCCTTGCGAACTTTCATTAATCCACATTCGGCGCGAGTGCTGGTTATATATCTTGGAAGCAGAATCGAGAGTGATTAATCTTAGTTGTAAAAACTTGTTTCACAATCGATGTAAAATAAATAAGTTTAAACAAATACAAAGTGTTGAATTAGGGAATGAGTAAAGAAATAACCAAGAGAATGATCTAGAGTTCAATGCAAGACTTCAGCAAATCATTCACAAAAAAAGAAGACTTCCTAGTCTTGCACTGAACCACAAATAAGCCCTCTATCTGAAGGTTTGATAGCGTATGTTTTGCATGAATCTAAAAAGTGATGTAAATTCAATGCATACTGTATCAAGAGGCAGGTGCAACTTCTCTTCACAAAAACGCAAAGGTAGTAAAATAAGTTTTCCCACGACATGCAGACTCAGTTTATACCCATCTCCTGTAAATATCATCTCTCTTACGTCCCATCCACTGCACTTTTATCTCAACACATTTATTCTTTGCTATCAACCTATTTCCTCTTATTGAGGATTCATTGCAAGACTATAGTAAGTCCTTCACATATGTGAAGCACTTACTAAAAGTCTTGTACTGAACCATCAATATGAGTTGATCAGATTGTCCCATATTGAAAGCAACAGCAGACAATATAGGCATATAAATAAAACATTTCTACCCGAAATTTAGTGAAACTGTTGTCAAAAAAGTAGGAAATGCTCATCAGGGATGTTTTCCCGTTTTTACAGGTTTCGTTAGTCTTTTCTAGCCGGTGCATCAAAGAGAGATATTTGTGACTAGACTGTAGACAAGACAATTACAAGACAATAGCCTCCCTCCCTTGAAGAAACAATGATCACTGCTCTTATTTATCTATTGTTTTACATTTATTGTGAAGGAAGCTGGAAGCTTATTCAAGGTCACTCTCAATGACTGCTTCCTGGATATTAAACCAGTACTCACACTGATTTGTGGGTTAGTCATGGCAATTTTCACCTCGCCTAACGTGGATTTGAACCCCGGACCCTCGGTACAAGATGCTGATGCTCTACCTCTTCAAAAGAAGAGTTTTCAGTTCGGCAAAGTGCTAGAGTATTAAGCAAAAGGTTCGAAAAGGATATAGGACAGAAAAAGTATTATTTCCTGAAATATGAAGTTGCACACAAATTCTTATCCAAGATTGTTTAATTACAAAAAGGCGCATAATTTGCTTAAACTCCATACCTCAGTTATTTGGTTTGGTCAAGGGCCTTATGTTAAGACACTAAGTTTATGTGTCAATTTCAGTTCATTCTTCTAAATAGAAAGTGGATACCATGTTGCCTGCAAAACATCATTAACAGATATTTTCTATGTACAAAAGCATACATGTATTAACCCTTAGAATGCTGGGTAATTTTCTTAAAATAGATTCTTGTATTGTCTGTTTTCCAAAACCCTAAATATCTGCTTAATTTCTATTAGAAAAAAAATACTCAAAGTAGCAAACAGGTTAGATCACAGGCCAGCCGCCAATTTACTTGGAGGCTGGCCTGGATCTAACGTATTTGCATAAGAATGAATTTGGTTCCAGCACTTTAAGGATTAATAACTTGGCCCAGCAGGACCTCTGCTGATTTTAAATTTGGACAAGTTACAAAGGTTTATATGGGGCAATGGAAAAAGGAATCTTACAGATTTTACATTTCAAGATTCCTCAAATACCAGAAAACATAACCAAAATCTGTCTTAAATTCTTCCCTGAAACGTTTAACTTGTTTATGACTCAATGTACATGTTGAAAGGGATCTTTTTCTGCTACTCTATAAAGTTTCCGGAACTGTAATAAGAGTGTTGCATATCTCAACTTTATGAAACTTTTTGTAATTGTAGATCTCATGAAAAAAAAAAAAAAAAAGGAAAACAACTTACCGGTTTACCCAATCGTATCTACTCGGCAATCCCTGTCACAAGTTGGTAGATATACCTCGTAGGCAGTACATGAATACACCAGAAATCCTGGGGTAATTCGCCTTATTTCCGGCGGATAACACAAAATGCACAGAGGCACTAAATATATATTTAAATACTCATAAATTGGTTATATATCACAATTGAAAGTTTCTTTTTTAACCTTTTCATTAAAGATGATCATATCAACACATCTTTGTTTCATATTTTGTCAATCGGCTCTTTTCGGCAATCCCCGGCTTGTGCAGGGGATTTCCGAGTAGATACGATTGCAAACAGACATGCCCTTCGTTGCTGACCTACTTTCAAAAATGGCTCCCCATTACCTCCGAGGTTATTTTAAGAAATGGCCGAGGTGTTCCGAATGCGGTATACCATAACATGATGTGACAATATGGTCATTATATGTAAACTGTTTTATATTATATAGCTATAATAGTCATTTCAAAAAAAAAAATTGAAAATGTTTGATATTACAGTTCTGGAACTTTGAGCCTTTATGGCCAAGCGGAAGAAATATGAATACATTACCACCTAATGCCACATTTTTGCATCTTGCAGCAGATCCATTTCAAAAAGCATTGTTGTCACAAGCCATTTCTCCTTTTTCCACAATGTTTTTTCGATCTATTCTCATATAACTACAACAGACCTTAAAGGTTTCTAATATATTTTCAAAGCTTTTCTAAAATGGTCTGCTTCAAGTCAAAAAATGTTGTCTGCAGGTGGTTAAGAGTTAAACTCGAAATAGCCTGACCCTTTACAGGATGAATTTGAACCCTGCTAGTACTAGTTGACTTGGATTATAATATGAGTTGGAGTCTCTGATACTAGTTGACTTGGATTATGATATGAGTTGGAGTCTCTGATACTAGTTGACTTGGATTATAATATGAGTTGGAGTCTCTGATACTAGTTGACTTGGATCATAATGACTTGAGAACCCACCATGCCCATGCCATTATACATGATGCAGCTTTAGATCTTCTTTTATTATTCAAAGGCATAGGAGCAGCAGGGGCCAGCTATGAGAACAAGACCTGGACTATCCTTTGTTTTTTTATTAAGATAGGCTACACATTTTTATACGAGTTCTTTTATTCCATTTAATGATTTTGAATTTGGAGATGGATGTAGTCATGAGAAAGTTTAAGAACTTTTATTCTTAGACTGGTTCTCATCTGAAGTTCCCCCCGCCCCATTCCTCCTGCCAGGGAAGTTCCCCCTCCCCCTCCCAGGTTGAAAATGCTCCTTCACCTATGTAACTGCAGACCTGGACATCATCACATTATAACTTGTATACTGCTGATGAAATGTAAAACCAATGAATAAAACCTTGCTTCTAGGCCATGCTCTCCATACGTACTTGAGTTTTATATCCTTTAACTCTAAATAATTGCTCAACTTTGAGTATAAGTATAAAAATAATAAGCGGTCAAGAACACAACTCATCTGTCTTTATCCCGTTACATGGTGCAAAAGGTGATGTGAAAAGGGGTGCTGTGAAAACTAAGTGATTCACGGTTTGTTGACATGTCACGTGACCTGCTTCATTTGCATATGGTCAAGCGACGCAAAAACTGGCCCATCAGAGTTAAAATCTATGAAAAGAAACGATACTGTTTGGTCCATCTAATATTTCAAGTTACAAATCATAATTGGATGAAATGGAAGGTATTATTTGCAGCCTCTTTGCACATAAGAACAATTCTATTTTTAGATTAGTTAAGGAAATATACGTCACAGAGAAAAATCTCCGGTTTCATTACCTTTTACACAAAATAAACACATGTCATATCCTCCACAATTAACACTTTCAGAACATATATTATATATACAACCATACCTTTTTGATCACCCCAATCTATATGCCTTATCAAGATTTATCCACTCTTCCATAGACAGAGAATACCGTGCAACGTCGTTTTTCATTGTGTGACGTCACTTGATGACATCACAAATTGTCTCGTGACTACCATTCATGTTTGTTCACGCATACTCATTTGCGTTTTATAAACTGTTTTCTCTGTTGTTTCGTTGAAATTGGGTATTTGAAAGGTATGTAACGGGATAAACAGAATAATGGGTTAATGACATTATTGGGTTAAGTTTTTCGGGCTCGGCTTTGGTATTTATTGGATTCGCCTTCAGCTCACCCAATAAATTCCTATGCCTTGCCCGAAAAACTTAACCCATTAACGTCACTAACCTATTATTCTCTATTACTCTGCTGGGTACAATAACGCCAAATTTTCAAATGTCCCAAATTCAAAGATTCTACAGACGACATTTCAAAATGTGAAGAAATTGAAAAACAATCTCCTGATAGAGTAGAATATTGTGGGAAAAGGAGATATTACTCATTAAGAGCAATTTCTCCTTTTCCCACATTATCTTCCAGTCGTCTGCAACAAACTGGTCAAATGTCGCTATTGTTTTGGTAAAGGGTAAATTAAGGGTTTCAGCTTAAGTAAGAAGTCAAAATTCTTCAAGAACATGGACCAAGAACTGCCTCAATAGTTTCAGCTTTTAGTTTTAACTGGATAAGAAGTTAAAATCGAATGCAAGATATTTTTCATAGCAAGGGTCTCATCAAAAAATGTAAGAGTAAAATAACACATTTTGTCTAAATAAAGGGAAATAACTGTACACAACTTGTGCACACTGACAATTTATGGATAATCTATCAATAAAACATGGCAATAAAACAGTTATCAGATGGTATGAGGTGAAATATACGGTTATCATTTAATTCATCTTTGGGTGAATGAATTTCTCCTTTAGGGATTCAGCTGCCTTCAAATCAGTTACTGACCATCTCAACCTAGCCTTCCTGCAGGGCCTCCTGGAGTCCATTCCCCCATAATATGCTGTATGACTGGTCCAAGTAGAAATCTTAACCCTCAGAATGCTAGGTAATTTTCTAAGAATCAATATTTGTGCTGTCTGCTTTCCAAAACCTTAAATATCTGCTTAATTTTGATGAGGAAAAGATACTCAGAGTAGCAAACAATTTACTTTGCTACTCTGAGTATCTTTCCTCATTAAAAGTAAGTAAATATTAAAGGTTTTGGAAAGCAGACGACACAGTTAGAAAGTTACTCAGCTTTCTAAGTTATATGCCATATAACATTACAATGCCTCATCTAATACAGCAGCTTTTAATGACTTATGTGCAGAAAAGGGTAAATTGCTAATAATGTTACCAACATTAACAGAGAAAACTCATTTTGATAATTCTTGGTTCTTTGTCTTGTGCTGATGCTTTCAATTATGACTTTTGTAATACTCAGGGATTGATTATAGAATTTTGCAGCAGGCCACTTAAAAAAATTGTATCCTAGTACTTTCAAATGTCTAATAAAATGTATATAAAGAGTAAACATTCACATTATTTTTTGAAAATTAATATTATTAATCATTTTTTTTATCACAATGTTTTAAAATATCCTCTTCTTTCTAGGGTTAAACTCCATGTTATAAAGATTTATATAGTGCCAGAAGAAATGGAGCAGGGCCTACCTCTGCTAAGGTACTTTGATGTTGGACTGATTTCAATTTCACTTAAATGAGAAGTAAACATGATAATCCTTTTATCTCATTTGTTATTCATAGGATTTTCCAAACAGACTAGGAAGCTTCTCTTCTAACCCTTACTACTATACACAAGAGCAAAAGCTCAATACAACTGTTTTGAGGGCTGTTTCCTTTCATGCTTATGCAAACATATTAGATCCAGGCCTGCCGCCAAGTAAATTGGCGGCAGGCCTGTGATCTAACATGTTTGCGACTTTGAGTATCTGTAATATAAAAACTTAATCATACTATCATAGTACTAGTTTAGTTTAAACTTATTTATTTTACATCGATTGTGAAACGAATTCTTACAACTTTGATTAATCACAGGATTCTGCTTCCTGGATACACAACCAGTACTCGCACAGAATTTGGATTAATGAAAGTTTGCAAGGCAGATCCCACTACTCACTGGATTCGAACCCACGACCCCTGTCTCCAAAAGCTGATGCTCTACCCTCGGACCACTGTCGTCCACGGCCACAGGAACCAGAGACCCCTTGGATTATAATAGACAGACAATCGGAACTACTCGGGTATTTCCGTGAGCTGTGAAATATACACCTCAGATATAAGTGTAGGGTTACAATTTTTCGGGTAAATCGGCATCCGGCAATTAACACATTTTCTAAGCGTGCAAGTTAAGTAGTTCAATGTGTATAGAAGGGTTGGACATCATTTTAAATAATCTTTTTATTAGTAACTCATACCAAATGGCTAAATTGTGGTTGTGACATGTAAAGTTGTTTCCTCAATCAAATTTAACGACTTTTTAGATTTCACATTTAAGATCTATTTTTAAACACGAAAGTGAAGTGATGTCATTCCGCTGGGAACCAATATGGCGTCATCCCTATTATTTCAGAGGTGTTTTCATTTGATAAACCCATTGTATTCAGATTGATAGACAGAGAAAGACGCCTGACTTATCTGTCCCTTAAACAAGGCAGGCAGACAAGATGGGTACGTATATAGAACAATTGACTTCCAGTTGGAAAGAAGGAACACTTCTTCTTGTGAAAAGTCAGAGCTTCATTGATTTGAAACCACATGGAAGTTATTGAAAACAATATCAAAAAGACACATTTGTTTATCATAAAAGAGTAGAAACCATTGCGATAAAAGGACAAATTGCTCAATATGAGCAATTCATCCTTTTATCGCAATGGTTTTTAAGGTCTTCTGCATCAGATGCACCAAAATGCAGTATCATGGAGTAGGGATTTAACCCTTATAGTGCTGGAACCGACTTCATGCTTATGCAAACAGTTTAGATCACAGGCCAGCCGCCAAGTAAATTGGCGGCTGGCCTGTGATCTAATTTATTTGCTACTCTGAGTATCTTTCCTCAGCAAAATTAAACCTATATTTAAGTCTTTGGAAAGCAGACACCACAAACATCTATTTTTAGAAAAATACCCAGCATTCTAAGGGTTAAATTCGAAAATCATCGGGGACAGTGAAAGGGTGACCAGACCTTCCGACTAAACACACAATACATAATGACTGATAAATGTTTTTCTTACTTTTTATCTGATCTTGGGTTCTTGTTTGGTATCAATATTTGCACTGTAAACTTTCCCACGCTTATAGCTAGTGCGTCTATTTTTGATTCTGAGGTATGACTTAACTATCTCTAGGGTTAAATTCTGTAAAAGATGGGCTACCAAGACAAGATATAACAAAACCTTTTTTCCCAACGAAAGCTACAAAGTCTTCCAGTCTTTCTCCAAAAAAGTGACTGTTGAAAAAACACTCTCAATTAGTGGACGTAAATTTTTTGTGGATTTTGATAACTTATTGCATGATTTTTACGGCTGGATATATCGCTGGATTTTCGACTTTCCCACACTACCTACTACTGACAGGTGTATACCACAGGTGAGTGATTACAAAATATGTTTACTCCATCATTAAAGGTACTTGTTCATAGATGTGAGGAAATTTGGAAGTTGAAAACTAAATTCTTTAAACCTTTTAGTGCTGGAAACAACTTCATGCTTGAGCAAACAGGTAAGATCCAGGCCAGCCGCCAATTAACTTGGTGGCTGGCCTGGGTCTAACCTGTTTGCTACTCTGAGTATCCTCATCAAAATAACCAGATATTGATGTTTTTGGAAAGCAGACAACACAAAATTCAATTTTAGACTATTATCAAGCAAAACTGAACTACAGCTGTATTTTTATGTGTTCCCTGCTGACAAATAGTAATTGCAAGCAAAATTAGATTGGTTTTTTTTTCCCCTTCAATTCTTTAAAGTGTGTCTGCGGTGAATTAATTAACATGTATTTCAAAAGGAAAGCATGACATCTCTTTTGTGGTATACAACATATTACAGACTGTACAAACTTCAATTGAGGCTTCCTGAATTCATAATGCTTTCAACAGCTTCTTTTAATTGTATAATCAAACAACAATACAAAAAATGTGTGGTTTCAATGATAATTCATGTTGACTTTCAAATTTTCTTCTGTGAACAAGAACCGTTAACCCATTAACAAACAATAACATTTGACTAGTTTTTTGCAGACTAGTCTGGAAAACAGTGTGGGAAAAGGAGAAATTGCTCATCAAGAGCAATTCTCCTTTTCCCACAATGGTTTCCGACCTATCAGAAGATTATTTTTCAATTTCATCACATTTTGAAATTTATTCAGCAAACTCTTTCAATTCGGGACAGTCGAAAATTTGGCATTTGGTAATGGGTTAAACATTAGCAAACATTCAGTATCGAATTTGTATTGTTGAAAGAGAAGAGGTGTATAAGTCTTTAACATGCAGTATGAACCCTTCCTGGTCCACTGGTTAAGGTGTAAGACTAGTAACCTGAAGATCCGGGGTTTGATCCCCAATGGGATCACTGAGTTGTAGTCAAACTAATTTGATGTGATCCGAAAATATTGAGAAAATGTTTCTTCATCAAATATCTCCTGTCACGTCTAACTTTTGAACAATTCAAATAATGATGGACAGATGCAACAATTTTTTTTCGCAACTTTGAACACTCATATTTCAATCATTAAATCCATACATACAAAAGATAACATTGACAGCACAAGCAGACTACGGTTTCAGAGCATGGCAATGATATGCTCATTTTAAGTTAATTTTAAAGGCACATCACAGGAGAGGAGTACAAATAAATTACTGAAAAAATGTATGGAGTTCTTTTATTTTGTTCATAAAAGTCATGAGAATTAGTTTAGAAATGCATTGAGACCCTATTAAATACTCATTTAAAATAAGTTGTTTTGTGCTTGAAATATAGTTGTCTCCAATTCAATCATGTTAATAAACAACATGTTTGTTAACATATTCAAAATAACGAATTCTGATTGGTCAGTTAAAAAATGTGTGTATCAACTGTCAAGGTCAGAGGTGAAGAATCAGGAAAAATGAATTATAAAACTTGCTAATCGGAGTTATTTCTGGCTTACTTTCACATTTAAGTTGTGCTTATGGTGTTTTCTGGTGATAACTATTTGAATCTGTCCAAAAGTTTACCAATTAATATAGTTTGATATAACATTTATCTCCTTTTATGGGCCTTTAAATATTAACACAAAATTAATGGTTCCAGGAAAAGAAAAAAAAAAAAGTTTTTTTACAGGTTGTTTGAAAACAATATTTTACAGTTTAAATGATGAACTACCATAAGCATGGATAGGTACACTGACTGCCACAATATAGCTGTCTAAATCCGCTTCAAACTCCATTCCTTTGGTTAGTTTAACCCATTACCAAATAGCAAATTTTTGGCTGTCCCAAATCGAACGAGTTCGCAGACGACGCTTCAAAATGTGATGAAATTGAAAAACAATCTTCTTGTAGGGCAGAAAACATTGTGGGAAAAGGAGACATTGCTCATTAAGAGCAATTTCTCCTTTTCCCACAATGTTTTCCAGAGTCATCTGCAACAAACTTGTCAAATGTCGTTATCGTTTGGTAATGGGTTAAACAGATTCAACTCATCATGCAAAAAAAATCAGAGATAGGTTAAATTTCTTTTCCATGATAAATGTAATTTATCCAGTATTTCTCACGGTCTTCAAGTGTTGGCATATTTGTCTTTAAGCCTAATGCCTGACAACCTATTTCCTCATAGGCATGCCATTTGACACATCTTCAACATCAAACAGGTAATATTTGTAATAGTTTACCCTTTCCTTTATACTCACAGCCTATATCTATGTTCCCTTGAAAATTTGAGACTGGTTGATATCAATTAAAAGCAACAACAGAAAACAAAAAATGCATGAAAAACAACAAAATTTTCTTATGATAATGAATTGAAACCACAATGACAAAAGAATGAATTGCTCATAAGGACAATGCATTGAACAATTAATATCTTATTTTATGTACCCAGTGAATAACAAAACAGTCTGCTATCAATTCCAAACTGAAAACAATTATTGCTAAAACAGGAGTGCATTTTCATTTATACAATTTAGTACAGTTTATATTGATAAGAGGCAAGCGACATTGCTGTAAACAAGATGAGTTCTGTTATTTCATTGTCACATTTACATTTGTTACTTGAAGCTTTCTGTAAAATTTGGAACATATTGAGTCCCTTATAAAAGATAAAGCAATCATGTAATTATATTCTTATTTCAACTTTCATAGTTTTATAACAAAAGAAACCATTGTGAAGTTGCTATGTTTTTGGAATGATTTACTTTGAAAACAAAAATATTTCAAACATAATTTTGTAAGCCAAACAACATAATCATGATTCCCCCGCCCGATTATGTAAATAATCCTCCATTTTTCAACATTCCGCGCAAGTACTGGTTATGTATCCAGGAACCAGAAACAAGAGTGATTAATATACGTTGTAACACCTTGTTTCACAATAGATGTTAGAAAAAAAGAAAAAAAGAAATGTCAATTTTGTGCCTTCAAACATAAATGTGACTTTCGAATGGTGTCTGGTAAAGTTTCCCAGTTTGACCAGGCTCGAAAATCTCATTTTTGGTAATGGGTAAAACAATTAATAGCATTCCTTAAAAAACATAAATTACAGACGCCTATTAGGGGTCTGCGCTATCTGTGACAACACAATGTATTGTCTGGTGCACTATTTATCTTCTCTGCCCAAATCTTACTTGATCTCGCAATGTTCACCTCCAAATAAACCGCACATTCAATGAGATTAAGGTAATAAATTTATAGACTCATTTCTTGATCACTTTTCAAGTATCTGTCTTACATAATCCTTCACTCTTATATAATTCTCATGAAACCAAGAAAACAAGAAACGGTATAAAGTCAGAAATTGAAAAAAGCAATTTCTCTTCTTTTGATATTTTTAGACAAATCTGAAGCTTCGATATCTATTTTGATTCTTAACAAACATTATTGTTACTAGATGCTTTAATTGTTAAAATAACCCATTATCACACCTGGTTATATTAAAGGGCAACGGAATGAAAGAAAAGCTGGTTGTTTAAGTGCTCTGCATCTTATTAATTTAGATAGCAAGGAGCGACAGAAATGGCTCTGTATTCTTACCATTTTTCTTCATTACATCATGATTAATCAGTTTAGAAACTAAGGCGAAAGGAGAAATGTTTTTTTTAAGGTGTTACCCCACATGGAAATTTGTGATTGTGACTAATTGAAAGAAACAGCAGACTACCTCTGTTGGCCATTAATGAGTAAATCATTCAATTATGCCTTAAATTAGGAATATTGAATATTAGGAATATATCATCCAAAATAAAAAAAACAAAAACAAAAAAACAACAACAGCATTACAAGTTAAAGAGAAAAAACTTTTTCTTTTTAATCTTGGTTGAATAATATTGTTGCAATGAGATTTTATTTCGATCTTCATATTTTCTTTTTTGTGAACAAGCACCTTTCAAGGATTAAATAAGGCGTCACAAGTTGTCAGTCTGAAAAAATAAGGAACAGACTCATAATTAGCAACTTCTCTCTTGGTCACAATGACCAAAGAAAATATTGCTATGGCTTCTTGGTTTTACCAACATCATCCCATTTGGTTTAGTCCAAACATTACTTTAACCCTTAAGAAAAGATTTTGTGTTATCTGCTTTCCTAAACCTTAAATATCTGCTTAATTTTGATGAGGGAAGATACTCAGAGTAGCAAACAGGTTAGATCACAGGCCAGTCGCTAATTTGTTTGGCGGTTGGCCTGGATCTAACCTATTTGCATAAGCATGAAGTCAGTTCCAGCACTTTAAGGGTTAAAGATAATGTGTGAGGGGTAAGACAGCATTAAAAGATCTTTCTTTAAGCAAAAAGGATAAATGAGAAACAATAGACTTTGTTCTTGTTTGTAAAGGACTTTCTCATTCTTTCTAAGTACTTAAGGTAGAATAACCACAATCCACATACAATAGAGTTTGTTCTTGTTTGTAAAGGCTTTCCTCATTCTTTCTATGCACTTAGGGTAGAATACCCACAATCGGCTATTTTGAAACTCATTCTTTCGTCAGAATACTTTGCTCATTCTCATGCTTATGCAAACAGGTCAGATAAAGGCCAGCCACCAAGTAATTTGGCGACTGGCCTGTCATTTAACCTGGTTGCTACTCTGAGTATCTTTCCTCATAAAAATTAAGCAGATATTTCAGGTTTTGGAAATCAGACGACACAAAAATCTATTTTTAGAAAATTACCCAACATTCTGAGGTTTCAATGTTGGAAAGAATATCAGGCAACAGGGTCTCAAATTGAGGACCCTTATACTCCAAGAGAGTTTACTGCCCCTGCATGAGATACAAGATCTTATTCATGAATTTTGTGAACGTTAAATGGTCATTCATGGACACAAAACATTTTCATGAAATTCAAGAACAGGTTCATGAACATCAAGTACAGGTTCATGAATATTCATGAATCTTTCTTGATGTGTATGACCTTGTTCTTAAAATCTATTAACAAGTAAAGAACAGCTTTGTGTATGAGTGGCCATTTAACGTTCATGAATGTTCATAAAGTTTGTGAATAAGTTCTTGAATCATTCACAAGCATAAGCTAACAGGGCTTGGCAATATAATTGCTTATGATTTTCTTCTGCATATTACTTCTAGATTAGTCCTCTGTCAGTGATTCTAATCATGTATTTAAATGAGGTAAAGGGGGTTTATATATTGAGGATGTGTACATGTAAGATATAAATTTAACCAAGACCAACTCGAAGCGTGGGAAACAATTAAAACAAGCGTACAGGTAACAAGGTCTGTACATAAATAACGTGTTAAAATGCATGATGTAAATATGGAAAAGTGACAGTAACAACGTCAGTACTACATCATCAGATGCTTAAAGCTGGCAATACAAATGATATTATGATGTAAATGTAGACCACGATAGCATGAGGGTTAAGTGCAATACTATTGTAAGTGCTTCATGTTTGTGAGGCACTTACTATAGTATTGCACTGAACCCTCCAAATGTGAAGCACTTACTATAGTATTGCACTGAACCCTCCAAATGTGAAGCACTTACTATAGTCTTGCATTGAATCATTTGATCAATCCTATTAGAAACAGTTTCTCTTAAACAGACATAAAGTATGGTGGTTAGGCTATTAGAGTCTTGAGTAGCAAGCAAAATTTAAAACCTCTCATATAACCACCTATTTAGTTGCTACTCAATGTGAGGATGTCTAACAAGTACAAACAACATTGGTTTAAAACATTGTTATTCATACCTAATAAATGTAACAGTTGTCTGCTGGTAATTTGAATTTGGATAGCCACATAACTCAATATAAGGGTATGGGATTATAGAATGGTTTAAGGACAGTCTAGTGGCCATAATGATGATGGCAGAGACATAGATAACAGAGATTGGCAACTCCTTCTTTACCTATAGCCGGTTTCTGCGATATCTCGCATGACGCGTTATTTAGCGAGACCTTTCGAGATCTGTCTATCTACGTCAATTTCAACTAAACGTGAAATAGGCAACACACATTTAAGCGTGTTTTATGTCATAATTGAATTATTTTCTTACCGAATTTACTAGATTGTTATTGTTAGAAAGTTTCTCCATCCAACAAGACCGATCAGCAAGCGATTATCAAAGAAATAAACATGGCAAACTGCGACAAACTTGATTGAATTGTTCGAAATTTCGTGGTTGGGTGCGATAAACGTGATAATTGAGTAGTTTTAGATTCAAACTGTTCTAAAGGAGGATTTTTCAAACATTTCCAATTCAAGTCCATTTTATAGAAAGGGTTTGTTTTTCTACATTTCCAAATTTTCAGTTTGATATTCCTTGTCATTTAGAAGTTATTCCGTACTGAATATGTCCCTTTTACGACCCTAATGAGTTTAACCATCTTGATTTACAAGCAAAAATTAACAAAGTTGTGCACAGTAAAACTAAAAATCTATGCATTGGATCATATCATGCTTGACATTTTCCTGAAGTGTTATTTTTGTTTTATGGTTGCCCGCATTTTTATAGTAATCTTCGCTTCCATAACGAAGTTATGCCAGGTTTACTTAACCACACAAGCATGATCATGATTTCGGCCATTTTATTTTCAACCAAAATATTTCATACTTGTACAAAGTAAAATGTTTTAATGGAGGTTTATTCAAACATTTCTAATTTATGTCCATTTTAATGGGTTAATATGATTTTGTCGATTTCCAAATTTTCAGTCTGATATTCTTTGTCATTTAGAAGGTATTGCGTACTCATTATTCCCCATTTACCACCTTAATGAGTTCAGCCATCTTTATTTCCAACGTAAAATTAACAAAGTTGTGCACAGTAAAACTAAATAACTATGCACTGGATCATATCATACTTGAAACTTTCCTGAAGTGTTATTATTGTTTTATGGTTGCCCGCATTTCTAAAGTAATCTTCGCTTCCATAACGAAGTTATACCAGGTTTACTTAACCACACAAGCATGATCGTGATTTCGGCCATTTTATTTTCAACCAAACAATTTCATACTTGTACAAAGTAAAATGTTTTAATGGAGGTTTTATTCAAACATTTCTAATTTATGTCCATTTTATTGGGATAATATGATTTTGTCGATTCCCAAATTTTCAGTTTGATATTCTTTGTTATTTAGAAGTTATTGCGTACTCAATATTCCCCATTTACCACCTTAATGAGTTAAGCCATCTCGATTTCCAACCAAAAATTTCAAAAGTTGTAGCAAGTAAAACTAAAAGACTATGCACTGGATCATAGCATACTTGACATTTTCCTGAAGTGTTATTATTGTTTTATGGTTGCCCGCATTTTTATAGTAATCTTCGCTTCCATAACGAAGCTAAACCAGGTTTACTTAACCACACAAGCATGATCATGATTTCGGCCATTTTATTTTCAATCAAAATATTTCATACTTGTACAAAGTAAAATGTTTTAACAGAGGATTATTCAAACATTTCTGATAAATGTCCAATTTAATGGGATAATATGATTTTGTTTATTTCCAAATTTTCAGTCTGATATTCTTTGTCATTTAGAAGTTATTGCGTACTAAATATGTCCCATTTACTACCTTAATGAGTTCAGCCATCTTGATTTCAAACCAAAATATAACAAAGTTGTAGCAAGTAAAAGTAAAAAACTATGCACTGGATCATATCATACTTGACATTTTCCTGAAGTGTTATTTTTGTTTTATGGTTACCCGCTTTTTTATGGTGATTGTCGAGTTTATAACGAAGTTATACCAGGTTTACTTTACCACACAAGCATAATCATGATTTCAGCCATTTTATTTTATTTTCAATCAAAATCTTTCATTTTTGCATCAATTAAAACTTAAATTGTGTGACTTGGATTTTATCAAACGTGTTTTTACTGAAAACGTCTGAATGAGTTTGAATCGATCCCGTATTAAATGCTGATTAAGTTCTATAGTTTCCCGTATTTTCAAAGTGATATTCCTATATAAGAAGAAGAAAATCCATTCAATTAATGGACAAAAGGGAATGGATAGATCTTCTTAATCAGAAACACCACGATATTTCCTTTTTCATCATACTTCTTCTTAACTCCGATCGCTTGCAAATATGTCAAGTAAAATGGGTCATTTGAAGAACGAAGGGTGATAGAGTCAATCACGGTAGTGGACAATACAGGCTATGATTGTAAATTGCCACCCCATAAAATATGTAGTTTGATGTCATAAAACCTTTTGATGCTAGGGCGATTACACAAGAAGCGTGTGGCGCTAACCCTGTGTCCACTCTCTGACACCTCATTCGAATCTAATGACCTAAAGATCCCGAAAACAAAATAGGGAGGATTTGTTCTGTTTAAAGCGTCTGTCTGGTTTTAAAAGTAGTGTGCTTTGACTTAATTTCTCGTTGAGAAATGATAATAAAAACGAAGGGGCAAGACACACTATTTGCTTAAGCTTAACATTCAAAAAGCTCACATTTCTTTTTTCCCAAATCATTTCGGTCAGCATCATGATAAGACCAGACCCTTACGTGTTTTAGAATAATTATGTACTTATTGATTTGCAATCAATATTAGAGGAATCTGCGGTAAAAGGTGTATTGAAAAACTTCGCACGTGTCCTTTCGTTTACTAAAACCACTTTTACAAAAATTCTCCTAACATGCATTTTAACATTATAAAATACTTTTAATTTTCTTAAATTGAAACATTTGGCTTGAAATAATGTCATGATGAAAAATGTGTTTTGTTTTGACAAAATTAGCACTGTAAACAGTTTTGCGACACAGAATAAATGAAATGAAGTGAGAAAGCAATCTTTTAATATTGACAAAAACTATCATGTCTTAGTCGAAAGTTCATGCTTTGGTTATTAACTGCAACTAAATAGAGTCACTTGATTTATTACAAAATATTATTCAAACCTTTGCTTGAAAGACATTGTCGTTATGAGTACAATTCTGAATTGCATGGTTATCAAGCCTGTCTTTGAAAAAGAAGGCCTGCTTTTTAACATAAAATCAATTTAATGAAATGAAAATAAAACAAAATGTCCAGAAGTTGTTTCAGATAACCAATCAGATAAACAAAACATAGCTATTTTACTGTAATAAAGAAGTATCAATTTCGCTTGACATCTCCCGTGGCAACGGATAAACAGGTATGCACTTTCCTTATCTCGCAGAACCTCGCGACACGCGAGAGTTTGGCGATAATTCCGGAGTTGCCAATCTCTGTTATCTAAGTCTCTGATGATGGTCATGTCAACTTATCTCTGCCAGATTAATAGACCAAGGTTATCCAAATATATAATGACTTATTAAATCATTTACCAATATTTACTTACATTCACTGACTGGCAAATGGTAACTTTGGACAAAAGGCGAGACTGATTATGCTAAACATACTCTCTGTCTCATCTAATTTTACATAATTTCAAAATGAAAATGTTATTATTCTTAATGTGTCAGGCCATGCTTTCTTGGGCCAAATCTAAGAGGTGGTTTATTTCTTAACTTCTTATGAGCATATTCTCTTTTAATGAGAACTGCTCTTGGGTTCAATGCAAGACTATAGCAAGTGCTTCATAAACACAAAGCACTAACTATAGTTTTGCACTGAACCCTCGTGCTTTAAAAGATATAGATGAAATCTCTGTGATAAAAGGAGAAGTTGCTTATAATGAGCGTCCTTTCTGTTTGTCACAATGTTTCATTCCCAATTTCATAAGGTTATGGTTATTTTCCAAACTTTGAAATTAGCAGTCTTTATCCATTCAAATGTGATTTTGAGACTGGTCTAAATTCAAAGGGACATCAGACGACAATAATACACTGTAATTACAAAATTTGTGTCCTTGGGAAAATTTTTAGTGTGACCTTAAAAATGGATCTAAAATCTTTTAAGGGCAGTTTAAACTTGAAAATAATTTGACCAAAACGAGAATTTGCTCATCCCTTATCAAACATTACAGACATTATTAAATAATCTGACCAAACAGAGAATTTGCTCATCTTTGTCAAACATTACACACTGTAGGAAATCATCTTACCAAATAGAGAATTGGCTCATCTTTGTCAAACATTACACACTTTTTGGATTGAAACATCCTATACCACAATTGCTCGAAAGACGACAAAATGCTTGCAAAGGGTTATAGAGATATAACAAGTCTCGTTATTTCTCAATTATTGGCCAATAACTCAAACATAGTTTTCAAAAAAAAGCCTGGGAAAGTTTATTCTGCCCTTGACCCTTCACCCACAGATTTTTTATAAAGAAATAATTGAACAAGAATGTATTCATTTATTTATATTTATCTATTTATATGGGTTTTACATTGAGTCAACATTATTTCAGTTATGTTGTGATGCCCAGCACTTGATGATGGATGGAGACTTCATACTCAACTGACTTTAACCTTTTACAAAACGCCAAATTTTCGATTGAAATAGGTTGCAGACGACATTTCAAACTGTGTTGAAATTGGAAAATAATCTTCTGATAGGGCAAAAAACATTGTGGTAATAGGAAAAATTGCTTGTTACGAGCAATTTCTCCTCCCTATTCCCACAATGTTTTCTTAAGTCGTCTGCAACAAAATGGTCAAATGTCGTTATTGTTTGGGAAAGGGTTAAATGCTGGCTTAGCAGGGTAGTTCCATTGGCATTCCGTTAGTACATCAGGAGACTATACCCCTCATAAAAATCCAAATGCTGGAGATTTGAACCCACCCATAGAGGGGTCACGTGATTTCAAGTTCTGTATACTCTATTAACCCATTACCAAACAATGAAGACATTTGACCACTTTGTTGCAGACGACTCTGGAAAACATTGTAGGAAAAGGAGAAATTGCTCTGTAAGAGCAAGGTTTTCTCCACTACCAGAAGATAATTTTCCATTAACATCATATTTTGAAATGTCGTCTGCAAATTATTTCAATTCAGGCCAGTCAAAAATTTGTTGTTTGGAAAAGGGTTAAAACACTTTAGGCCACAGAGGTCCCCTGCATGTAGTTATAATACAGAGATTATGGACATCAGAGGAATGGCTCATAACAAGCAATTTCCCCTATTGTCACAAGCTAGATGTTATTTTTCATACATATTATTTTCTGGCTGCAGGTGCTCTAAATTTGGACCAGTTGTAAAGTCAGTTAACCCTTTCCCAAAACAACAAATTTTGGACCGTCCAAAATTGAAAGAGTTTGCAGATGGCATTTCAAAATGTGATGAAATTGAAAAATATTCTTCAGAGAGAGCAGAAAACCTTGTGGGAAAAGGAAAAATTGCTGGTTATGAGTAATTTCTCCCACAATGTTTTTTAAAGTCGTCTGCAACAAAGTCGTCATTGTTTGGGAAAGGGTTAAGAGAAAGAACTTCTCTTTTATAAACCCACCTTAAAAGAATAAATGTGTTTTCCAAAGAATTTCTGAAGAAACCTTCTCAAAGACGAAAGAAAAAAAAAAAAATCCCGTATAGATCAAGATTAAGGCTTATTCAATTATTATCTATCAAATATTGGGAAGTCCAATGAAAAAATGAAGTGAAAGATTTTAACCTTTTGGATACAAATCTGTTGTGGAAATATTTTGATAAAGAAGTAGAGCCATACATGGAAATTACCCTAAATCCTGTTGTTTAGTGTTTTCTTATACACTTCAATTTAGGATTGCCATGTTCCCCTTACTTCATCAATACCTCACCTTGAGGCATCTGCTAAGGAAACCATTGTGTTAAAAGGATGAATTGTTTCTAATGAGTAATTCATCCTCTTGCCACAATGGTGTCTACCAAAAGCAAATGAAGGGTTCAATGCAAAACTATAGTTAGTGTTTTATGTTTATGAAGCACTTAATATAGTTTTGCGTTGAACCCTCGAAATGTGTTTAGGTTTTTTTTTTAACATCTCCTAAAATCAGTCAGAAATTTCAATAGAATAATTTTTTTAGCAATATAAAGGCATAAAGTCTGGTGACTTTGAAACACTGAGAAACAGAAGAAATGAACAGTATTATCTCCAAAGATAAATTCATATTGCTGTTTGATTGCAAATAAGAAAAAAGAAATATAAAAAAGAAAAGTCCCCTCAAGAATTGTCATTTTTGTACAGGAGTATTCCACGCAATGAGAGATTTTTATTGATATCTAATTTGGGTCAAAAGAGCCAACATCTTTGTTTTGTAGCTTAAACTAAGTTGCTTTCAAAATAGATGCAACACTTTTGAATCTAAAAATACTTGTGGATATATATTCTTTTCACATCCTAAATATCTGTCATGGTTCAAACAAAGGCAAAAAGTGTGGAAATAGGATGCATCAATATAAGATTAACCTATTGGAACTTTTCTAAAAAGTTTGTCTGGTACTTTTCTAAAAAGTTTGTCGTATCTTGCAATCAAAATTTTGTATACCATCCAATTAAAAGCTCTTCATCCAATTGTTAATCATATCTTGGTTTGATATAGATGTGTCCACCTCATTGTTTCTAATAATTTTTATGTATTGTCAATAGTGTCATTTTGGGACTGATAACTAGGTGTCGTATAACATTTGTGATATCTGGCACTAACCATATGATACATGCACATGACCAATCATGACGTCAAAAGAAAGCCATGACGTCATGTTTACATCATTCTCTACTTATTATTTCCTTTTTTCTCATGTTTTATTTACATCTTGTTTGTTTGAAAGAATGCATAAAGGTAACAGGATAAATAGAATAGAAAGAAGGTGTCTTTGAATGGGAAAAGTTATCAGGCTCGGCTTCGGATTATTATCCGTTTCGCCTTCGGCTCACCAGATAATATTCCTAAGCCTTGCCCGATAACATTTCCGACTCACAACACCAACCATCTATTCTCTATATAGTTTAAATTGTCAATTATAACTCCATGACAATCAGACACAGTATATTTTATCTCTCAGAATTTTGAAAACGATCATTTTGTAGGGATTGAATTCGGTGCTTGATCAATGAAACGCAATAAGAATGAACTATTTAACATATTGTCTTTATGTTTTTAGTTATCAATGGCGTGAATAAAGTGATTTTGATTTTATTGCAAGTTTGCGTTGCTAGTCTATGAACAAGCTGCTTTAAAGTACCAATGAACATTTCCTTCTTACATTCTAATAATTATTGAAGTGACATCTGTTGTATGAATCAATTTCATGTTCAATTAAACAGAATTGAAGATCATATGAAAACAGTAAATTTTTGTTAAATTGAGCAAAACCTATCATTTCATCAGAGCGCTTCAATTTTCTATCTTAGCCAATACATACCGGTATCTACCATTGCATTTTAATGGTTCAGAGCAAGAATAAAATGTGAAGAACTTACTATAGTCATGCACTGAATCATCAATCTTATTTTAGATTAAGTGATTAAATACTGTTCACTTCATCATATTAATGAAGGAGCCATTTTAATGAAGTGGTATAACAAGGTGTCAATACAAGCCATTAGTATTAACAAATTGATTAACTATATGTTGTTTTCAGAGATAAATGTTTTAGACAAAATGAATAACCTAGGCCTCTTTCCACATCAGTTAACCTTTAGAATTCAGGGTAATTTTCTAAAAGATTTTTATGCCGTCTGCTTTCTAAAACCTTAAACATCTGCTTAATTCTATTGAGGAAAGATACCAAGAGTAGCAAATATGTAAGATCACAGGCCAGCCACCAATTGATTAATTAAATGATGTATGGTGGACACTATCTCCTTCAAACGCACAACCGTTGTGATCAGAGACTAACCCTCTACCCTCAACACAGTTGTCTATAACATCAACTTTCCCCTGTGCTTATAACATCAACTTTCCCCTGTGCTCATAACATCAACTTTCCCCTGTGCTTATAACATCAACTTTCCCCTGGGTTCATGAAGATCATGAAGAAACTCGAGCAACGAATGGCCACTTGTGATCAAAAAGTTGTTCTTAAACATGTTTATATCATTTAAAAATATAATCATGAACATATTCCTAATGCCATTAACATTTTCGACATTCATGAACATCTTCAAGATCAAGTTTGTTTTCAAGAAAGGCAATTCTTTGTTAATAATCTGTATAAAAAGTTTGTGAAAACATAACTTTAATTTTTATCAAAACTTCTGAAATAAATCTTATATCATTTGTACTTATAAAATTGTATCAATTTAGGATTTAAAATTGGAATTAAAAAGTTGGATATTGTGCTTCTGTTCTTGGCCTCACAAAATAGACGAAGGGTGTTCTGGACAAACAAGGCGGGACATGGGCTTATATGGGATTTACTTTTGACCATGACAAATGTCAGGGTCATATCCTTACAGCTTCAGTAGCCAAACAAGGTTATGACTTACTAACCTTTAGAATTCTGGGCAATTTTCTTAAAATAGATTGATGTGTCATCTGCTTTCCAAAACCTTAAACATCTGTCTAATTCTGTTGTGGAGAGATACTCTGAGAAGCAAACAGGTTAGATCACAGGCCAGCTGCCAATTTTCTTGGCGGCTGGCCTGGATCTAACCTGTTTGCATAAGCATGAAGTCGGTTCCAGAACTATAAGGGTTAAGAAATCACAGGAAATATCAAATATCTAATCAAGAGTTCGGTGCAAGACAAAAGTAAGTGCTTTGTCTTTGTGAATCACATACTATATATCAAGAGATGAACCCTTGAAATCAAATACAAAGAGATTAAGGTGCCCAGCGCATTATGTAGGAGCACCGAGCTTATTCAGGACTGGCCTTGACCTTACTGACCTTAAACAGCCAATCCCTTCCCTTTTAAAGAGATGACTTAGACAACATTGAAACGAATATTCAAAGAAACAGGAAAAACCCAAGATTGTCGGAAAAATCGATCCATTCACATTCAAAAGTCTTTTTTAGCAAACTTAATTATTTTACCTAGAATGTGAATCAAGTTCTAACAACTTAGATAGATTGCTTCCAATGTTTGTCAGAGATGCCTTCACAAAATGGGCTCACAAGCATTAATTTGCCTGAGGTTGGTATTCAATTTCATTGGTTGAAGAATACTCCTTTCGAGGTGTTTTGGGGACTGGTCAATTCAGCCATTATTAAGCCATATCAATGTTATGTACTTTGTAAAGTGTTCATCGCCGTTTCAACAATTCAGTTTTCTAAACCTATTTGATGAAGCCTGTTTTGTGGCTTCTCTTATGCAATTTCTTGACAAATTTTTTTTATAAGAAGCCATATTGTATAAGGTTTAGTAGAAATGAAGAATTTGATCATAACCTCCTCACGTAAAATTTTGCAACTGTTCCAAACTGAAAGAAATTTTACAAATGTTGCAAAAATAAGGAGAGGAACTCTTTAAGCTCTTAATTAGCTTCAATTCCAATCCGCTTCACTAATTCGTTTGTAATGTATATAATGGTGTTTATTTTTTGTATAAAATATGTTTAAACTAAAATATTGCATGAAAATTTGTATTTTCTGGATGATATTTGGTAGAAACCATTGTGACAGTAGGATATATTCCTCAATAGGAGCAATTCATCACCCTATCACAGTGTTTTCTACCCAATATTTTCAGCAGATGACTACAAGTGAGATACCATGGAGTGATGGTTAACAATGAAAACATTCCCTTTATCATGCCCTCTGAACCAGCATGGAAATGACGAGACACCTGACTGGTTGCTATGATGCCATTGTTTATGTTTAATGGATATCCTCACACTTAAGGTGTAGTCACAGAATGACCAGAAAACTTCCGTCCCTCCAATGTGTCTGCTCCCTGATGGTTATCTATCCTGTCACTAGTGCAATTCACAGATCAATAACGTTATGCAGTATAACCTTTTTGATGTGTAACGTTCGTTGAACGTTTATGCAAATTAGGAACCTAATGCATCGTTAAAGAGAACATGCGGGTAAATTTATTTAGACATCACAACCGATCAGTGTACGACAGTGTTTTTCACTGATCGGATCTGTTTGTGTCTTTGAGAGGTTAATTTGCTCGGTTCGTTACATTGGTGGCAGCGGTGGGATTAAGACTTCTCCTTTTATCGGAGTTGCCTCCCCCACTTGTTTCCCAAGGGCCAAGACTCGGGACGAGTCTTCTCAGAAGTGGGAGCTATGTAACGTTACGTTGAACATTTATGCGAATTAGGAACCTAATGCATCGTTTAAGAGAACATGCAGGTATATATATAGACATCACAACCGTTCAGTGTACGACAGTGTTTTTTACTGATCGGAAGTGTTTGTGTCTTTGAGAGGTTAATTTGCTTGGTTTGTTACAGATGTCTGTCATTAGATCATAGGGATGAATGTTGATACCTGTCAGTATTATTTTTTTCATGTTTAATTTCCATTTTAAGTTTATTAATTTAAATCCATATACAGTGTAGGTAACAGGACGGATAGGTATAAAATGGATGGTATCTTTAACCCTTTCCCAAACACCAAATTTTCGACTGTCCCAAATTTTGAAAGAGTTTGCAGACGATATTTCAAAATGTGATGAAATTGAAAAGTGATTTTCTGATAGGAATGAAAACAATGTGGGAAAAGGAGAAATTGCCCGTCACGAGCAATTTCTCCTTCTCCCACAATGTTTTTCAGCATCATCTGCAACAAAGTGGTTAAATGTTGTTATTGTTTGGTAAAGGGTTGAATCAGCAATGTTATCAGGCATGGCTTCAGGTTGTTATCAAGCTCACCGCATAATATTCCTATGCCTTGCCCGATAACATATCCCATATTCAAGACAACAATCTATTCTCTATTCATAGGTAGTCTTTACATGTACAAAAAATGTACAGAAAACAGAAAGCATATGAATTGGTTTGTTGTGCAAAACTTAAGTTGTAAAACCTAATATTATAACATTCAAGACCCTGCAATTTTTGACAAAAAAAGTATAATTTTACTCTTGACAGATGAGTAAATAAATCAACCATGCAATATTTCTCCATTGATGTCTTCTTCCTTCACATACTGAGCTCGGTTCTTCAAGTATTTTAATTAGCTAAAAGTGCATAGTGGTGGTGCCATTTATTACAAACTGTGCTTCATTCTTTACAAAAAATAGAACTTGATGGTTAACATAGTTGTTATCAATTGATCCCCAAACATTTGAAAGAACCACTTTGACGTTCTTAAAAGCAACAACAATGGAATCAGTAACACTGATAAAACAAATAAAGCACTAAGTGGTCTATTTGGCTTTGCGTCTTAGTATATTTCTGCTTCAACTATAGAAAAGCAATTACTTAAGGATGCATATATGCGCACAGATCCTAAAAATGGTCCCCAAATGACCGCTTCTTTTAAATGAGCCAATTCTTATTTACATTATCTTTAAATGTTTATTTAACCCTTTAAGGTATGGAGATAAGGTTTATCAGTGACACCATAGGTATAAACCATCCGATTATCAGAGATCATTAACGCATACATAATCAGTCACCCTAGGTACCTATTTGCACAGGATTATTTCCGATAATTGTCACTGATTGGGGTACTGTTAATCAAACCAAAATTAATGTAATTTTCATTAATCCAATAGATTTTCACAGAGAATAAAGGACGACAAGAACAAAATTTTCTTTAAGTTGATGTTTTTTTCTTTTTTAAGTGATACATACATATTAAGATTAAGGTGTAGAAAATTAGACAAACAATGAAACTGTATATTGCTGTGTACTGAATTATACAAAATCAAAAGTAATAAAATGACGCATATGTTCCCCCTGAGAGATCCCTAATTTGTTTTTCTGGTTTGTCATCAATTGCAGGGAATTTTGTTGAGGAAAAATGCCATTCATGACGGAGCTAAATGCTTTGTCTTTGTATATTTCTCAACAAAACTGAATCGTTTTACTTATATTTCCATTAAAACCGTTTCGAAATTAAAAATATGTTTTTTCAACGCAATATTGCGTCATGCAATATTGCGTCATAAAGTAGTCAAACCTAGTCCTCTAATACATGTAAAACTGTAAAAATCAATTCATTATGGCAAAGAAACATGCTTATATTTCCGTAAAATATGTGTCCATGGGTGATGAATCTGGGATGAATCTACCAAAAGCTTGTTGTTGTAGTCAAAGTCGGAGGAATATTTTAATTTGCTTGTCCGCAAATTGGTAAGATTTATCAGCATTTCATCATCTTCATGTTCAAAAGACCGATCAAATGACTGCTCTGAATCTACATTGATGTCTGACCTGCGATCGAAAGCACCAAAATTGACATATTACTTTAAGTAGCCGTCTTTATAACGTCCGTTATATTCGACTGCTTTATTTTCATTCACCATTCAACTTTGAACAACGGATCCGTGTCATAAACATCCTATACGGGTCGCCTGCTGTATGCTCGCTCTCATTTTAATTAGATAGTATTTTAGAAATGTGTTAATTATCTAAAGAATTGCATGAAATCCTTATCGAGTCTTTACAAATCGGCATTGTTTTGATCTTTTATGACTGGATATTGAAGGCCTTTCATATTAATTGGGTTGGTAATTTGAATTCCCTTCATCTCAATTTGATAGTGTCTTTTTCAGAAGGGTGTTGTGGGACCATTATCAAAAGATTCTCTCTAGAGCAAAAGTTTTAACTTTGATTTTATTATCTGAAATGAAAGAAAACATATTAATTTAAAAGGAAAATGAAATTTGGAGAAAGGGACGTGTGTGTTTATGTGTGTAATTAAGGGTTGAAGTTGAATCAATTTTTCAGCTGTCAAAAAGCATTCTATGGGGTCATCTATAGAACGTCAAAATAGGTTTTATACGGTAATAGGTATAATGACGAAAATCGTTTTATGCGGTCATCGATAAGGCGGCGAACGGCGCTGTATACCGTAAAGGGTTAAAAGCCAGAGTTATCAAAATGTGTAAATTGAGTTATATCTATTATTAAACTATAAGTCAAAACATCAGAGTACTATATGATCATGACTTTTAAATGTCTGCTTTATTTATAATTGATGTTATAAAGTCCTTTTTTCACAAATTGTTGGGCCAACAATTTGACAATTCTGATTACAATTGAGATCTATTGAACATTACATGATTATTTGTTTGTTTGTTTGAAGGAGAACTTCATGAAAGATGGTACAGGAATTAGGAGATTCAAAAATGTGATATATAATTGGCTCTAGTCAAAGTGATGATAGTGCTCATATACAAAAAAATCTTGGGAGTTCTAGAACAGTTGAAAATGAACATAAAAAAATTCCCAGTAATTCTCGACTGACCTAGTTTTATCTCTAATTGTATACAAACTGTCTCAATTTTACATTCCTAAAAACATTATCTTTTAGTGCCCCATTCAGTCTTAAAGGTATTAAATATATCTAATAAACAAACAAATAATCATGTATTGGGAGTTCACAATCCAATTGCCGCCGATGCTTTAAAAAAAAAAAATCATCTTATTTAGGAATGTAAACGTTCTTTAAATAATTGTTTTACTTTCAAAAGCTTTTAAAACATCTGCTTACTGTAAATATTAAACCAATTTCCCATCCTTGGTGAGTTAAATGGAATGAAAACATGTAAAGAAATTAAATAAGTTATGAGAAAGTACGCTTCAAATCTATTTCAATAACAGCAAAGTGATTATGTAAATTTGCCAATAAAGAATCAATTTACCCCACCTTATAACAATTTCACCATTTTTATTTATCTCTTTCAAAGTCTATGATCATAGGCATACAATACATTTCATTTTCACCCACTACTCGAAAATTAATCACTTTAACACACATAACAAGAATATTTTAAGGAATTCTTATGATAATCAGCGTCGGACAAATAATAACATTAAAAAATCAACACATTTTTTGTATGACAATGGGTAGAAACCACTGTGTCCCAAGGATAAATTGCTCATCATGAGCAATTTATCCTTTTGACACAGCGTTTTCTAAAGCCTTGCTTGTCATACGTAGCAAATTTTGAGGTGTTATGGAATAAAGGGTTAACCCTTTACCAAACAATAACAACATTTTGCTTTGTTGCAGTTGTTGGAAACCATTGTGGGAAAAAGAATTATCATGAGTAATTAAACCTCTTCCCTAAATGTTTTTTGCCCTACCAGAAGATTATTTTCCAATTTCATCACATTTCGAAATGTCGTCTGCAAACTCTTTCAATTTGGGACAGACTAAAATTCGGCATTTGGTAAAGGGTTAAACCAGAAGCCTACAACACTTGATACCGGAGACATTATGCACTTTGGACCTGAGGGTGGCACCAGCCTAATTGACATGTTGAGCAAATCCAATCTGAAATAATGGATTTGTTTGCTTAAAGCATATTTAACCGAAAGACCACAAATATTTTAAACATCAATATTGATAATTTTCTAATAGGAGGGACAGCAATCGTTATCAAATGTGATAAATGCTCTTTATGCATGTCTATTTGTACAGGCTTAAAAACCATGGTCCATTTCAAACTGTGATCTGTGAAAAAATAAATAATTATATCGGCTTGTTATGATTAATCACCTTATCTCATACCGTAATGTCCGAGGGAGACAACTTCAAAAGAATTTGTTAAAGAACTGTTCATTCCACTAGCCTCACATCTTTTAAAACGAATAAATAGGAAACAAATCTTACACAAGCATAGCTTTGTTGTTCAATGACAATCTTCACTCTTCATCATGATTCAAATTTTTGTCAGGTTGAGCTTACTTGTACCCAGTAATCTACTGAATAATTTCTTTAAGAATTAATTAGGTTGAAGACTTGACTTAAATCATTACTTATAAGCGGCTAAAGAAAACAATGTTTGCAGAACATTGCTTCCTCCACAAAGGAGCCAATGTGTATAACAAAATGGAAGAAAATGACTCTTAGATTAGAAAATGGGCAATATCTATTAAAGGCTAAGATATTATGCCTACATTCATTCTCTTCAAACTTGATGAGGATTCAATTATGATATATAAGGAGAAAGGACATCATTGTAAATGCCATGGATCACCTTCAAGACACATTCATACATTTCATATCAAGTGTTTAAGTTGCATTACCACAGTAGGTCAATCACTTTCATAAAGGATTTACTTTATCTTGCATTCAACCATCAATGTTACGAATATTTTGTATCTTTTAAACTAGTCTCCAAATATAGCCTCGATTTTTTAAACTAGTCTAAAAATGTTACATTTTATTTTCAAAACTAGTCTAGAAGGTATGGTTAGCTTGCACATTCAAACATTTGTTTATAGCATATTTCCTATGATGAAGGAAAAGGAAGTTCAACTCCCACAGGGCATACAAAACTTCAAATACAATCCAGAGACAAACATCGCAACTGGAAACAGAAATGTCTCCTCAACAGTTACATTGACAACCCAGGAATGGCATTTCATTACAGTCAAAGAACGTCTCGTGTTGGGGACCCCTTGATAAAACAATAATCCAGATTACTGACAACAAAAACACATATGATTGAAAAGTTTAACCCCAAATGACCCATGAAAGCTCCACGAGAGAGATAGCAGGGTGGAAAATGGCTCAGAACCATCCAGGTTGCTATGGGGTACCGACACTTCCTTCGAATACATTTGGCCTTTCCTGTCGTTAGAAGTTTGAAACTGGTCAAAATTATGAGCAAAAGCAGCCAATAAACATAGAGCACTAGACATATCTTTTCTCAAGATATAGGAAGAAACTGCTGTTGCAGAAGAAGGAATAAATTGCTTCTGAGAGCAATTCTTTACTTAATAATAATGATTTTCAATTAACCCTTATAGTGCTGGAACCGACTTCATGCTTATAAAAATAGGTTAGATCAAGACGAGCCGCCAAGTAATTGACAGCTGGCCTGTGATCTAACCTGTTTGCTACTCTGAGAATCTTTACTCATCAAAATTAAGAAGATATTTAAGATTTTGGAAAGCAGATGAGATAAAAATCTATTTTGGAAAAATTACCGAGCATTCTATCAGTAAATTAACGTTAACATGAGGCAAAGTGATAAAAAGTGCACTTCGTCAATTAATTCTTATCAACAGGCCATAATATGCTAAAGATTTAGCCCATGACAGCTTTCTAAATCATTTTGAAACAATATGCTCATTACCATCAATTTCTCCTTTAACAACAATGGTTTTTACTTGGAATAACAAAGTAAATTTTTGTTGATCTTGTTACTCCATAATCTATGTCTGCCATTGCTTTCAATTCAGAGAAATCACAAAATTCCTTGCATACTAGGAACTAGTTAACCCTCAAATGGCAGTTCCGAGTAATTACCATGAGAGGGTAATTAAATAAATTATCAAGTTGCCATAAAAAAACATGTACAAGAATATAAAAAAACCTAATTAAGAGAGAGTAATGAGGAAGAGCATTGGGAAAATGATACCCTGTGTTTCAAAATGATTTTATATATATGTATTATATACAGTGTAGTATTTATGATTAATTAGAAGTTCAATTAATCAAAAAGTGTCATAAAAAGGTAGTTAATAATGAACAAAAACAAATGAGATGAAACATTGATTTTTCATGTTTAATATTATGGGAATAAGACAGCACGAAAAAATGAAGGAACTTTTCTGCAATAGAAAGACATAGCTTATTTTGTACATTTAGCATTTTTATGAAACATTTTCACAAAGCAATTTATGTGAATGGTAATGAAGGCATTGTCATTTAGATTAAAGAATTAATGATATTTCGTTTATCAAATCGGAAACTTTTCATCACCCCAAACTGAATGACTGTTATCTGATTAAAATAAAAAACCTTGATTGAAAGTCTGAGAAATTCTCTCAGTAGAAATGTGAAATAATACTAAATGGAAAAAAAAACCATGTAATAGATTTGCTCTTAAAATCTTGTCTGCAGAATTGTAAAATGGCATATTTCCATGATAAAGTGTTCACAAAACAACATATTGTACAAACACAGGGCATTGCAGGGTATTGCTAGTGGTGAATTCCATTCAATCTTTATAAGAGGGGGCAGAACAGACAGATGCACTTAATTTATTTTATATAGGTACTAGAATGAAAAATTTAGATTGCTTTGCCTCCATGAAATACTAATCTTAATTAAAAACTGGATAGCTCATTAATTCAAATAGAAACCAAAGCAAACAGTTTGTGGCTCAGATATTTGATCCCTTGGGCAATTTGTTTGAAAAAAAAAAAAAACTGCATGTCTACTAGCAAAGATGGTGAGCCAGCATAATAAGATTAAGTGAAATACTATAGTAAGTCTTTCACAAATGTAAAACACTTACTCTAGTATTGCATTCAACCCTCGATATATAAAATGTAATTGGCACCTCTTCAATCCATCCCTTTACATTGACTTTTAAAAAATTGGTCTCAATGTAAAATAACAGCAAACAACAACAACAACAATAACTAAGCATAGGAAAAATTCATTATGACATGGGTTAGAAAATATCAATAAACTTATGTCTCCTTTTTTTGTAAGTTTTCAGATAAATGTCTGCTAAAATCAACATACAGTCTAACTTGTGTTAAGCAGCCACCCTTTTAAGCAGCCAACCTGCCTTAAACAGCCACTACAGAAAGTCCCATACAATGTAGTTAGATTTATAGTGTAAATCAATTTGTGTTAAGCAGCCAACCTGTCTTAAACAGCCAATTTACTCTGTCCCATAGGCTGGCCTCTTAACACAAGTTTTACTGTACATAGTGAAAAGTGCGACATTTGCAACAAAATAGTTGTCGCATTTCATCACATCATTATCATCTCTATATCACATTCGGGAAGTGTTTATTTGAATTGTGCATTTCATAATTAGAGGAAAGTAGTAAAATGGTCAATGTTTGAACTATTTTAACCGTTCTTTTTGCATTATTTCAAACCAGAAAATCGTTTTTTTCTATAAATTATAAAACTCATTACTAAAACAACTTATCAAAAGCTATTTATACCTCTTTAATTAGCAAGGCAATTATTAACTAAGGCATTAGGCATTCACAGGTAGTAAATACCTGGAGAAAATGCCAGACTATGGCGCAATAAATTTTGAGATATATTGTAAATATCCAACAATAAAGTCTGATAGAAATGGCACTACACCCTGATAATTCTATTATTCCCTCTAAAATATGTTATCTGCTAGGATCCCTATTAACCCATTTATGTCATAATTCACGTTTTGCGAAACTAGCATCAGACAATAATGATAGCACTGTGCTATTGTCTGCATAAATATATATGGGAAATGAAAGGATACAAGTCACATTGTATCATGCAAACATATAAGTCTTAAAGATGACCACTTCATGAAACAGATCCCATTACTCCGTTCAAAATTTGTTTAACCCTTCCCCAAACAACAAATTTTCGACTGTCCCAAATTGAAAGGGTTTGCAGACAACATTTCAAAATGTGTTGAAATTGAATAATATTCTTCAGAAAGAGCAGAAAACCTTGTGGTAAAATGAAAAATTGCCCATTACCAGCAATTTCTCCTTTTCCCACAATGTTTTCTAAAGTCGTCTGCAACAAAGTGGTCAAATGTCGTTATTGTTTGGGAAAGGGTTAACACACCTAACCAAGAGGGTTTAACCCTTTACCAAATGCCAGATTTCCGACTTCCCAAATTGAAGAGTTTGCAGACAATATTTCAAAACGTGATGAAATTGAAAAGTAATCTTCTGATAGGGTAGAAAAACATTGTCGGAAAAGGAGAAATTGCTCTTAACGAACACTTTCTACTTTTCTCACAGTGTTTTCCAGAATTGTCTGCAACGGTTGTTAAATGTCTTCATTGTATGGTAAAGGGTTAAGAAATCATTGGTCTCAATGCTTAATGCCAATGTCGTACCAAACTGCTGTATTTCTTAACACATAATTATTCTCAGTCTTTCGATACTAAACTTTCAGAAAACTTTAACCCATTACCAAACAATAACAACATTTGACCAGTTTGTTGCAGATGACTCTGGAAAACATCGTTGCAAAAGGAGAACTTGCTCTGATTTCTCCTTTTCCCACAATGTTTTTTGCCCTATCAAAAAATTATCTTTTCAATTTCATCACATTTTGAGTAGTCGTCTGCAAACTCTTTCAATTTGGGGCAGTTGAAAAATTTGGTATTTGGTACAGGTTTAAACAGCCAAAGCGATTCTTACTACAGCTAAGTTACACTAGTCATGCTTCTTGGATCATCATTCAATCGGCTAAGATAGCTATCAATGAGTGTGCAGCAAAAGCCTGTAACACACTTCTTCCACAAGACAATGAGTTTTAACCTCAGAATGCTGGGTAATTTTCTAAAAATAGATTTACATGTCGTCTGCTATCCAAAACCATAAATATCTGCTTAATTTGATAAGGAAAGATATTCAGAGTAGTAACATGTTAGATCACAGGCTAGTCCCCAATTTACTTTGCGGCTGGCCTGGATATTACCTGTTTGCATAAGCACAAAGTCGGTTCCAGCACTGTAAGGCCAGTTTGTTTCCGATTAAAGATCACATAGTCAATGAAAATTGTGCAAGGGTAGTAAAGGTTTCCCTCCAAGACAACTCAAGGTAAAATACATATATATATATATATATATATAGCAACATTAGGGTACAAAGATTAATTCCTGGTTAAAATATTGTCCCTCTCATATCAAACAGCATAAATAAGGTAACTGTAACCTGAAATTAACTTGAATCTCATTGAAAATAGAGTAAAAGCCTTCACGAACATAACTTTTTGACTTGTAAAGAGTTCAACAAATTTAGGAAAGGTAAAAAATGTGTCGATACGTCATGGGTTAAGAGCGAATTTGTCAATGACCCTTTATAAATGAAAATTAAAATTCAAATATAATCCCATCATTACACATTAATTGACTTGATGAAATGGAATGTTTAAATGACATCATACGGTTAATAGATGCACTTTTAGGGCACATTAAACATCTTTTAACAACTTTTTCCAGTACTTGTTCCTATTATATCCATTCATTCAAGTCACTTTAAACTTTTGATCCAAATAAACGTAAATCTTAAGCATGTCATACTGACTTATAGATTTTATTATAAGAGTTAGAGAGACTCTTACAGAGATTTGTGCGTTAGGAGTAATAAGCATTAGAAATATGATATTCACAATCCTTGTCACTTAGACAGTTTTTGTTTTCTTTATTTGTAAGTTGCTAAAACTGCGTACAACAATATTTCAACAAGGTTCCTGAGTAGTTATTAGTACAAGCTAGGACATGCATGAGCTAGGAGATTTTGTCTTGCCTAAGGACATTTCACAGAGCAACAAATTGCTGATTTTATACAATCCTTATTGTTTTTATGAGATTTGAAGATATTTTCAGAGGGTTCAATGGAATATTTATTGTAGGTACATATTTGTCCAAATTTCCTAATGAGCATTGTGAATCCCATAACATAAATTGCCTAACAGATGTCATAAATGAGATGAAAAACATATAATCATTGTAGCGCATGGAATCAGACAGGTAAGATGGCCATTCTAATGAAAACATCGTAAATTGCACATCACAGTCCATAAAACATTCATAGTTTTATTGTGTATCATGCGTAGAATGTGGGAACTCATAGGACAGGACTACTGTAGGTCTCTCAGCTCCGTTTGTCACATTGGTGGCAGTGGTGGGTTGAAGACATCTTCGTTTAGAGTTGTCTTGAACACGTTTCCCATAGCAGGACTTGGGACATGTCTTCCATAAAGTTCGAATTATATCATGCTTGAGGTACTTTTATGTAAATTTTCAAACCAAATGCGTTGGTAGAGAATATACATGTTTGTATATATAGAGAGAGAGCTACATAGACCACAACCGATCAATGGATGACATGAAGTGCATTTCATTGATCAGAAATGACTGTGTCTTGGAGAGGTTATTTCCCTTGTTAGGTACAGTTTTCTAACCTCTAAGTCAAAGAGGCACCAAGCAAAGAGAAAAGGGTGTAATTCTTAATAAAAAGATGTGAAATGAAATCAATTATGTGCCAATTACTTATGATGGATCTGAATAACATAGACATTATGGCTAACATGGTCAAGTCCTAATAATGATGAACACTTTACAGTCTCAATAAATCACCTACTGCATACATTTCATCTACAAAGGATAAGAAAATACTCCAACAGCATTCAAATTGTACACACAAACGGAAACAGAATTTAAATAAGCTTTGATTGATATCAAGTTCGATATTTTTGTTGGTTAGGGATCTTAAGATATATGGAAAAGTTCATGCACATCACAAATCAATTCTAGTAAGAACTAAAGAGTTAACTACTTCATAACAAAGAAATTATAATAAGTAATCAATGACTTGTTACAACTGATTAATCTGCCAACTCTTTTCCCTAGGAGGAAAATGTGTCAAATTAAAAGAAACCCCAAATAACAATTAGAATGTGTGAAAAGATGACTAAACATTGTGATGTGGGATAAAAACCATTATGAAAAAAGAGAGTTGGCTTATGACCAATAGTCACAGTGACTTTTTATATCTTCTTCTGAAACCCCAATTTTTAAACAAAGTATTGATGAAGAAAAGGGTACAGTCATCATCTTTTTAAAAACCTTTTCCCTGCCACTAACTTTATTTAATGCTCTTTAAGCAAACAGTTATTTTGAAGCAGTACAACACGAAAATTTGCCCGTAATTCATCTCTCACTTTGTCACAGTGGTTTAAATGAGAAGTTATCAAGTCAACATTGTAGTGTTATTTGTGCATTTAGGTAAATACATATTTCAGAGCTGTCACCGACATGATTCAGAAAAGAGGGAAGAGGGAAAAGGCTACAAATTAGCAAGTCATGTGTTCAAGAAAGAAATGATATATCATCCTTTTTTAATTTTCATTATTACATTCAAACTGACTTTAATTAATTTACTTAAATAATAGATTGTGACAGTTGAAAGAATTTATTAAACTATTGATGCTTACTTCAATCAAAAGACTCAAACACACACACACACACATTTATACAAATTTATTAACATACATATATTGACAATAATCACACACATGCATGTGTGTCCACATGCAGACAGACAGACAGGTGGATATTATGCAAACTGTATTGGAAGAGTCCAATCCTTATACATAATTCTTTCTTCATGTATTGCATAACCACTTGTAACACAGGGGTCTCATGCTCAATCCTCGCCAGCAGCACAGGGACTTTCGTGGGAGTGTCCCTTGGGCAAGAGACCACTGAGCCCTGTCTAGTACTGGTGAAATCCAGGAAAACCCAAAGGGTATATAATACTACCTTAACCAATTCCCAACATAGTCATTTAAATGCACTTAGAGCAGAAAACTCTACAAAGTAGAGATACTTCAATAAAATTGTATTAACCCTTAAAGTGCCAAAACCAACTTTATGCTTATGCAAACAGGATAGATCCAGCAGATGAAAGAAAAATCTATGTTTTAGAAAATTATCCAGCATTCTAAGGGTAAAACAAATCATTGTTTTATAACATTGGATTTTGGTCAATTTTACAAAAAAGTCCATATTCATTGTTAAGATGCATTCCATTTACTGATCAGATGACTTAGTGGAGTTAAAATAACTGAATGAATATATGGTAATTCAACTGTTTTAAGTCAAATTAAACATCTAGTTGAGTATCTGATTGCACATAACCAGTTTCCCTCCTCTGTTTTCATCATTTTATCTTACAACTTTAATATAGCATCAACATCTTCAACAGCTAGGACTTCCTATTAACATTGTTTCTGGCATTGACAAACATCCAATTGATTTTCCATCTATCTGCTTTTCAAACACTATAAATACCACATATGAATCAAAGGGTTTAGGCAAAGATTTTCTTTCTAAAAAACCACAATGTCTTCATGGATAAACAAAGAGTATCAAGTTTAAGTGTGTGGCCCAAAATTTTACCGTAATTGAAATAGAAGAAAGGTTAATTGAAAAACACAAAGGACACTCGTTTGCCAGTCAGCAATTAGAGCATTATTAACCGGCTCATCTTTAAAATCTGTGAACGCAATGGCCGTGTGATTTGGGTAAGTGATTACCGGCCTCATAATGAATTCGGAATGTTTGTTTGCCGTGAAATGGATCCAACTGGCTACACTAATTATAGGTTTTGTCACAGTATGCGGAGAGAAAGAAAATAAAGACAATTTAAAACAAGTTTACTAACTTTTGGATGACTTTTGGAAATTTTATCGCAGAATTGATCTGTTCCTTTGCCCTTTTCACCTGAATGTGAACACAAAGTCCAAATTGAATGTATCATTAGATGTTCGTTGCGACATATTAAAACATTATGAAAATGAGAATACAAAAGATGTTGATACTCATGAGTAATTTCATCAATTGTGAGATTATTATTTCTGTACTGTTAAAATCACTTCAATGTATCATTGATGTGCTTTATGGACTAACCCTTTAACCAAGCTGGAGCTTTGAAGAATAACCAGAATTAAACCTTTAATTGAGCACTTAGCATTCATAAAACACTAACAATGGTCTTTTCATTATGAAATCGGGTAGACTCCATTGGAATGCATGCAATTTGTCATTTTGCCATAATGTTCTTTTCCTTAAAAATTTGTCTGATGTGTGTCAAAGTTAATACAAATAAAGAATGAATGATTCTTGTTTAGATTTCAGGACTGTGTTACCATTTAAAAGGTAGCTAATACATAAACATGAATGAAAGTTTAAGAATTTCAAAATCCTGCAACATCTAGTTTTGAAACCTAAAAAGGCAATCTTGCTATAGAATTACATAGGAATAAATGTTCTCAAATCTTAAAATCAGGAATATTTCTGAACACTTTCACCCATGCATATAATAATTTAAAGATTCAATGCAAGACTATCATAGCAAGTCAAGGGTTCAATGCAAGACTATAGTAAGTGCTTCATGTTTATGAAGCACTTACTATAGTATTGCATTGAACCCTCAAAGTGCTTATATCAAATGTATGGCTTACAATATCAGTACATATATCAGGGTTGCCAAAGTCTGAATTTGAGTAAATTTCAGTAAAAGTTCAGGCTTCTGGACAAGCTGGGCAATACGGACAATTGATTTCCCCACCATCGAGTATTGTACAGAACCATCAAACTGTTCAATCCATCTCATATACTAGCCTCCTGATTATCATGACAACTAAAGATGACATAGGGTGGCCCAATGGTGCATATAATGTCCCTTTTCTCTATTCACTCTTCAATTCAAAACACCCCATTATTTGTGAATAAAAACAGAGGGAAAGATAAAGATCCTGGTTTGGATTTCACAAAAAAGGTGGGCCATGGACAATTTGTCATAAGACCCACCTTCCTTTATTCTGGTTACCCCAATGTGTGCCTCTTGTCCCTGTGATATATTTCCATACCATTACAATGCCTCCATTTGAACACAGTGCAAGGGGCATTTAGGCATTACTCTATATATATGTTGTAATGAGATCTTAATAGAATTCTTAAACACATTACCACCTAATGCCACATTTTTGCATCTTGCCATTAATTCTTCAATATTTGCTTAATTTTCAATTTTAGGAAAGATACTCAAAGTAGCAATCAGGTTAGATCACAGGTCAGCCGCCAATTTACTTGGCAGCTGGCCTGAATCTAACCTGGTTGCAGAAGCATGAAGTCCATTCCAACACTACCAGGATTGAATTGCCTTTTCCTCTAAATCAGTGGCGCTGCTGTGGAAAGAACCTGAGACCTACTGGTAGCAACTCAACCACCTTTGCCACTTGGTTATGCAGGACCCCTATCATACAAAGTAACTGGTCATCAGGCGTGGGAATCACATGACCAATGTTTTACAATCTTAAATATATGGAACAATTACAGTGAACCCTCGTTTATCCGGACCCCGATTATCCGGATGTCTCGCAATCCGAACACAATTGTAAGGGAACGGAATTATTGGATCAGTTTATTGCAGACGACTTTTGAAAACATTGTGGGTAAAGGAGAAATTGCTCGTGACGAGCAATTTCTTCTTTTCCCACAATGTTTTCTGCCATATCAAAAGATCATATTTGAATTTCATCACGTTTTGATATGTCTTCTGCAAACTCAATTTGGGACGGTCGACAATTTGGCGTTTGCTAAAGGGTTATAACTATAAACCGCTCATACAGACCGTTTATGTCTTAATGTGAATAAGAACATGCTCTGCTTCATTAGTCCGAATGATTCGGTAATCCAGACATTTTGTTGGGAACGGACGTGTTCGGATAAACGAAGGTTCACTGTAGTCACTTATACTGAGACTCTCTCAAAAACAGAAGAATCAATCTACCAGTACATGACAATGGTCTCAAAATCTCATTAATTCTAAACCAAAATGACCTCTCACCCTTTAGTACATTTTATTTAAGTTTTACATAAGTAGATGACTGAAAAGAACTGTTATGACAATAAACCAAATAACACATTTTTTTTTTCAAATTGTTTTGTTACAAATTCACGAAGAAAGTGTTTATTTTCTTTCTTGACTTGAGATACTTTTGTTGAAGATTACATTTAAATAAATACTCTGTGGACAATTACTTAACTCAAGAAAATGTTTCAACAGTACAAATAAGATGCATTTTTCCCCTTTGTAATTTCATTCATTACTTTTCTAAACCCTATATTGTTGGATTCCATTAGAATTGACAATGCTAATGTGTATCTACGAAATATGATTTGGCTAATCATTAAAAAAAAAAAAGGGCATTAAACCCTTATAATGCTGGAACCAACTTTGTGCTTAATATGCAAACAGGTTATATCCAGGCCAGCCATCAAGAGATTTGGTGGCTGGCCTGTGATCTTACCTGTTTGCTACTCTGAGTATCTTTCCTCATCAAAATTAAGCAGATATTTAAGGTTTTGGAAAGCAGACAACACAAAGTTCTATTTTAAGAAAACTACCTAGCATTCTAAGGTTTGAAAGACCCCGTCCCCTCCCCAAACACACGTTTTCTAAAAAGACTAGATCACCTGCAATGCAAACGGATGATTTGAAAGCTTTGAAAAAAAGTTAAAAAGGGTTAAATGTTTGTGTATCTCAAGTCAATACAGAGATCATAAAGTCATCTATAAAAGTAAAACTTCCGAGTGTGGGAAACTGCCCCCAAAAGTTAACATCATAATGATTTGAATGAAGGACCTACCATCCTAGATGACATCAGTCATGCCTGCAAACTAATGTGTTTTATCCATGCCCCCATAAGATATTTTAAGACAAGTTCAAATTGAAAGCAATTGCAGACGACACCTGTATGGTACAGCATTTTGTGTTTGGATCGGCGGCTAAGGAGCCATTGATAGCTTATGAGTCATTGCTTATCAAAGGCATTTTCATCAGCTTATTTCAGAGGTTTCTACTTTTGATGCAGTTATGTAACAGAAAGTATACATATTGGAAAGCGTTTTTGAAAAATCATGTGAACTTAACCCTTTACCAAACAATAACGGCATTTGACAACTTTGTTGCAGATGACTTAAGAAAAGATTGTGGGAAAAGGAGAAATTGCTCATTCGAGCAATTTTTCCTTTTCCCACAAGGTTTTATGCTCTTTCTGAAGAATATTGATCAGTTTCATCACATTTTGAAATGTTGTCTGCAAACTCTTTCAATTTGGGACAGTCGAAAGCTGGGTGTTTGGGAAAGGGTTAATGGCCCATTAAATTCCAAGGTCATATCAATTGATAGATAAGCAAAGGCGAATTGTACAAAAAAAAGCAAAAAAGGACATTGGTCCTTGGGTAGAACGTTGGCCTTTAGGCATAAAGGTTGTGTGTTTGATTCCAGTGGGTAGCGGAGTTCATTATGCGACCATTCATTTATCCATATGACATGTGAGAACTGTTTTAGTATGTCTCCAGGAAACACAATAATAAGTGATAAATTTACGTTGTAAAACTATGTTTCATACTAGACACAGAACAATTAAGTTTAAACTACCCCCAACAAGTGTATTATTCCATGTTTGAAAAATTGTTATAAAATGAAAATATAAAAGCCTGCACAAATCTGAAAACCTGACGGACTAAAACTCAGGATAACAATTTACTTAACATTTTATGATAAAGATTTGAGTAAGTTCAAAACAACATGCCCTTTCAATTCAAAATCGGGCTAAGCAACTTTGCAAAGTCACACATCATTGGAATCGTCTCTCTGGGACGCTTCCACTGACATGTCACATGATACTATTGTGTTTTCATTTAATATGTTCTCATATTCAGCAGTTTTGACTTATGCAAATATTTACCTTAATTAAGTCATTAGTAAAAGTTTGCAATATGATCATCACTATTCCTGTAAAGTTATAAGAAAAATGCACATGATATGGAGCAGCTGGCGACAGTGGTGCAGAGGTAGAGTGTTGGCCTCCTGTACCAAGGGTTGGTGCGTTGGTACGAGTCCTGGTTTAGTATCCAGGAAGCAGTCATCAACAGTAACTTCTAACAAGCTTCAAGCTTCCATCACAATCATTATAAAACAATGGGTAAAAAATGATTTAGTTTATTTAGATATCAATTAAAGTTCTACATGTATAGGGCTCAACGCAAGACTATAATATGTTCTTCATGTTTATAGTATTGCACTGAGCCCTCAACACATTGTCATCATCCAAAGAATCAGTTAAACCTTATAGTGCTGGAAACTTCTTCATGCTTATGCAAACAGGTTAAATACAGGCCAGCCTGTGATCTAACCTGTTTGCTACCCTGAGTATCTTTCCTCCACAAAATTAATCAGACATTTAAGGTTTTGGAAAGCAGGCAACACTAAAATCATTTTAAAGAAAATTACCAAGCATTCTAAGTGTTAAATTTCTTTCAAAGTGGTTTACAGCGGTGGATGGAAAGCGTATGAGTGTAGTACAAGCTAACCGTTCAGGTAACAATGTGCACAACGCTATTCACTTTCCCACACTCGCTCAGGTGTGTCCCTGACAGGAATTACATGAGGTCGTAATCTCGCTGCGGCCTTACCACTTCATTATCCTCCCTTAACTCTCTCACTCTTACATAAATACTCCTTAACATTGTCGTTATCGCACATTAACCCTTTACCAAATACCAAATTTTCGACTGGCTCAATTTGGAAGAGTTTGCAAAAGATTTTTCACAATTGGATGAAACCGAAAAATAATCTTCTGATAGGGTAGAAAACATTGTGAGAAAAGGAGAAATTGCTCTTTAAGAGCAATTTCTCCTTTTCCCACAATGTTTTCCAGAGTCATCTGCAACAAATTGGTCAAATATCCTTATTGTTTGGGAAAGGGTTAACAAATTACCACCTTACGCCACTTTTTTGCGTCTTGCAGCAGATGACTTCAAAAAGCATTGTGGCAAAAAGAGAAATTGCTTGACTGTGAAAGACTTACTATAGTTTTGCATTGAAATCTTAATATTAAGCTAAACCCTTCTATACACAATCTCTCTTGGCCACATTGTTTTGTCACATTCAATTTGCAACGAATTTAATTCAAGAGCATTAAATGGTTTGTTTTAAGAAAAAGAAAGAACATTGGGTCCATTGTAGTATATTAAATTTATTTTGAACTTATTAATTTTACATAGATTGTGAAACAAGTTTTTACAACTTAGATAAATCACTCTCAATTCTGGTATATATTCTGTCTATAAAGAATTTACCTTTTACAACTATTCAAGTCATCACAGCTATTTCACAACAGTCTGGTTCATCTTCATTTGGTTGCATCGGATACCACTCTGAAATAGATTAAACAAGATAATAAATGATAATACTAAAAAACTGTTCTCTCTTGTAAAACATATTTTCAAAAGTTCTCTAAGCTTCAAATTGCTCAACCCAGACATCTTTGAACAATGCATTTTGATAATTATTATTGTGTTATTATCATTATTATCATTTATTTGCAGCAAGCAATATATGAATGCATGATGACCAAGGAAAATTGGCAAAAGATAGCTAAACAAAATAAAAGGTGATCAATAAAACCTATCAATATTAGGTATTAAGCCATTTTACATCTAAGATTCAATTCATTCCATAATGATCATATAAATAACTTACCATTGAATAGTGGGACAAATCTTTAACCCTTAAAATGCTGGGTAATTTTCTAAAAAAATAGATTTTTGTGTTGTTTGCTTTTCAAACCCTTCAATGTTGGCTTAAATTTGATGAAGAATGATACTCTGAGTAGCAAACATGTTAGATCACAGGCCAGCCACCAATTTACTTGGCGGCTGGTCTGTGATCTAAACCTGTTTTCATAAGCATGGTGGGTTCTAGCACTATAAGGGTTGAGGTTTACAACATTATAGTAAAACACACAATGCTCCCTTTTTATTGGTTCGTAATAATGGTACAAGTTAATAAATCATCATTTATATGATGTCATAATTCAATGTTAAATGGAATTAACGATTAAATTCCCACCATAAAATGCTGTATTGACTATAAACCATAAAGATATAAATATTTTAAACAATTTGAATAACTCAAATTAAAAGCAAACCCTTTAACTTTGTCTGGAGTTTATTTATATCCTACACATCTATATACAACATCTACAAATAAGGAAGTGGGTATGTTGAACTTGCATGATATTAACTCATTTTATAACACCTGGAGATGGTGAAGTTAAATGAGTAGAGCAATAACTGTCTATTATTAGCTCAAGTTCAAAGTTATAAGCAAGCTTAACCTTCTGTAAAGATTGTGACAAAAGGAGAATATTCTTTTGGTAACCAAATGCAGATTCATGAATACAGTTTAGCAGCATCAGCTTATAAAAATAATAATGATAATAATAATGATCAGAATAACAATAATAATAATGATTATAATAATAAAAATTATAACAATGATAATAATAATGATGATGATGATGAAGCTAGTGGTGATGACGATAATAATAATTATTATTATAATAATAATGATAATATTAATAAAAAAATTAATAATGGTAATAAGAATAATGCCGATTATTATGTTGGTAAAAATAATAAAAATAAAAATAATAATGATGGTAATAATGATAATAATAATAATAATAATAATAATAATAATAATAATAATAATAATAAAAATAATGATAATAATATCATAGAAAGTCTTTGTTTATGGGATGTTTAAAAAACCCCGAGCCATTGGGTAGATTTACTCTTTCATACCCATTTCTGCCTGATAATGCTCCATAACCCATTTCAGACAACATCAAACAGCAAGATGATTTCTTTATATGTGATATCAATCATGTAGAAGCTATTTTGACAAAACGATAACTTTCTCATCAAGAGCAATTATCATTTTGGTGGTGTTGCTTTCTAATACATGTATCTCCTGAAGAAGAAGTGGTACAGTGATGCTGATGTAGTAAGACATTAATATGATCATTTTCATATACTTTTTTTTTTAACCAGCGATAGAATGCCCGTCACCCATGACTTGCTTATCTGACCCAAGTGCATGAATAGGAGCTGCGAATGTAACCTGTACTTCTAAAATTAACCTTTAGTATCTGCCACAGATAACTTTTCCCATTCCTTTCTATAAATGTTTGCATTCCTAATACTGTCATATTTGATAGGGATAGCAGGAAAAACTGAAAAGAAACCCGATTTTCTCATATTGGTAAGACACGATTGTTAAACAAACTAGAAATTTCTGAATATAAGTAATTTCTTCTTTTATCAAATTCTAAAATTTCCTTGCACAAGTGCCTTTTGACATGTACATATGTTAAAGAGCAGCTGTCACAAAGAAAGATTTTCAGATTTTGTCAAGAAAGATTTTATTTAATCATCAATGATGTACAGGATATATGTTCATTTTTTAAATGTGACAGAGGAATTTGCTCAAATGATGTAAACAAACAGGACACATTCCTTTTGATATTTTTCTCATCAATTTTTTTATTGCCTTCAAGCGTTGACTGCTTTAAGATTTTGTGATTAGGGAATAATATTTCAGATGTGTTTATGGAAATATCACATTTTCTTTCAATTCCATGACCTATTATTTTGCAATAGGCAACAAATGGAATCAGTGTTGCACCAAAAGATAATGTCTTATTTTCTTTTAGGCCAAATGACTTTGATCATTCTACATCAATGAATTGTTCAAAATGTTGATTGAACGATTTTTTAAGACTAAAAAGCAAGTTCTGCACAATCATTGGCCTAGTGGTTCGAGTACAGAACTTGACATCATATGGCCCCTCTAGGCTGAATGGGTTAAAATACAGGCGACTGCAATTGGACTTTCATGCGAGGAAGTCTTCCAACTGAGTTATGGAATGCCAATGGTTCTACCTGGCTTGATCAGCCATTATGGGTAGTTTAGCCCATTACCAAACAATAACGACATTTAACCACTTTGTTGCAGACAACTCTTGAAAACAATGTGGGAAAAGGAAAAAATTACTCATAACAAGCAGTTTTCCCTTTTCCCACAAAATTTTCTACCCTATCAGAACATAGTTTTTCAATTTCAACATATTTTGAAATGTCGTCTGCAATCTCTTTCAATTTGGGACAGTAAAAAATTGACGTTTGGTAAATTCTTCCTCCATCATAACGATTAGGGCATCGCATCATAACGGAATAAATATTGATGCGATGTAAAACCCATATAGATAAAAAACAATGTAAGGGCTTGCAGAAGTCTCGCACTGAACCCTCATATATCGTAACTGAGTGGCGTGACGAAAGATATGTAACTGCCAACTGTTGATGAACTTGATCTGATCCCTTCAACAGTCTGTTAAAACAGTGATTCGAGACTTGCCTATCTCATCCAATCATAATTCAGAACAATTTCATTGATAACTCTTTCACACCTTAAAAACTCTACAAAACCTGTTCACACCAGTTACTTTCAAAACTCTCTTAACCCTTTCCCAAACAACAAATTTTCGGCTGTCCTTAATTGAAAGAGGTTGCAGACGACTTTTCAGAATGTGATGAAATTGGAAAATGATCTTCTGACAGGGCAGAAAACATTGTTGGAAAAGGAAAAATTGCTCTTTACGAGAACGTTATGAGCAATTTCTCCTTTTCGCTCAATATTTTCTAAAGTCGTCTGTAACAAAGTGGTCAAATTTCGTTATTGTTTGGGAAAGGGTTAAGCTATTACCAAACAATATTGACATTTGACCCGTCTGTTGCAGATGACTCTGGAAAACACTGTGGAAAAAGGAGAAATTGCTCTTATCAAGCAATTTCTATTTTCCCCACAATGTTTTCTGTCCTATCAGAAGATCACATTTTGAAATGACGTCTGCAATCTTTCAATTTGGGACGGATGGAAATTTGGCATTTGGTAGTGGGTTAAACCAAATTATTATAGTCTCTCGGAGTATTTCGATAAAGAACTTTCAAAGGAGCAAGTTCAGATATTGTCTAAATCAAGAAAATTCTGCAATCTAAGAATCTGAAAACATCTTGGCAAATAAAGTCCAAGTCTTATGATTTCTGTATTTGTCAATATTTCACAACAATCATGCTTCATTGATACAATCATCATCATCAACAACATCAACAACAACAACAGGACACATTTTTGACATCAAATAGGTCAAAGAGTCATACATCCACTAATATGCCATGTCAAAATGTGCCATGGAAGAAAGTATTTGCTTTACAGTCTTCTTATACTTTTGTACTGCAGTATGACCCAGCCAAAGACTTAAAGATGTATCCTTCCACACAAAGGCTAGAACCTCTACCTTTAAGCCCGGGTTCCAAAGTAGCTCAGCTGTTAAACCATTAGTTAGAATCCTAATAATAAAGGGTGATTTTCTTTAAAGAGATTTTTGTCTCATCTGCTTTCCAAAACCTTGAATATCTACTTAATTTTGATAAGGAAAGATACTAAAAGTAGCAAACAGGTAAGATCACAGGCCAGCCACCACATTTACTTGGCGGCTGACCTGGATCTAACCTGTTTGCATAAGAATGAAGTCGGTTCCAGCACTATAAGGGTTAAATCGCAGCTTTAATTGGTATCTACAAGCAGTTTTTAAAGTTTAAAATCTAGTCTGAAAGGGAGTTTGATTGGAAGACCAATATTACTGGATGTAAAAAAGAAGACTGAATCCAAAAAGATGTGATGCAATTACAGTCAAACTTGTGTAAAGAGGCCAGCCTTTGGAACAGAGTAAATTGGCTGTTTAAGACAGGTTGGCTGCTTGACACAAATTGATTTACAGTTTAAATCTAACAATGGGACTTTCTGTAGTGGCTGTTTAAGGCAGGTTGGCTGCTTAAAAGGGTTGCTGCTTAACACAAGTTAGACTGTATAGTACATGTATCAACAGAACCTCCTTTTCTGGTGAGATTCCTTAATTGTCCATATTTCCTTGTCAGCTCTGTATAGGCTCTATGATAAAATGGTTCTTAAGTGATATTTAGAAATCAAAAGTCTTCGGTCATTGACCTTTGAACCATTATTTCCATTGGAACTCGATCATTAACATAAGATGCCATTTGATTAAATAATTAATTTGTAATCTGCCGCTGCTTTCAATTTGGACCCCCCTCCCCCACACACAAGAAAAAATAAGGAAAGGGTTACAGGATCAAACTTATAACTCAAGGATTCAGTGCAAGACTATAGTAAGTTCTTCACTCTTTTGTGAAGGAGTAACTATAGTCTTGCACTGAACCTTTGATTACTGTTCTGTATGACTGGATGACTGTTGAGAACCCTCACAGTAGTAAGACATTAGATGATATCTGTCAGATGGCTCCAGATAATGGTGGGTTAGCGCTTTATCTGACTGGATATCACAGGGCAGGCACCCATGTTAGAGGGTTCAAAACTTAATTGAGTCATCTCTGCCATCGGCTTTGCTGGTATCAGACAAGTTCGCAGTCCGTTACATGTTCACCATTTTCCTTATAGTTGTTGAATAGAAGGTGCTTTTGAGGATCTTTTATATGAATCACCATATTAACCATTTTCCTGATACTAGTTGTTGAATAGAAGGCTCTTTTACGGGTAGTTATCATGAATTATATGCCTAATTATATGTTAACAATTTTCCTGATAGTTGTTGAATAGAAGGCTCTTTTACGGGTAGTTATCATGAATTATATGCCTAATTATATGTAAACAATTTTCCTGATAGTTGTTGAATAGAAGGCTCTTTTACGGGTAGTTATCATGAATTATATGCCTAATTATATGTAAACAATTTTCCTGATAGTTGTTGAATAGAAGGCTCTTTTATGGGTAGTCATCATGAATTATATGCCTAATTATATGTTAACAATTTTCCTGATAGTTGTTGAATAGAAGGCTCTTTTATGGTTCATTTTTTATAAATCTCATTACAGCTCTATTTACTTTGTGTATATTGGGTTTATCATCATGTCAACAATTTTATAATTATGTTATGACCTTCCTAGATTTACCAATACTAGGCTAGCCCGGCTCTTGTAAGTGCACCTTTGGCCGGAAATTAGATAAACCACTGTAATAAAGGGGAAATTTACTCATATTTACTACCCACTATTCTAATGTTTAATCAAAAAGATTTGATACAAAGCCCTATTGATAGGGAAGGAGGCAGGGATCAGAAAATCAGTCTGAAAGACGGCTGAAAACCCCCTCTGATAACTCGGTTTTGATAACTCTGATATCTTTCTCTTTTTTTTCATGCCAAAACTCCACATTATGCTTAATGTGACAATAGCTTGAGATAAACTATTTATTTGAATTAACATTGAATATCAATTATGATTTGTCTCTGAATTAATTCTTAGTTTTAATATTCTTTTAGAAATGTCCAATATGGAATGTAAACAGGAGTAAACAGTATTTGAGGTGTGTTCCTTTGTAAGCCTTGAGACTACCATTTGATGATTCACATGATGACAAATCATGTTGTTCAATATAAATTAGACACATTGTATTGGCAACAGAGTAAACTTTCAATATCACTTCACTTCCGAAATTAGCACTATTGCTTAATGCTATTTGACCGGATAACTCGGCCCAGGTTTATCAACAACAATTCCTCAAATCACTGGAGTTTCTTTCCTTTTTCAACAAAGATTCGTACAAAAACCTCATCTGCCAAGTTGTGACTGGCCTAAATTGCAAGTAACATCAGTAAGCAAAAAAATAATAAAAAAATAAAAAACAGAATAAGACATGAAGAAAGTCGTTTCCTATACGGATAAAAACCAATGTGACCAAAGGATAAATTGTTCACTGTGAGCAATTTATCCTTTTTTCAAAGTGGTTACCAAAAGTCTTTTGATGCTGATTCTTCAAAGTGAGGTAATATTGTGTAAAGGGTTACTCCGAACTCCCAGGGTCAAACATTCTGATAGTGCTGGAGATATCAAAAAGGCCCAAAGTTTGACAACAATGACAGCATAATGACATGCAAAGACTATATTGTCTCATCGTTTAATACTCACATGTCTTTACCCTTTACCAAATGTTAAATTTTCGAATGTCCCAAATTGAAAGAGTTTGCAGACAATATCTTGAAATGTGATTAAATTGAATGATAATCTTCTGATAGGGTGGAAAACGTTGTGGAATAAGGGGAAGTTTCTCTTTAAGAGCAATTTCTCCTTTTCCCACAATGTTTTCCAGAGTCGTCTGCAACAAACTGGTCAAATGTCGTTATTGTTTGGTAATGTTTTAAGCCCATCCCTCCATATGGACAGTTGTGATCAGTCCAAGTTTAAAGTAACAGCAGACGACAAAAAGGTATCACAAAAAACATAAGTTTCTTTATTAACCCTTAGATGGCTGGGAAATTTTCTAAAAATAGATTGTTGTGTCGTCTGCATTCCAAAGCCTTAAATTTTTTCTTAATTTTCTCTAGGAAAGATACTCAGAGTAGCAGACAGGTTAGATAACAGGCCAACTGGCCTTGAAACAACCTGTTTGCATAGTCAGTTGGAGCACTGTAAGGGTTAAATTAGACGGGAAAGATTTTTACTATGAGACATATGGTTTAAAGAGAGCAATTTTTCCTTTCACTTCAGAGGTTTTTAAAGTTTTTTTGCAACAGATTCATTATGAAAAGGTACTGCGAGTAAAGTCTTTACCACTTACAATGTAAAATGACTAATTCTCATGATTTGGCAGCATATCACTTAAAAAAAAAAAAAAAACTGTGACAAAACGAGATGTAGCATTAGTTGAGAAATTTCTCCTTTTGTGACAAGGTTTTCTTCTCAATACCACAAAGACAAGAAACTGTAGTAATGTAATTTGTTATACCATACTTCATAATTCTTAATAATAATGATATTTATGAATGGTTTTACCCGCTCTTTTATCCATAGCCATCAATAAACAAATTCTAATTGCAACCGATTCATCCATGGAAAAAATGTTCAGTAGAATGACAATAATGAAAAATGCTGTAATAGAAAGAAGGGAAGTTTTTTCCCTATTTGAGCAATATGTCCTTTTGTCACAATGTTTTCATATGCCACCTGTTTTGATGCCGTTTTGCTGTCAGATCTATTAAAATACAGGGGTTGACTGACAGTGATATCTTACCCATCTTACCTCCACAGCTTAAGTTATTTTATGATTCATCAGTTGATTAAAATATTCAGGACATTAACCCTTAGAGTGCTGGGTAATTTTCTGAAAATAGACATTTGTGTTGCCTGCCATCCAAAAACCTTAAACATCTGCTTAATTTTGATGAGGAAATATACTCAACAAACAGGTTAGATCACAGGCCAGTCGCCAATTTACTTGGCCGCTGGCCTGGATCTAACCTGTTTGCACAAGCACAAAGTCAGTTCCGGCATTATAAGGGTTAAACCCTATCTAATTAAACAGGACATGATGGTGCCATTGAAGCAACTTTTGACAATACTGAGGGTTTTGTGCAATACTATAGTAACTTTACCAATTAAAGTGCTTAATATTTGTGATTTCATATTTGCTCGTTATGCAAACTTAAAGCTTCTATCTAACTGAGAATATATATATATTCGGACTAAGTAGTTAGCACTCCATGAAGACCTTTTGGATGTGCAAGTATAGAGTAAGTTTGATTAAGATGAGTTGGACAAAACACTGTCCCCAGCATTGTCGGAGGCTATTTCTTGTACTGAATCTTTGAATGGGAGGTATTTAAAGAAAATTTTAGGTGCTTTGGTTTGTCATAGGTTTGTTCAAAAGTTAATTGGTTAAACCCTAATGAATATTTATGTTTAGGCCAGACGTTTCATTAAGAGCTATGGGCCAGGGATTTCCCCCGACTTCTTTAACCAGACACACCAGTCACTTCTCAGTTTTATGATAAATATACTAATGAGGTTCCCAACCCTCCCCTTCTTTTGCAAATCCCCCTTCTAAAACATATTTTATGGAAACCCCTGTTTTAGGCACTTTGGTTTCTAGTCAATTGTTGATGATAAAATGTGAATGGCAATTGAGAATCAAAACAGGCAAGCCTTTTTCCCTGGAACCAATAAAATTACTCTTTTAAAGCAGTCAATATTTCAACATATTGTGAAAAGTAAGATTTTTTTCCAAACGAGAAAATATCCATTTTGTAATAATGCATAAACTACTATCATAGTTTGATTCAGATGCAGCTAAGTTATTATGTGTCTGCTACTAAAAAGAACGTCTTTCAGTTAATCTTTATAACTATACACAAGTCTAAATAAAACTCGAATAAACAATCTTATTTATGCATAGAAAGTATTAAGGCACAATTCTTTACCTTTTTTTTAAAAATATGATAAGCATGAATGTCAGTTGCTGCAAATCATTCTAAACAGTGAAAGGTCGAACAATGAAAGCTCACTCTGACCATGAGGTAAGGTACAAAAGGAAGGCTCATCAAATGGTCAATGTGTTGTCTGTCTGTCTGCTCAAGATAAAACACATTTAACCCATTACCAAACAGTGACAACATTTGACCAGTTTGTTGCAGATGATTCTTAAAGAGCAATTTCTCTTTTTCCCACACTGTTTTCTGCCCTATGAGAAGATTATTTTCCAATTTCACCACATTTTGAAATGTTGTCTGAAAACTCTTTCAATTTGGGACAGTCGAAAATTTGGCGTTTGGTAAAGGGTTAACAAATCAATTGCTACAACAGAATAAATGTGATTTCACTAACATGAAATGCAGACGCACATTTCTAATTTCACGACTGATTACATTTTAATTGATACAACTTATTTTTATATCAGTTCATTATGTAAGACCTGTGCTTGAATTCAGTGATTTTAATCAAATATGAACCTTTACAAATCTAATCTAAAGCACATAAATAACGGGTTTTATTCTATAATGGACCAGAACGATGCCAATCCCTTGTGCTTATGGCTCCTTTTGAACCCAGTAATTTTCTAGAAATAGATTTTTGTGTCGTCTGCTTTCCAAAACCTTAGATATCTGCTCAATTCTGATCAAGAAAGATACTCAGAGTAGCCAACAGGTTAGATCACAGGCCAGCCACCAATTGGCCTGGATCCAACCTCTTTGCATAAACATGAGGTCCATTCCAGCACTATAAGGGTTCAGAAAACATTATTTGCAAACACTATCACATTGGGAATAATGAGTGATAAATAGTTTTAGGAAACCTTTTGGGATTTGATAAAACTTTTTTATCCAGCATATGTTTCAATCTTTGCTTTAGGTGAAAATAATTAAGAAAATTCATTGTGGAACTTTTACACATTTTGTGAAAAGAACCAAATTTACCTCATGCTCAGCCACAAATATTGAATAACACTGAGGTTGAAAGAAGATATTGCTTATACTTAAGGACATGTTCTACAGTTTTATAAAAACATGATCCTTTCATAAAATTTTCTAAATTTCAGATATGTTATTCAAAATTGTATTGTGAATTCAGAAATGAAAAGAAAAATGCAGGTCGACGTGTTAGATTTTTTGTAAAATGACAGTTTCCATGGTAACCGTTTGGGGCAAAAATGTAAAAATGACCTTACCATCTTAAAAGGTAATAAAATAATTTCTGGAAGGTTTATTAACACAAAAAACATGAATTCATACATTCAATACTTTATAATTAAATGGCGTTTTAAATGATTACAATCTGAACAATTTTTGTAGCCCAAATCAGTTTTTTAAAATTTTGTTTTTGACAAAAAACAATAAAAATTAATATGCATATTGCAAAAAAATGAACATATTTCAAAATTCCTTTCATTGAATTTTTTTTATTTTTCAGTATGTGAAGTAAAATTTAATCTTGAAATACAAAATGCAAAAACAGGATTATGTTGACAAGTTGGTTTTTATGTAAAATTACAGTTTCCATGGTAACCGTATTTGGAAAACATTTATAAAAACGCCTAAAATAACTGTAAACTTGAAAAATAGAAGCTGGGGACTCAGTATACCGGTACATGAGAATTTATAATAATGTTAATAACCTTTCATATTTTTATGGACAATATGATCATTCTTTGAAAGAAATTGCATACAGTAAATTTCATCCGAACAAAAACGTTTGTCCGACTACTATGCCAGTTCCTCTTCGGTAACAGATTATTACCCCCCTTAGATGCGCAGATGAAGTGCGCATAAAAAAATACCAAGAACTTCCTTAAGCATCTTTTTTGTTGTAAAGATGACAAACTTCATTAAAAATTTCATACTTTATGAAGGTTTCCATCAATATTGATTATTGTTTTTGGCATAATATTTAACCCTTAGAATGCTGGATGATTTTCTAATGATAGACGTTGACTGCTTTCCTACCTTCAATATTGACTTAATTTTGAAGAGGAAAGATATTCAGAGTACCAAACAGGTTAGATCACAAGCCAGCCGCCAATTTACTTGGCGGTTGGCCTGGATCTAACTTATTTGCATAAGTATCAAATGGGTTCCAGCACTATAAGGGTTAAACATATGCCCATATTTTGAATCTAAAAAAGTTTTTAAGAAACTTGTCCTCAAAGTTCTATTAAGTTTCTAACATTTAGGATACAGGAGCACAATGTCCGTATGTTTAATTTTGTGGAGAACCTACTTTTAAGTCTTGCACTCGATCAATGAAGTTTCAATTTATTTACCCCAAATTGGGTAAATGCTGCGGGGTCGCAGGTGTAAGCTCACTGGGACCACTGGTACTCCTTTGGCAAGGCACTTCAGAGTCATAGTGGCTAAAATTAGCCTAGTACATTCAAACTTGTGTTAAGAGGCCAGCCTATGGGACAGAGTAAATTGGCTGTTAATGACAGGTTGGCTGCTTAACACAAATTGATGTGCACTATAAATCTAACAATGTAGTGGTTGTTTAAGGCAGGTTGGCTGCTTAAAAGGGTGGCTGCTTAACACAAGTTAGACTGAACTGATGAACTCAATGTTGTTTGGTAGAAACCACTGGGTTTAACCCTTTCCCAAACAACAAATTTTCGACTGTCCCAAATTGAAAAAGTTTGCAGACGACATTTCATAAGCGATGAAATTAAAAAATAATCTTCAGATAGTGCAGAAAACCTTGTGGGAAAAGGAGAAATTGCTTGTTACGCACAATGTTGTCTGCAACAAAGTGATCAAATGTTGTTATTGTTTGGGAACGGGTTAAAAAAATAACTTGCTCCTTAGAAGCAATAAATTATTTTGGTATTCGTGTTTTAAAACCACTTTAACAGACGCATCAAATTGAGGTATCATTGGAAATAAGGTATTGAAGAATATATTAATGGTCAAATTTCTAGGGTTCAGTGCAAGATTTCAGAAAGTACTTTGTGTTAGTGAGGTGACTTGTCACAGGACACACCGATAATACCAATGGGCATGGTGGTGATTAAACCTGGGACCTCTCAGGGATTCAAATCAACAACCTTTACCATTCAGCCATGCAAGACATTTTTTACCATCTATTTTAGTTGAAAAAGATGAGTTATAAAACATAATCAAACAACAAATATTGGATTAAAACAATTCTTGTGCCAAATGAAGCAATTGCTTGTTCCCATTTAGTTCAGTGGTTCCTCAAGTTTTCTGCGCTAGATATCAAGTGTTCAATGTATGACTTTGAGTAAGTCCTTCACAAATGTGAAGCACTTACTATATAGTCTTGAGTTGAACTCTCAAAAGGAGTCAATATAGCCAGAGAGGTAAGGTTCAATTGCCTATCAATGACCACAAATCAAATTCAAACCATGCCAAAAAAAGAAGTAATTTTGGCATCCAAGTTTGCAAAAGTATATACATGTATGTCTTTCAATTAACTTATTACGATATACTAAATAACTAATTGCGTCTGGGACTTTTGTGAAGGAGCCTGCTTTAAGAAACCAACAGCCTGTCTCAAGGAGTTGAGGGTGAACAATCGAAAGATATCACCAACAATTAAACTTGAACAACTTACAATATGCCTATTAAATCGGATCCACAACGGAAGTAATTCCTTAGAGCTATTTCTGACTGACTTTTCGTCTCCAATTCTTTCAGTGGCCAAGTGATACGCCCATAGATAACCCATCTTCCCATGCTGGTACAGGAACCGTCCTGCATACTACCGATTGTGTTCAAACTGTTCGGACCTGGAATAAATACAATAAAAGTATGTATCTTTTGGATTTTGACATTGCATTAAAGGAATTCTATTGCGGATTGAGATTTTGATACTTTTAAAGCAAGATGCATTGAAATACCGTTATAATGACACAACTGATCTATTAAGAAACAGCAGAAAACTAGTTATTAGAGATAAATTTCTAATCCCCTTTCATAACCATGTAGTGGAGATATGAGACATCAATGTTGCAGATTAAGTAAACTGTTTAAAAGCTGACTTTTCTTGTAAACAATGATCTTTTATTTCCTTCCTGTGAAAACATTGATGTTTGGAAGGAGTGCCCAAACGAACCTATTAATATTCATAAACCAAGTTTTTCAATCAAAGCACAGAAGGCCCGTAAGCTTGTTTCGCAATTGATAAATAACATAACAGATTTTCAGGTTCTTTATAATCTAGGTATTGAAAATTGTCATTTATTTAGTGTTGATGATTGTTTGAATTGACTTTTAAGCATTTGTTACTCACACAACACACTCTGTGAGATCTCACAGGTTGTATTTTGTAAATAACTTATGTTAAAATTGTGGTTCACACTCTGTCACATTTAAGTTTGACTTTCATATTTTCTCATCTGTGAACAAGCAGCTTTAACCCATTACCAAACAATGACGTTAGACCAGTTTGATGCAGACGACTCAGGAAAACATTGTGGGGAAAGGAGAAATTGCTCGTAATGAGCAATTATTCTTTTTCCCACAATGTTTTCTGCCCTATTAGAAGATTATTTTCCAATTTCATCATTTTGAAATGTCGCCTGCAAACTCTTTCAATTTGGGACAGTCGAAAAATTTGTTGTTTCGGAAAGGGTTAAGCTGGTGAACAGCTATATTTTCAATAGGAAAAGCGCAACAACCTTGCATGCCTTTCAGTGCTTTGATATCAATCATTTTGCCCAATGGAAAAAAGAGTATAAACATGCACAGTCAAATGTTTGGATGACCCTAATGGCGATGGTTTTCAAAAATACTCACATAAGTAATTATGGGAAATTCAAATTTGGATCATCATTTACAAAACAGAGTGTAATCTGAAACCTAAATTAGGTATCTCTACACCAAAGGTTTTTGAAAGGGTGTGAGAAGCGTAACAATAATCTTGTTTAATGTAACTTTGTAAATCTCTGTCGTCATTCCATCTATAGAAGACATTTTACATTGAAAAGATTAAAATCTCAATATTTGAGATAGTCCTTTTAAAATCCATTGTGCTATATTGTGATATACAAAAAGCATAACTATGCATTAGTGATGGATAAAACTGGGTAGAAGTACTGAATTCCATAGGTCAACTGGAAGGCTAATATTAATATTTTGACCCTTAAAATGCTGGATAATTTTCTAAAAATAGATTTTTTGTTGTATGCTTTCCAAAACCTTACATATCCGTTTAATTTCGTTAAAGAAATATACTCAGAGTAGCAAACAGGTTTGATCACAGGCTAGCCGCTGATTTACTTGGGGGGGCTGACCTGGATCTAACCTGTTTGCATAAGCATGAAGTCAGTTTGAGCACTTTAAGAGTTAAGTCTATTATAGCTCATGCATACTTAGCATAATGTTGAACTAAGGTGTATGAACTTAAGACATTTATGATTACTAACTGATTGTCGGTTCAAGCATTATAAAGGTAAAATCGAAAATCATTTATCAGTAAAATGTATGTTTGAAAATTTACAATTTATCAAATTCTTTGACTTGGTCAATGGATACAATTGTCGCAGAAGAATCAGTCTCTTCCTGAATGTATGTTACGTTAAAAAATTACAAAACTACATCAGTATTGTTGCATGACATGGGACTTCACATGAGCATGTTGAGAATCAACAGTTGCTAATTTCACCTATAACAAATTATTAATATATTTTTTTCATACTCAAGGAAAACTTAGTAAATGACCCTCAGGAATGTAATTAATATGAAACATGCATGATTAAACTGCATAATTCAGTTCGGAAAATATTTAACCATATCTTTTTCCATTAAATACCTTACTATCAGAATAAATCATCACAATAAATTGGAAAAGCAGTAATTTTAATGAAAATGGTAACAATACACTTATTGGGTACAATGTGACCTTTCTCAAGGTATTAGCATTAAAAGACTTACTGAACACCCATGAACAAAAACCAAGAAAGGCATAAACTGAATTTTGTCACAATGTCTTTAAATTTGATACGCCACATAAAAAAGTTTGACAGAAAAACCTCGTCAACTTTATCTTGATAATTCGCTTTCTTTATAATTGCACTTGATTTATGCAAACTAACTGATATGTCATGTAATGTTGACAGTATCTATAGAATCAATTCCAGCTGTACAGAATTTAATTCGTTAAAGGAATGCCAATGATTTCACCCGACTTGACCAGCACTTTAGCAATTAAATTCTTCTTCACCTTCTATGCACTGATTATCACAGTGTAACCAAATTACTGTTGTTATGATGTAAGATCCAAACCAAAGTCAAAAAACACATTTTGATGAAAATTATTTTTAATGTCTCATACAGCAGCTCTATAATATATTTTTTTAATCCATTCCCTAGAATGATACATTGTTAAAGGACCAGGGGCCCGTTTTACTAATCAACTTACGGAAAATGTTTGCGTAAGTCATAATTTACAAACATGGATAGTATCTTCAATGAAAGTACAATGTTGCAATGTGGCACTTCATTGGAAGTGTCTCGGAGAGACGATTCCAATGATGTGTCACTTTGCAATATTGCTTCGTCCAATATTGAAATAAGAGGAATTGTTGTTTTAGACTTACGCAAATCTTAAGCGTAAACTGTTTAGTAAAACGGTACCCAGATTGAAGGAATCATAAAGAATGAAAACTGACAGTTTCTTTCTGAGGTCAGGTAGGAATTATTGGTAAAAAAGGAAAAATTGCTCTTATAGTTTTTTTCACAATAACTTCTTGAATGGTCTGATAAGGTGCATTAGAATAAGAATTTTTTGTGGGAAAGTATCAGAACCAATTATACCCCAGAAGGCGTTTTCAATTAATGCTTGAAAGTGACAGCACAATCACAAAAAAAAAAACCATTGAAGAATATCAGATTTGGAAAGTTTGGATTGAAATATGAAAGGAATTGTAATTATGGCTACATATCTGATGAAATGCATGTAACTTATCCTCGATTATTGTTATAGCAAATCACCCACCCGCCAAACCCATTCCTCATATGATCAATTTTGACTTGCCCAAAATGGAAGCAAATGCATATAAGTATTTTACTCATGATTTTGGGTAGACCCTTGTTACAGAAGTGCGGTTAAATTGGAGTTTAATGTCATTTCAGCTGTAATTTAGTCATATTGACATGGTCAGCAGACTTCAAAGCTCCCGGTATTAACTCATCAGCAAAGCAACATATTCTTTTTAAGTTCAAGCTGCTTTCCAACAGGAACATACATTACTGACAATTGGTATAGACAACTAACCCATGTTGCATTCGCTTCATTAATCCTTATAGTGCTGCAACAGACTTCATGCTTAAACAATCAGGTTGGATCCAGGCCAGCTGCCTAGAAAATTGGTGGCTGGCCTGCGTTCTAACCTGTTTGCTACTCTGAGCATCTTTCCTCATCAAAATTAAGCAGATATTTAAGGTTTTGGAAAGCAGACAACCAAAATCTTCAAAGGGTTAACCATTGGCCAGAATACTGAAAGAGTTGGGTCTCGCACTTGAGACTTGTTCATTCCAAGTTGAATACTCTAGCTACTGAGCCTTTGCTGGTTAATTGAATGGCAATAACAGCATGGAGAAATTGGTCATTCATTGACAATTTTTGTCTTTATGAATCCCTGTATTTATATTAATGCAAAGAAACTATATGACAAAAGTAGAAACAGCTCTACAAGATCAATTTCTTTTTTTGTTGAAATTTATCCACAGCTGCACATATGGGTAGAAACATATTTAGGGTTCTCTTGCCAGAATGTAGCCCAAAAGTGAATTAACCCTTTGCCAAACGCCAAATCTAAAACTGTCCCAAATTAAAAGACTTTGCAGATGACATTTCAAAATGTGAGGATAGATAGGGCAGCAAACATTGTGGGAAAAGGAGAAAATCCTACTTTGGAGCAATTTCTCCATTTCCCACATTGTTTTCCATAATAATCTGCAACAAACTTGTCAAATCTCGTTTTTGTTTGGTAATTGGTAAAGGATGTGCTCTTTCACAGGAGTGAAGGACTTGCTTCAGCTTTGCACTCATGCACTGAACCTTCGTCATAGAGAATGGGTTGACCTGCCAAAAGCAGTCAACGTTAAAAGGCTTTCTGGGTAAAAACTTAAAAGCAAAGGGCAGATCACTTTCTTATCTACTGAATATTAAAAAAAAAAAAAATACCCAAAAATTTGTATTGAAATTGACGTTTCTCAAATTACTGTTTAAATCAATTATCTGGTATCTGATTTCCATCTTCATAGAATGTGGTTATTAGATGTTTTTATATATTTCCCATCCTTTAACACATTATTTCATCGTGACTTCCCGTGATGAACCTTCTCTAGAAGACTTTAGAAATGACTCTGACAAAAGTAGACAGTGCTTAAATTTTGAACTTTTGTAATGGTACCCAAGATGATAAAATTCTTTGTGCCTCTTTCCATTTGATATATTTTAATAAGAGTAATTAGTCATCATTATGCAGTATGTGAGCGCTTTTTTGAAATTTGGTCATTGAAAAAGTTTTTGAGTCTGAGTGTATTTCTACCTTTGGCTAAAAACAAGTAAAAACAAGTAAAAACACCAAAACTTTGTCACATTGGGTCAGTAATTTTTTGTAGCCTTTGTTTTATAACAACTATGGAGTAACGGTAAATAGTACACCCGTAGGGCGTCTACAATGTATACCATAGAAGCAATATGAATGTCCTTTTACCTGTGCTATTGATGATTATAAAGGGTAATTAATTAACGTGATGTGATCCGATTTATTGTATAAGAGTGCCATAAAACATTTTTCAAAAATTGGAGCTTCCTCTTAGTGTCATCAAAAATGAACCTGCAACTTTTGTTATGATTAACCCTTACAGTGCTGGAACCGACTTCATGCTTGTGAAAACAGGATGGTTCCAGGCAAGCCGCCAAGTAAATTGGCGAATACCTTGTGATCGAACCTGTTTGATACTCTGAAAATCTTTCCTCATCAATATCAAGCAGATAGTTAAAATTTTGAAAAGCAGACGACACAAAAACCTATTTTACAAAAATTACCCAGCATTGTAAGGGTTAATCAATGATTCAATTAGGCTCATCTGCACCATATGAACTTGTCTTACATTAGTTTGAATTGCTCATTATACAATTAAAATCAGTTAGTAATCATAAATGTCTGAACTCCATACACCAAAGTTCCTTATATGCTACAGGTGCTTGATAGGCTTAAAGATATCTCCGTAACTAAAGGATAAATTATTTTTTTGAGCAATTAAATGTTTTGTCACGATGGTGTGTCAGTCTACCCAATGTCAAGACTTTTTTCTTAATACTCTTTGCAATCTGCTGTTGCTCTCAGTTTGGACCAGTCACAAATTCCTAAATGGGGGAATCGTTAATGTGGTAAAGTCTACATTGATTTATAAGGTCCTAAGGAGATCAAATGGCTAAATTCTTAATTTACATTTGATGAGTAGTATAGAATTTCACAGCAATACTTGACATTTATTATCTATTATACTTTAATGGTGCCTAATTCCATGCCGTATTGATACAGGTTGGAAATCTGATGTAATAAAACTGTAAGTCCTTCATAGTGACGAAGGACTAATATAAGTGTTGCATTACTGTGGTAATAATGACTTGGGCTTCTTTCTACCCATCTGTATTCAGAAAAAGGCTTGACTCTTGACTGTGTTTGTGTAACATTTGCAAAAGGTTTATTCAAATTAGGGAACCTAAACCATTGTTATAGAGAACATGTGGGTACATAAATAGACAACACAAATGATCAGCGGACAACAGTGTTTTTTCACTGTTCAGATATTGTTGTGTCTTTTCAAGGGTAGTTTGCTTGGTTTGTTACATTTGTACATGGTCTTATGCACTTATAAGAACAACAGACTTTAATTAAACCACTGAGATAAACATTAATTGCTTGAATAGTTTCTGCTTGTTACGATCAAGAAAATGAAAATATGCACATTTCATATCAGAAGATAATTGATATAAGAACATTTGCAAAATGCATTTTCTCTTTAGAATAGAAACCACTGTGACAGAAGCAGAAATTACTTTCATTATCATAGTAGGCTTCCTTTGCATAATAATTATGCTTTAAAATGAGTCAAAATGAAAAATCATCTGAGCCTTTAATGTACCAAAATGAAATTTCATTTTTAGCTATTTATTACACCTGATATCAGTAGATTGACCTTTGTCAAATGCTAAATATCCCAATTTGAATGCTTATTTACAATGATTAACTGATTCTCCATTTGCCAGTTTGGACACAGTTCTGATTAGGGTGATCAGTTCTCAACCCTTTACCAAACGCCAAACTTTCCACAGTCCCAAATTGAAAGAGTTTGCAGACGACATTTCAGATTGTGCTGAAATTGAAAAATATCTTTTCATAGGGCAAAAACATTGTGGGTAAAGGAGAAACTGCTTGTTAAGAGCAATTTCTCATTTTCCCACAATGTTTTCCAAAGTCATCGGCAACAAACTGGTCAAATGTCGTTTTTGTTTGGTAATGGGTTAACTGCTTCTCCATCTGTCAGTTTGGACGCAATTCTGATTAGGGTAAACAGTACTTAATGATAATTTACAGCATAGAATATATACAAATACTGATCTTTACAAATGCTTTTGTAAACAGGACTCTAAGAATTCCCCATCCAGCTGTAGGGGTACGAATGGAAGTCTAATGTAAGAATATAGTAAGTCGGTTATAGCTGTGGAGGACATACTATAGTCTGACATTCACAAACTCATCACTAAATATTTTCGAGGGGGTTCAATGCAATACTATAATAAGTGCTTCATGTTTATGAAGCACTTACTATTGTCTTGCTTTGAACCCTTGGACTCCCAAGTGTTTTTTTGAACATGTTTCAGCTGCTCAATCAATACAAAGGGGGCCTCCGTTGCCTCGTGGTCAGAGTACAGAACTTGAAATCTCATAGCTTCTCTATGTGTGGGTTCAAATCCCTGTGACGGCATTTAGATTTTCATGAGGTGTAGTCTCCTGACTCAATCTGAACACATCGGGTTTATCCAATGAAAACACCTCTGAAATAATAGGGATGACGCCATATTGTTTCCCGCGAGAATGACGTCACTTTACTTTTGTTTCTTAAAATAGATCTTGAATGTAAAATCCAAAAAGTCGTTAAATTTGATTGAGGAAACAAGTATACATGTCACAACAACAAGATCTCCATTTGGTATGAGTTACTGATCAAAAGTGATTAAAAAGGATGTCCAACACTTCCATACACATTGAACTACTTAACGTGCACGCTTGGAAAATGTGTTAATTGGCGGATGCCGATTTACCCGAAAAATTGTAACCCTACACTTATATCCGAGGTGTATTTCACAGCTCACGGAAATACCCGAGTAGTTACGATTGCTCCCGACTGACTTACTATATGCAAATGGTTATACCCAGCTTGAGAAGTCCCTATGGACAGTTGACTATGCGGTCTTCCTCCATCAATAAGAGTAAGGCATCTTAAAATAACTGAAATAATGTTGATGCAATGAAAAATCCATATAAATGAATAAATAAAAAACCTCAAAATAAAGCACTTCAAGGTTCGATGCAAGATTAAAGCAAGAGCTTCACTTGTGTGAGGGACTCGCTATAGTCTTGCCTTGAGCCTGGCATATGATAATTAGTATGGCTTTCTAAACCGTTGTCCAAGATCTGCCCTATTTGTACAACAGGGGTGTCAAAATTAAAATCAATTGTCCCTATTGCTCAGGTTGTCCCAAAAGCCTTAATGGACAAGCAATTCCTTTTACTGAAATGTACCACACTTTTACTGAAATGTACCACACTTTTACTGAAATGTACCACACTTTTACTGAAATGCACCGCACTTTTACTGAAATGTACCACACTTTTACTGAAATGTACCGCACTTTTACTGAAATGTACCGCACTTTTACTGAAATGTACCGCACTTTTACTGAAATGTACCGCACTTTTACTGAAATGTACCACACTTTTACTGAAATGTACCGCACTTTTACTGAAATGTACCACACTTTTACTGAAATGTACCACACTTTTACTGAAATGTACAACACTTTTACTGAAATGTACCGCACTTTTACTGAAATATACCGCACCTTTACTGAAATGTACCACACTTTTACTGAAATGTACCACACTTTTACTGAAATGTACCACACTTTTACTGAAATGTACCGCACTTTTACTGAAATGTACCGCTGAACCATTTAACAGGTATTAAAATCTTAATGCAAACAAGGGTAGAAAGATATTTGGTATTTACAGACAAGCAAATGAAATCAGATTTCGCCATCCATGTACAAGCCATCATATAGTCTGACATTGATGAAATTTTCAGCCTTCAACAATTAATTCTGCCTAGAATGTTTAGTTGTGTGTTTCTAAATGAGGCTTCACAGATATTACATGTGCAGCCCGACCAGACTAAATTGACTGTTTTCAGATATAAACCTTTTAACATGGAGCAGTTCATTTATATTGCATTATCCTGTAATTAAGTCTCCTATCAAACATTTATTTGTAAATAATACTTGACAAACAGCTGTAACAAATAAATAGAACAATTTTGTTGATATTCAGCCTTCATGGAACTTTAACCTTAGAATGCTTGGTAATTTTCCTAAAAAAGTTTATTGTGTCATCTGCTTTCCAAAACCTTCAATATCCGCTTAATTTTGATGAGGAAAAATACTAAGAGTAGCAAACAGGTTAGATCACAGGCCAGTCTTCAATTTACTTGGTGGCTGAACTGGATCTAACCTGTTTGAAAAAGCAAGAGATTGGTTCCAGCACTATAAGGATTAAACATTTACAAAAAATCTGTAAGTTTCATATCATGTGTTTGAAATTACCGTTAGTCAAATCAGGTTTGGAAATTGTTTGGATGAGTAGAACTGCAATAAAGGTTGTCTTTGAGAAATAAAGATATTTCACATCAGATGGTCAATCTTGTAATGCTATTTTTGACCATAACTTAACAAATGTATTTTTCTTGTAGTTGGAAATGGTTTTAATATCAAATCTAAATCAAGACTTTCTGAGACTTTTGGACTTAACTTACCTTTTTACAATAAAATGACAGCAGCTAATAAAATGGCAACACAGATCTATACAGCTACATAATACAGTGATTTCTCGTTAATCCCAACACGTCCGTTCCCAAAATGTCCGGATTACCGATTCATCCGGACTAATGAAGTAGCACATGTTCTTATACACATTAAGACATAAACGGTCTGTATGCACGTGTATACTTAAAACACTTTAGCAAATGCCAAATTGTTGACCGTCCCAAAAATAATCCTCTGATATGGCAGGAAACATTGTGGGAAAAGGAGTAATTGTTCGTTATGAGCAATTTCTCCTTTTCCCACAATGTTTTCAAAAGTTGTCTGCAACAAACTGGTCAAATAATTCTGTTCCCTTACAATTTCGTTCGGATTGCGAGACATTCCGATAATGGGGGTCCGGATAAACGAGGCTTCACTGTATTAGATAAATAGTCACTTCAAGTACCAAACAATCTTGAGAGACAAAATAGGTACAAATCAAAGGCTTTTTCTTTGGCTAGTTATGTTTTATATTGAACCTTAACCCTTATAGCGCTGTAACCGACTTGATGCTTAATTGCAAACAGGTTAGATCCAGGCCAGCCCCCAAGCAATTGGTGGCTTGCCTGTGATCTAACCTGTTTGCTTCTCTGAGTAGTGTTCCTCATCAAAAGAATGCAGATATTTAAGGTTCTCATCAAAAGAATGCAGATATTTAAGGTTTTGAAAAGCAGACAACACAAAAATCTATAGAAAATTATAATTCCAGCACTATAAGGGTTAGGATAAAATAAGGGGTATCAATAGGGTGTTTCGTGAGAAGAAAAGAGCTTCAACTCTTTACAGAAATACCTTTGGAATTCTTATGTCAAAAAAGCTTACCCAATCAACTTTTACAAGTCTTATCTTCAATTTGTGCTGGTAAGCACTGGTATACATCATTCAATCAAACCATTAAAACATTTGATGAATTTATCGCTGGTTCACTAAGTATTGCCAATAGATGCTTCGTTGAACTTCATTGATATTAATTGTTTCCAAACAAGCCCTGACATAGTGATCTATGCAAGTGTCCTTTGATGCTTAAACATCCTAATAAACTGGCACCCTGCTTAGGTAAATATAGTTTTAAGGCACTCTTTATTGAAAGTTCTTTATTGAAAAATTTAAATAAACAGTTAAGGAATAGCTTCAATAGCATTATTCCCACTATGAAATAAATTCCCCATTTGGTACCTTACGGTAACTTGGGATACTGGAGCGAACTCAATGTAGACTACCCATAATCTGCCATTTTTAAACTCATTCTTTCGACAAATTTCTTTTTCCCTCCTCAGAATACATGGGCGTTGGCCGGCACTGTTCGGTGTTAAAGTGAATATTTTGGGCAAGACCAATGTTTACCAAGAACGGTTGAAGTAGCCCAAAGAAGGAAAGAAATTCAAAATGGCCGATAATGGGTATTCTACCCTTTTTAAACTCGTTCTTATGTCAGATTACTATGTTTCTACTCGGTATACTTTAGTCTGGGCCGGAACTGTTTGGTGTAAAGCGAATAGTTCCGGCCACCAACAATGTATACAGAGAATGACCGAAGAAATCTGACAGAGGAAAAAAATTCAAAATGGCAGATTATGGGTATTCTACCTTAACATAAAAAAGTAAAGATCATACCCATAGCTTCTCAGATTGAATTTTATTTATGATAGAAAAGATCAAGATTCATGACTTTGGACTGGTGTTACCTGTAATAGAGATCAACCCTGCCTCTGCTCCAGGTAATTTCAAATAAATGTCACAAAGTTTGGTTCAAAATAAACATCACAAAGTTTGGTTTCAAAAGTGACAAATTTTCCGTTTAACATTGAAAACCTTATAGGTCAAAAGGAGAATGTACACATGGAAAGTGCCTTCTCTTATTTTTTAATCAATGGCTTTGGACAGTATGTTTTGATAAAAAGAAATCAAGTTGATTGTATTAAGAAAGGGTTAAAAACAACTTCTACAAAAATAACCTGGGGAAAGTGATAGCTTGGAAATCGGGTAATTTCCCAGTGAAAGTTTTAATTTTAAGCCAGAGCAAGCATATTTCAATAACCAGATGCCAAGCTTCTGTCAGAGTCTATCAAGTCTGTGAAAAATGGTAGCTCACAAGTTCTCTGCAAATTAACCCTTAGAATGCTGGATAATTTTCTAAAAATATATTCTTGTGTTGTCTGCTTTACAAAAACCCTAAATATCTGATTAATTCTGATGCAGAAAGATAGTCAGAGTAGCAAACAGGTAAGATCATAGGCCAGCCTCCAATTTACTTGGAGGCTGGCCTGGCTCTGACCTGTTTGCAGTAGCATATGAAGTAAGTTCCAGCTGTTTAAGGGTTAACAGGCTCATTAGTCACACTGAAAATGTAGTTGATGACTCAACACAAAATTAAACAAGCTCCTTTAAGCTAGTGAAAATTATGATAAGACAAATTCACAAATATATTCGTCAAAGCTGCTTGTAAGTAAGAGCAGTTTCTCCTTTCCCCACAATGTTTTCTGCCCTATTTTTCAATTTCAACATATTTTGAAATGTTGTCTGCTGACTGTTTCAGTTTTGGAGAGTCGAAAATTTGGCGTTTGGTAAAGGGTTAAGTCCATCACAGGGGTAGGTACAAATAGTTTGTTGCAGCTAGCAAAGACTGTCTTAACATTCAGTTAAATATTCTGATCTTTGTCCAATTTTATCATGTATGGACATGAGTTACTAGCTGTTTATGGGTAAGTATTGAAATTAAACACCATCAACACCGAGCATAGATAATCCTCAAAAGGTGTTTAAAGCGTAATCTTAAATCCAGATATGTAATACTATATCTAGATATCATTAAATCACATGGTAATTTTTCACACTAAAAGGATATAATGAAGCATTCTATATTGAGTATTGACAATAATTTGTTTGTTCATTTATCCTTTTAACCTAGATTCAGACACTTATTCGACGACTTCAGCTAAAACAAATTTTGATTAAGAACTTTTTGACTAAAGACTTTCATGGACTTTTTTTGTGCTTTTGTATAAGACAAACTTAAGTCTTCTTGCACATATAAACTTTCTTGGTGATCTAAATTACAAGCAACAACCAACATTTACAATTCTCACTATAAATTAAAGACTATAAATTTTCTTTGCTATATCAATTATAACTCAGACAGTGGTCCATGAGTGGGGTGTCGGCCTTCTGACACAAGGGTTTTGGGTTCAGATCCTGTGAGTAGTGGGCTCCTCCTTGCCATCTTTCATTAATCCACATTTGGTGTGAGTACTGGTTACAATCCAGGAAGCAGATTTAAGAGTGATTACTCCAAGTTACAAGAACTTTTTTTACAATGTTAAACAAATTAGCTTAACTTAAAGGCCCATTAATGGAGATTAATGCTTTATTAAACTATATTATTTGGTTAACTTTTGGACAGATTCAAATAGTTATCACCAGAAAACACCATCAGCACAACTTAAATGTGAAAGTAAACCAGAAATAACCCAGATTAGCAAGTTTTATAATTCAGATTTCTTGATTCTTCACCTCTGACCTTGACGGTTGATACACATTTTTGAACCGACCAATCAGAATTCGTTATTTTGAATATGTAAACAAACAGGTTGTTGATTAACATGATTGAATTGGAGACAACTATATTTAAAGAACAAAATAACTTCTTTTTAATTAGTCTATTTAACAGGGTATCAATGCATTTCTAATGTAATTCTCATAACTTTAATGAACATAATAAAAGAACTCCATATATTTTTTCAGTAATTTATTTGTACTCCTCTCCTTTGATGTGCCTTTAAACTCAGTGTAACAAATTGTTCGCCATGAACAATTCTGTTTTTGTTGCATAGACCACTTGATATAACTAAAAAATTAAGTTTTCATACAAAATGGTTGCTACCTGATGTTTGGAATATAGACTGGTCCCAAAAGCCTGTAGGGAATGAACTGTTTATGACCAATGCAAAAGATTCAGAATCTTAGTCATGAACTTTCATGAATGTCAAATGGCCATTCATGAACAAAGAGCTGTCCTTAACTTGTTCTTGAATTTCAAGATCATATTCATGAACATAAAAATCAGGTTCATGAAGCTATACTTGATGTTCATGAACCTGTTCTAAGATTTCATGAAAAATGTATGTGTCCATGAACAACCATTTCACATGCATGTACATTCATGGTGAACTTTCATGAATAAGTTCTTGAACTTTCACAGGGAAAGTTAAATGATGAAATAAATGCCTACTTTATATTCAAGTTGTGCACAATTCTAGTACTGATAGACATGATTGCGAGTAATAAAAAGAAAATGAATCAAAATTGTTTTAAATGTTGAAAATGTTGTCAAATTTAACCATTTCTCAAAAAACAAAATCTTGCTTTCATTGAACAGCCATGTTTTCAGGTAAAACTAATTCTTACGATAATTTGTAAGACTAATTTATGCAAACATCTTAACAATGACAGCATCTGTGGATTTTAACATCAAGTTTAACTTAACAGGCAACCAGGCAATCAACTAAAGACAAACATCAGTAATAATTTTTGGCCCAAAAATTCTCATAAAATTTCCCCAAAACTCATTACTTTCATTAACTTTAATCATTTTCATTATAAAAACCCATTGATTTTTAAGTTTGGGTAAAAAAAGCCCATAGATTTAATTTAGAAAAAAATCACTGCAAACATATCTGTAAAATAAATTTAGTTTAAACTTATTTATTTTACATCTATTGTGACAGAAGCTTGACGCCTATCAAATTCACTATTGCTGGCTGCTTCCTAGATATTACATCAGTATTATAGCGCCAATTTGTGGGTTGGTCTCTGAATTGTCATCTTACCACTAAAGGGATCTAACCCTGGACCCTTGGTACAAGAGGCCAAAATTCTAACACTACACCACTGTTGCCCATAGTAGACTTTATTAGGTTGATTGGCTTCATGCTTAAACAAACATGTAAGATCCAGGCCAGCCGCCAAGTATATTAGCAGTTGGCCTGTGATCAAACATGTTTACTATTCTGAGTATTTTTCCTCAATAAAATTAAGCAGATATTGAATGTTTTGGAAAGTGGACAACACAAAAGCTATTTCTAGAAAATTACCCAGCATTCTAAGGGTTAAAATGGTTGTCTAAAGAGTAAGGGTAATGGAAAGAATGGATAATGCAATGGTTGTATATAATTAAAGCATACTAAGGGTAAATTGGCACTCAAATTAATCAAAAGAATGTTTTATGTCATCAAATGTTATCTTTGACAACCATTCAAATGAAAATGAGAAAGGAAAGTGACTTGAATGAATATCTGGCAGTATTAATAGTGATCAGAATACTAGCCATTATAGTGCTTGAATCGAATTAATGCTTATGCAAACAGGTTGGATCCAGGCCAGCCTCCAAGTAAATTGGCAGCTGGCCTGTGATCTAACTCGTTTGCTTTTCTGAGTATCTTTTCTCACAAATTTTGAGCAGATATTTAATGTTTTGGAAAGCAGACAACACAAAATCTATTTTTAGAAAATTACCCAGCAAAGGTTTAATTATTTGAACAAAGAGCATAATTATAGACCAGCTACAGTGGTTGACACTGACAAACCCAACTGATAATTAGCGTAACAGTTAGTTTAACCCATTACCAAACAATAACCACATCTGACCACTTTGTTGCAGACAACTTCAGAAAACATTGTGGAATAAGGACAAATTGCTCGTAACGAGCAATTTTTCCTTTTCCCACAATGTTTTCTGCCCTATCAGAAGATTGTTCTCCCATTTCATCACATTTTGAAATGACGTCTGCAAACTCTTTAAATTTGGGACAGTCGAAAATTTGGCGTTTGGTAAAGGGTTAATCAATGAAGTTTAACAATCACTATTCGAAGAATGTAATAAAGTATTCCTCATTCAAAAAGTATTAAATCTTTTGTCAGTTTGTTTAAACATCTTTGGTCCATTTACCTTTTTACTTGAACAAAACAAAATCAATTTAAAGTGGCATAATGTATAACAAATACCAGCAAATGCAAACCTCATAAACTTGTCACACTGTGCCTTAACCCTTTACCAAACGCCAAGTTTACGACCGTCCCAAATTGAAAGAGTTTGCAGACGACATTTCAAAATGTGATGAAATTGAAAGATGATCTTCTGATAGAATAGAAAACATTGTGAGAAAAGGAGAAATTGCTCATTACGAGCAATTTCTCCTTTTCACAGTGTTTTCCAGAGTCGTCTACAACAGAGTGATAAAATGTCGTTTTTGTTTGGTAATTGGTTAATGTACTCAAAGGCTGTTTTCCCTTTACTGAACCATCTATGGAGTGTAAGAGAATATAACATGTGTGTAGAGATGAATTTTGAATACATTGTGGCAAGTGGAGGTATTGCTCATGCGCGCAATGTCTCTTAACAAGAACCATTTAGTTAAAACTTTTTACAAAAATTTTACATCAAAATAGAGATAAAAGCTTGAAGCTTATCGAATTCACTCTCGATTATAGCTTCCAGGAAACTAAACCATCTTTGTCCAAAAATGAAACCATTTCACAATTTCAAAACATATGACTGAATTGCTCTGAGAAAGCTGATGTAATGATGAAAGTGACATAAGAAGTATTGAAGGAGGACGCCTTACATACTTGCAAAGGTAACTTAAAGATTTATAACAAAAGTCTCCAGACATGGGACAGGAAAAAAAAAACCATAATGAGAAAGGGAATATACTATAATAAACTATCTACTTCCTACATATATGTTTTTAAGGAGTTTTCATCAGAGTTGGAGGATGGTCCTTGTATAGGGGGATAGATTAGACTGGAATAAAGCTTTCATTGTATTCAAATCTAATAATAATAGTGACAGTTTAAATTGGTATACAAACAGATATAATTGGTAGAGCAATGGTACATTCATAAAATTCCGGCCTTGGTTCAAATAACTTCAGATGTTTCAATACCTTATAACTGAATGCACATTTTGAGGGTTCGGTGTGATATCACAGTGAGTACCACATACCACATTTTCAAAAATGAAACTACTCCAAATTCAAAACCGCAGCATACAACAGCAATGGCAAGGAAAAACACATTGTCACAAAAGGATAAATTGCTGATATATTTTCCCAAACGATGCGACATTTGACGACTTTGTTTCAGACGACTTTAGAAAACATTGTGGGAAAAGGAGAAATTGCTTGGGACGAGCAATTTTTTCCTTTTCCCACAAGGTTTTTGGCTCTTTCTGAAGAATATTGTTCAATTTCAGCAAATTTTGAAATGTCGTCTGCAATCTCTTTCAATTTGGAAGTCCAAAAAATTTGTTTGAGAAAGGGTTAAGAATTAATCATTTGGGTATATGGGGGTTTCTAAAGATTTATGCAGAATGAAGCATTTTACAAAACATTTTATGGAAAAAACTTGCACAAGTTCACCCTCATCTCAACTTTTAGAAAAGCAATATTAAAAAGTACAGTCTAACTTGTGTTAAGCAGCCACCCTTTTAAGCAGCCAACCTGCCTTAAACAGCCACTACAGAAAACCCTATTGTTAGATTTATAGTGTACATCAATCTGTGTTAAACAGCCAACCTGTCTTTAACAGCCAATCTACTCTGTCCCATAGGCTGGCCTTTTAACACAAGTATGACTGTAACACATTATTGGTATTGTCTCTCCATAATGTTTTCATTCAATGACGTGTCCCATATTGTACTATTGTATAGCAGTTTTGACTTTCGCATATATGTTATCTATATTGTTTCATAAAATACTATCCAGCAACAGCAAAATGGTGTATCGCTGAGTAAAGAATTAACAATATAATCATTAAAGATTTATTTTGATCTTTAATATGTTATTACGAATGGCGACATGTAGGTACTTTTCAGACATATGAAATGTTTTAAGTTAATAAACAGAGAATAATGATTTGTGATTGAGACGTTCATTCATATCACATCTCAATTGAGACATTAGATGGGTATACATATCATTTATACATCAAAATGATATATATCAAAACATTATTCACAAATCTAGGCTTTCTGATCAAAGAACTCTACGTTGAAACCTTTGCTTTTATCTGAATGGAGTTTCTTAACCTATTCAACATATTTTTCAGTGAAACAAATTCATCTCTCGTAACAAAAGTTTCATTACTTACAAACAAGTTATACAGTTAACACTGATATTCTTTTAATTTAGTTAGACAGTCCTAGATTTATTTGATTGTTGGTTCTCATTAGATTTGTCAACAAGATGATTCTATTTATCTTTGTATTGTTTTAGATAACATCAACATTATTTCAGTGATGTTGCATTGTGAGACTCATAAAGGTTGAGAGAGACCCCTTACTCAATTGCCATTTAGCGCTGGTAGAACCATTGGCATTTCTTAAGTCATTCGGGAGACTACCTCTCATGAAAATCCCAATGCCATCACCTTGTTCGAAATCCAGACAGAGAGGTGTAATATGATTTCAAATTTTGTACCTAACCATTTAGGGCAACAGAAGCATAAAGGATGGTTCTAATGAATTGCCACACTATAGGATTTTAACCCTTATAAAGCTGGGTAATTTTCTCAAAATAAATTTTTGTTAGGTCTGCTTTCCAAAACCTTAAATATCTGCTTGAAATATAAAGCGTAATGCACTTTCTTACTTCTCATTTCATTTTTATTCTTCCATAACATGAGGATGTAATTGAATCCTGCTACGTTCAGAGGAAAAGTGCAATAACTCATTTTTAACAGGAAATGGTATAAATCCAGTTGGAAGTTTTCTCACAGAGGGTGAAATGAAAATGAAATATTTCCTGTCTACTAATGCAAATTTTGAGATGCAGCTCATTATTATGCATGAAACATTACCATTAAACGTACTTGGTGATCAGAGAACTATGCAAAGGAGTAACATATTGAAATGCAAAGAAAGAAAAGAACATGTCATTTGGGCTCAATGCGAAACTATAGTAAGACCTTCACAAATGTGAAGCGCTAGCTATAGAATTGCACTGAAATCTCACCATTAAGACAGAAACACTCATAATTCCTATATCAATTGTTTTATTTACTGAATTTACTTTATAACAATGAAACAAACAAGATTTGGCATTTGAAATGAAAATTTGCATAAGTAACTGCACCTTTTTACCAATCAGTTTGTAAAGAAATAATTTCATAAAGAGTCATAAATGAAACTTTTCATTAGTAACTGTACCTCTTTACCAATCAGTTGACAAAGAAACATTTCACAAATTGTCACAAGTGAAAATTTACATTAGTAACTGCATCTTTTTACCGATCAGTTTATACAGAAATAATTTGAAAAGTGTTTACAAGTGCAAATTTACAACGGTTTTTGCACTGCTGAACTTAAAGTAGTTACAATTCAACAAAACAGAATAAGATAAAGGTCAGACAGAAGTCTCATTAATTACTTCATTACAAAAAAGGTTATGAGTTTTCTGAAGATAAGACCATCAAATTAACCCTTATAGTAATGGAACAAACTTCATGCTTATGCAAACAGGTTAGATCACAAGCCAGCTGCCAAGTAAATTGGCGGCTGGCCTGTGATCTAACCTGTTTGCTACTCTGAGTATCTTTCCTCATCTGAGTTAAGCAGGTATTTTAGGTTTTGGAAATCAGATGATTTAAAAAAATGTATTTTTAGAAGAATTACCCAGCATTCTAAGGGTAAAAGCTCACAATCTATAATCAAAGGTGCACCTTTTTGTCGCCCATGTATGGGCCTACAAGATGCCTTTAGAAATATTTCAAACAAAAATCTGGTGCTTTATTGATATCCCAGGTGAAAACCTTGATAAAATGATAAACTTCTTGAATCCTTAATTTCATTTACACATTTTTTCTTTTCTTTTTAGTCTATTTCAAAGTTTGGCAAAAAAGGAATCGCACTTATTGAGAATTCTTTGCATTGTTCCTGTGCCTTATTATCAACATATCCCAATAATACAACTGGACCCAAGTATACTAAGTTTGACATGCTACAGCTGATCAAGCCAGCAAGGTGTGGCTTAAAGCTTGAGATGGCTGTTAAACCCATTACCAAAACAACAACAATGTTTGTTGCAGATGACTCTGGAAAACATGGATGGAAAAGGAAAAACTGCTTTTAACAAGAAATTTCTCCTATTCCTGCAATGTTTTCTGCTCTATCAGAAGATCATTTTTCAATTTCATCACATTTTGAAATGTCTTCTGCAAACTCTTTCAATTTAGGACAATCAAAAATTTAGAGTTTGGTAAAGAGTAAAAACCTTTCACAGAAACATCTATTGGGCTTTTGAAAGAAAAATACAAATTGGTGTCTCTAAACTGCATTATGGATCATTTAATAAAAGTTAATAAATTACTATGACAATGAAAGAAATTGCTTGAAATGAGCAATTTCTTTCTTTTTATCTAAAAAGACTACAACTCAAGTTGATAGTGAGGATGCCATTTGTCATAATTAAAATGGTCTTACTTGATATTTCACTAAAGCCAGATTGCATATTCAAGGTTAATAAGCATGTCGAGGTGTCAGTGCAAGACTATAGTAAGTGCTTCATGTTTATGAAGCACTTACTATAGTCTTGTATTGAACCCTTGATGTATCAGTCAATCATCAGATCTCAATCCCATTCCAAGTGCAGACAACAGAAAATGTTTGTTTATAAACCAACATCAGGATTCATTGTGAAAAAAGAATTTCTTTATCATAAGCAACTTTTTTCTTTTTGCTCATTTTTGTTCTAATATCCATCATTGAATTTACTTGGCGGCTGGCCTGGATCAAACCTGTTTGCATAAGCATGACGTCGGTTACAGGACTATAAGGGTAAAAAGAAGATACCATATTGAAATGAAATGAATTAAAAAGTATTCTGCAGGTCACAATAAGTAAACTAGTCTGTCTTCATTACGAGAAATCTGCCTTGTTACAAGGACTGTAATAAACTTTAAACGTATCAGCATATAATACGAATAAATAACCCAAATTATGACGCATCGATGCTCACCCAAAAAAACATCACATATGAATAATGCTGTCATACTACCGTGGGAAAATTCATCAAAACATGAAAATGAGAATAATAAAATTTTGTCATGAGAGACAATATCACCTGAGCTTGTGGATTATAATACTCTAAATTTGATATAATCTCGGAGTAAAAAAGCAGACAGCTATTATGATATTGTTGCAAATTTAAGAGGTACAACAGTTTTAACCTTTTTTTTTTCTAAACATTAGATAATATTTTTATTTGTGTAGTTTAAAGAGTTTAAAGATCCATAGTGCAAACTGAAGTGTGAGTTTATATAATTGGATTAATTGAATTATGCAGAATCATTTGATTTAGAGGATTTTGGAAGCATTTCATTAAAAAAATCTTGGAAGCATTTATTTAGAGGATTTTGGAAGCATTTCATTTAGAGGATTTTATTTTACTATCATCTTGAGACCTTTTTGCTGTTTTTTCCTAAAATTACAAAAGTGGTTGCTCCCTGCATTGGATAACGTTATTCCACACAGGACATTTCTGCTGCAATATAAAACAGCTCATGTAAAGGTAAAATATTTCATTTTTGTAAGCTATTCTGAATTTTAACCCTTTCGGAAATACTGCAACCCCCTTATTGTTAACATTCCATTATCAGGGGTGGTGGAATTTATTGGCCATATTGCCAAGCTTGTCAAAAAGCATAAACGGACACAGTAATGCTCTATGTAACCATAATATGGACTAGTGCAGAAAAAGTTTTGAAAGTAAATTAAAATCAGATTTCGCCACCCCTGATTTTGAAGAACTTTTGCACGCCTTTTTTAATCAGCATCTCGAATGACCTGCTGCATATTTGAGTATTGAAAAATGGAAAGGATAAAACATGGCAAGATATGTGAGGTTTATGAAATCGAAGTATACCATGAACCAATACTATATGAATATCTGGTATTTGAACCCTTAGAGGCTAGGTAATATTAAAAAAAAGATTTTTGTGCAGTCTGCTTTCCAAATCCTTAAATATCTGCTTAATTTTGATAAGGAAAGATATTCAGAGTAGCAAACAGGTTAGATCACAGGCCAGCTGCCAATTTAATTGGCAGCTGGCCTGTGCTTTAATCTGTTTGCATAAGCATGAAGTCAAGTCCAGTACTATAAGGGCTAAATTGGCTCATCTTCAGTGGTCTTAAAAATATGCAATTGTATCACTTCTACATAGGAAACATTATAACAAAAACTAATATGCTTGTTAATGTATACACAGTTTGCCTTTTATGAAGCAAGGGTTTCTAATATTTCCAGTTGTATAGGTTTTTGTTCATCATAGTTTCACCCCTAGTAAAAGGGCCAGCCAGTTTGGCTTATGAGACACTTTTCACTGATACCAAGTACCTCTCAACTCCTATCACTATGCCAGGCGCCAAGCTGATATAAGTTGTTGACCAATAATTGAACTTGCACAAGGCTCACAAACCAGCTATTTCCGGACAAGTCCCACGAGAAACATTTTCCGGACAAACACCTTGCTTGGGACTCGAACTTTCAACTTCTCAATCCCTATGTGTACAGCTTAACTACTTGGGCAGAAACCATTGCGAAAAAAGGAAGTTTTGCTCATCACAACCAATTCCCTTTATGATGAAGTCGTTCCTAATGTCCCCTGGTGCATGGGACGCTTAAGACAGTCAGTATGAAGTGTGGGGTAAATGAGGTGACAGGTTATAAAAAATAAATTTAGCATGCCGAGTTTGATTAATGATGCATGCAAAAATGGTCTGTTACAAAAGCATGTCTTGTGACATTTATGATCAGTATTTAAACTAAGACACTTATAGAGAACAATGTTACGCTTCACTGCAATATAAATATGTTTGTTGAACAGTTTCCTTGTTGGATGGGGATTTTGCAATAATTGGTCAAAAGAAAAGCAATAGCAGATTATAAATTGTCTTAATTCCGAAGATTATAAATTGTCTTAATTCCGAAGAAATATCAAATTTTTGTTTTGGTACATCCATTGTGGGTAAGTTTTTTATTGACCGACTGTGGTAGATGCCACTCTTAAGAGAGCAATATCTCCTTTTTGTCACAGTAGCTTCTTTGCGAAGTTCTTGTTATCAGTCTTTTGTACTGGTTTGTATGCAGTTTCTTTTAACTTTGACCAGTCAACAATTTTTCGAAAAAAGAGTAATGGGTCTGACACTTTAGCAAGATTTATCACCCTATTCCACCATATAAGAACTTGTGTCTGGTCAAATACATCAAAAGCAACAGCAAACTACAAAATCAGCATGAAAACATAGTTCATCTTTTTTCTAATATTGATTGAGTAAAAGCCATTGATTTGTGACAAAAAGATAAATAAATCATTCGGAGCAATTTATTTTTTTGTTATATAGGTTTCTAATAGTCTTCAGCAGCAGATGCAATATAATGAGCTATTGTGGAGTAAGGTGTTTAACCCTAAAAATGCTGGGTAATTTTCTAAAAACAGATTTTGTGTCGTCTGCTTTCCAAAACCTGAAATATCTGCTCAATTTTGATAAGGAAGCTATTTAGAGTAGCAAACAAGTTATATCACAGGCCAGCCGCCAATTTACTTGGCAGCTGGCCTGGATCCAACCTGTTTGCATAAACACGAAGTTGGTTCCAGCATATATGGGTTTAGGTAGATATCATGGAGTAAGGAGTTTAGTAAACTTTGTATATTTGCTCAACTTGCACAAGGGTAAGCTACTTTGGAATTCAGAAAATTGTCTGGCCAGATATGCTGTTACAGCGGCCTGTAACGACCTGGCACTATTTATGGAACCATACACCAATTAAAGAATTGATATCACAATAGTGTCAACGCACATGTCAATTAAACCTGTCAATCAAACATGAACTGCTTCCTCTACAACCAATTGGGTTATTTAAAAGGATTTAAATAGTAATTAGCTTGGCTTGATACAGCACATGATTAAGATAATATGGCTTGTAGATGTGTTTGGCACTTCCTTTTTTCCTACAATGTCACAATGTGTCTGTCCACAGTCCCATGGGAAAGGTTTTGATTCTTCAATGTATTTGAAATGTAGCAAATTCCATGATAGAAATCACTATTAACCCCGAGGACTAATTAGTAATGGCTTGGAAAAGTCACTTCGCCCCACAAACTGCCACTCGTCCCTACACTTTAGGACATCTTTCTATTGTTCTCAGGAAAGTGCCTTACGTGTTTTCGAATCAAGGTTCTAGTAAGTGTTTATGAAGCACTTACTAGTCTTGCATTGAACCCTCGATATATAACTAACAACTCATGATGTATCAAATAACATGTTTGATATCAATAAATCAGTGTATGGTGAAAATGCTAGTTGATAATATTTTTCTCTCATCATCCAAGATTAAACAGAGGTTGAAAAAAAAAAGACAAAACAGTTAATTGTAAATTAACACTTTACTAAATGCCAAATTTTTGACTGTCTAAAATTGAAATAGTTTGCAGGCGACATTTCAAAATGTGATGAAGTTGAAAAATAATCTTCCGATAGGGCAGAAAACATTGTGGGAAAAGAATAAATTGCTCATTATGAGCAATTCCTCCTTTTCCCACAATGTTTTTCAGAGTTGTCTGCAACAAAGTGGTTTAATGTTATAATTGTTTGGTAATTGGTTAATACTTTTTTGAAAGAAAAAAAAAATGCATTTCAAAACCTCCAATAAGCATACATATCTGAGTATTTTTCTATTACAACATGTATCTTCAAAAGATGATGCATGAGAACAAATTAAAGGCTCAATGCAACACTATAATATGCGCATCTAATTCAAGAATCACTTCCAACAGTCTTGCATTGAACCCTTGATATTTGTCACTAGGTTAAAGTAGAAAAAAATATATTGGAGAAATATGATATTGCAATACAATCCATCTTTTTTCTGTAACTGTGGCAACAATAACAATACAACTTGAAAAATGATACTCCTTTTTTGCAGACATTATAAATCTTCCTTTCAATTACAACAAACTTTTGACCTAAATCATACACTATGGCAGAAAAAGGAACACCTACACTAGTCAAGGTTCAAATGCATGAAATTTTATCAGTTTATCTAAAACAGCGTTTTGTAAACATGAAAATCAGTGCACGTAAAAAAATTTGAAGTATTAATAACTCTTTAACTTACTGTTTCTTTATATGAATCAAATGATCATTGGACAGTGTCAGAAATTTGTCTTCTGGGGGGGTAATTAATTAACATTAAGAAGAAAAGAAATTGAAAATGGTCTTTGCTTTAGTGATTATGATTGTTAATACAGTGGCGCCTCGTTAATCAGAACATGTCTGTTCCCAACAAAATTTCCGGATTAACAAGTCATCCGGACTAATAAAGTAAGGCCTGGTCTTTTAGACATTAAGACATAATAGTCTATATGCACATGTATACTTTTAACCCTTTACAAAACGCCATTCCGTTCCCTTAAAATTTCGTTCGTATTGCGAGACATCCGGATAAACGGGGTCCGGATAAACGAGGTGAAATTCACTGTATTGATTTTCAATGTTTATTACGCCTACGTCAAGAGAACAAATCTTTGAGTTAGTCCATTTAATCTGTATAGTGCTGCAACCGACTTCATGCCTATGCAAACAAGTTGGATCCAGGCCAGCTGCCAAGTAAATTGACCGCTGACCTGTGATCTAAATTGTTTGCAACTCTAAGTATCTTTCCACACCAAAATTAATCAAATATTTTAGATATTTACAGTTTTGGAAAGTAGATGGCACGACAATCTATTTTTAGAAAAAAACATCCAGCATTCTAAATGTTAAGCTACAATGTAACAGAGGTGGAGATTTTACACTTGATAAACGATTACTTCAAACATACTCTATTTTAGCCCACAAACAGAAAAGGGGCTGAAATTTTTTTTTTGACAAAATACATTTGACAACATAAACTGACACTCATAACACACAATATGATTTATCACAAACATTTTCTACTTGATTTCAATATCAATACAGAAACATTCAAAAGTTGTTATTCAGAAACAGCAAACAATTGATGCCCCCATGTGGAGGGTTCAAGAGCTGTGTTCATGAACACTTCATGAATGACATGAACAAAAAACATATTTTGTAAAATATTACTCATGAAATTCACAAACTCATTCATAAATGACTCTGTGTTCATGAACAAATTTTTGTTCATGAACACAGAGTCATTCATGAATAAGTTTGAAAATTTCATGAGTATCTTGTTCTTCAACATATTCATGGACTTAACCATGTCTATGAACATGGCCTTGATATCCTTAAAAATGTTCAAGACCAGATTTGTGTTTATGAATAGCCTTTTTGTTCATGTCTGTTCATGAAACTCATGAACATAGATCTTAAATCCTTCCCAGGGGTAGACTTTGTCTGGAGTACTTGGTAAAGGGTATTACTCAGTGTCTAACATTATGCCACATTGAAAAGCACCTGCGTTTTATCATAACCCATCATAATACTGTGGGAAAATCACACCTCTCTTCAGGTAACTTCAAACATGATGTACCATATCCGCCTTTTTTACCCTTATCCCTTCGCTGCAAGACATACTGTAGAAGTTCCTCTGTAAAATTAAAGGTCTAACCACAGTCTTGCATAAAATCCTCAATAGGGCGACAGATGACATTGATTACTAGTGTATTCTAATAAAGTAATAAAAATCTGATAAAACCTCAGAAGTGTTAATCATATTAAGGTTGTAAGCATTGCATAAAATAGGATATTTCCATTTCTAAGTACACAATTTTGTTCTCAGTATGTTTTCCATTTCAATTAGTATCATTTAGTATGCTGCTGCATACTATTTTCAAGCTTTAGTCTAACAACAACAGTCCATTTACTAAACCAATACTTGCACTGATTTGTGGGTTAGTCCTGGAAATTTTCACCTCAACTAATGGAGTTCAAACCGAGGACCTTCGGTACAAGAGGCCGACACTCAACATCTGCACCTCTGCTTTTTATCATTATTCTTATACAGATGATGGGTTTACCAAAATGTTTTACCAGACAATGAAATATTGCAGACCACAATTCTATTGTTATCTGATTCGAAGATGTTAAAAGAAGAAGTGGCTTAAAACATATGTGATGCTTTTCCCATGTAATATCATGTCCAGCAAAGCAATGCACCACAGAAACCTTGATTAGTACCGATTAATAATTTAAGACTCAATAAGAACAAATTATTTGGAAAAGATTTGATCATTTAACGACAAATCGTTTCATTACATTTGTGGCAAGTTTAATACCTTAACCAGGTCTTCCTGATCGTCACATTTTCTTCAGTGAAAAAAGATCAATAAAACCCCTTATGTGGGTGTGAGATATTATTAAAGTCTTTTACCAACTGCAGAATTTTAGACTGTCCCAAATTCAAAGAGTTTGCAGACGATATTTTAAAATGTGATGAAGTTGAAAAATAATCATCTGATAAGGCAGAAATTAACGTGGGAAGAGGAGAAATTGCCCGCAAAGAGCTATTTCTCCTTTTCCCACGTTTTCTAAAGTTGTCTGCAACAAACTGATCAAATATTGCTATTGTTTGGTAATTGGAAAGCCAAATGTAGAAGAATAACTTGGTGATTGGACAAAGTACAAATAACCTATTGCCTTCATTTGAGAATTCTTTTGTACAATATTTGTTAAAAAAAACATCAAGACTAACATTAGCAAAATAACCTTTTCAGGTCACCTTATAGTCACAGAGACTCGATAGAAATGAAGGGAAGGTTTATATGGGAAGGGAATAAAGTCATCAATAAGAAGGGGTAAATTCTCATTTATTGTGTAATAATTTTGTCACACCTCATGATTTTATTATGATGTCGTGTTACTTTCTTTTCATGGGAACCGTAAATTCAAAAAGGCCTGTTGCAAAATGTGAAAAGAGAATGCTTTATGCATTTTCTGTAGACGAGTTTTCTACAACAGACTATGCTGGCCTTGAAAAAGTAAAACAGACACATTCTTTTTACATTGAGGCTTCAGCGCAAGACTTTAGTAATTCTTTCACAAAAGAATCTCTTTTAAACCAATCCAAGGAATTGAAAAGTCTATAGCAGATCAGTTGGAAACAGTGGTGCAGTTTCGGCCTCTTGTAACAAAGGCGTAAGGCGAGGTGAAATGAAAATTGCATAACCCATAAATGGGCACGTGTACTGGTGGAGTATCCACGAAGCAGTCATCAAGAGTGAATTCAATAAGCTTCAAATTTCCGTCACAATCGATGTAAAATAAATAAGTATAAACCTAACTAATCCCCGTTAGGCGAGGTGAGCCGGGACTAACTGACGAATTGGCGTGTGTACTGGTGGAGTATCCACGAAGCAGTCATCAAGAGTGAATTTAATAAGCTTCAAATTTTCGTCACAATCGATGTAAAATAAATAAGTTTAAACCTAACTAATCCCCGTTAGGCAAGGTGAGCCGGGACTAACCGACGAATTGGCGTGTGTACTGGTGGAGTATCCACGAAGCAGTCATCGAGAGTGAATTTAATAAGCTTCAAACTTCCGTCACAATCGATGTAAAGTAAATAAGTTTAACCATAAACTTTTGGCAGATAATATTCTTATTCAACAAAATCCATGAATGGTCAATCAAAATAACTGCTATGGTTTGACTTGTTTTAAAGCGAATATCTTACAGATTCGAATTTTAATGGTTCAAAATAAAATGTCTTCTACCAAATAAAATGAGAACATAGATTTCTAAAGTAAGATAAGGCTAGATTATTAACAGCTCTTCAACACCATTCCAAATGTATAGAAACATCTATATTGCATGTATTGTAAACCGTTTAAATGTGTGTTTTTTGTAAATAACAAGCTAAACCTAGAATAATAGGCAATATTGAGATACGGCTGTCATGCGGGTGTCAAGAAATGTTTAACCGCTCGGGTCATATGCATAGGCGTAGGAGCGTTTTCAACATTGGGGGGGCCAACTTCAGATGAAGACCGGTCTAAGAATAAATGTTCCTAAACTTTTTAATGACTCTTCATGCATTTACAAAGTCAATAACATTATGAGAATTAAAAGAAAGTGTATGAAAATGTGTATCTTTAATAATAAAAAAAAAAAAAAAAAAGGGATATGCCAGGTCTCGATCTCACGCGGAAATCAAATGTATTGATTTAAACAAAAAGTAACAGCGACCAGACTGTCACAGCCACGGATTCATCTACTTTATGTGAGAATAAATTATACTATAAGCTTTAGCTAACAATTGAAGACACTATTGAGTCTGACGCCTTAGAACAAATTCTATATATACACCATTGTTTTTGTCAATCAAAACTTCCCGGGTATTTTTGTGAGATGAGTTTTCATTGGATGTGTTCAGATTGTCATTTGCGATGATGACGTCAAAAAGATTTTGGTTATCGTTCGTTACAAAAGGCGAATTGGAATTAGATAAAGCACAAAAATACACATTTATTTTTATTCTGCTGTTGAATTTCGTTTCTTTTCTTTTTCTTTTCAAATATCTTCATTTGCCATTGTGAATATTGGGGGGGCCAAAGTATAGTCTGGCCCCCCCGGTCTGGATATTGGGGGGGCCGGGCCCCCCCTGGCCCCCCCGGCTCCTACGCCTATGATATGACACTAGCAAGGTGCGCAAAAAAGAATTCAAGCTTCTTTTTATAAAACCTGCTTTCCCATAGAAGCACTGTCAGGCTTGAGAACTCACCGTTCATCTTCAGTTGGTCAAAATGAGTGTTCAAGGAATTGGATAAAAATGAACACATCAAACATGAAACTTGTATATGGTGTTATATCAATGAGAAAGTCATTCATTATTATTAGAGGGAAGCATTTACATCGATTTTAAAGTTTAATCATCACCTTACCTCAGTTTCATAATTAATGAGCCAATTAAACACTTCATAAATTAATATCATTTGCATAACGTTTCAAGTAGACTCACAGCACAGTACACAGATACCTTCATTAACTCATTTGTTAATACAGACTAATTGAACCCAGAATAATGGTGCACATTCATGTGAACCACATACTTTAGTCTTGCACTGAAATGAGAATAACTTACTTTAGTCTTGCACTGTAATGTGAAGCACTTACTGTAGTCTTGCTCTGAAATGTGAAGCACTTAATTTAGTCTTTTACTGAAATGTGGATCAAATACTGTAGTCTTGCACTGAAATGTGAAGCACTTACTTCAGTATTGTACTTACTAAGTGAAGCATTTACTGTAGTCTTGCACTGAAATGTGAATCACTCACTATTGTCTTGCACTGCAATGTGGATCAAATACTGTAGTCTTGCACTGAAATGTAAAGCACTTCCTATAGTCTTGCACTTACCATAGTCTTGCACTGTAAAGTAAAACTCTTACTATGGTCTTGCACTGTAATGTGAAACACTAACTATAGTCTTGTACAGAAATTTGAAGCAATAGCTATGGTCTTGCACTGAAATGTGATGAACTTACTTCAGTCTTGCATTGAACTCTTAGTATGAAGCAATGAGTCTAAGCCAAAAGATTGGTTTGTAACTTCTGCCTTTTTAACCCTTAAAATGCTGGAACCTAGTTCATGCATATTGCAAGAAGGTTAGATCCAGGCCAGCCTCCGAATAAATTGGTGGCTGGCCTGTGATCTCACCTGTTTCTACTCTGAGTAACTTTCTTCATAAAAAATAAGCAGATATTCAAGGTTTTGAAAAGCAGATAACACAAAAATCTATTTTTAGAAAATTATCCAGCATTCCAAGGGTTAAACTCCAAGCAGGAGCCAACAAGACTGCAATACATGATTTACAAGTACTTTTGTCTCATTCACACAATAAAAATATCCAATTGAAATTCATAATCCTGTTTTGTCATAAACTTCAGCCGTGGCTATAACAAAGGGGAAATTAGTTTCCCGACTCTCTTTATCAACTGCAGACAATATATTTTTACTTAAAGTGGTCGACTTTAGAAAAGCTTTGTAAACTTGCGAAAAATCTTTCAATTCTGATGCTTTGGTATGTGAAAAGATTGAAAAGGCATTTTGGCCAAAGGAGAAATTGCTTGTGAAAAGCAATTTATGCTTTTGCCACAATGATTTTTGAAAGTTTCCTTCTGCAAGACACAAATATGTGGTGCAAGGTTGCGATGTGTAAAACAATGAGGAAATATAGAGGTGTTTGCTGGCAATGACCAATCTCTACCTATTACTCTGATGATTTGAATATTGATGGAAAGTACATCCACACTCTAGTTGACTTTAATAGCAGTATGCTAATTTTCTAACTATAGGACAACTTTCAAATAATTCACACGAAACTCAGTGTGCCCTTTCTTTATAGATATCCTTTTAACCCATAACCAAACAATAACGACATTTGACAAGTTCATTGCAGACGACTCTGCAAAGGATTGTGGCAAAAGGATGAATTGCTAGGAACTATGTTTTCTGCCCTATCAGAAGATTATTGTTTAATTTCATCACATTTTTAATTGTCTTCTGCAAACTCTTTCAATTTGGAATAGTTGAAAATTTGGCCTATGGTAAAGAGTTGAAATCTCCACAGCCAACTGCTGTAGAATCCATTGTAAAACAGGCAGAAATTTGTATAGATGAGCAAATTTTCCTCTTGTCACAATATACATGTATTCTACAAAATGCTACACAGGAAATATCAAATGTCAAATTTTACAACTGTCTTCTACAAATTTCTTTCAAATACAGCATGTAAAAGAAAATGAAGGAATTGTTCTGAGAATTTATATGTACACTGTAGGAATATTGGTAATTATTTTGTGAACAGGAAATAATACGATCTATACGCTAAATCTCTTTTCAAAAATCTTTTTTTTTTTAAGTTCTGACTTAGATTCTCAGTTTTATTCCCTGATCATTATTTACAAGAAGATGGCAATCAAGGGGAATAGAAACTACTTTAGAAGCCATTTAGAAGTCCATGCGCTACATGAGCAATTTTTCCTTTTCCCTAAATGACTTAAACACATAGTGAAAAAGAAAATGCAGTTTAGTATAATTCAAATTCGTCATCCTCATGTAAAATAATTAAATTCCTTGGCTCACATGAATATGAACATGTCCTGATGAGCAAGTTCCCATTTTAACACAGTGGCTTCAAACATATATTCTGTGGACAAGTTAAAAGCAGTTTGTGATAGAAAAAAAGCATTAAGGCTCGCACATCATCCCGTTCACATGTATCCTAGCTGTCCCTTCGAAGGATTCAAGAACTGTGTTCATATAGTTCATGAACAGATGAAAATGGCTATTCATGAACACAAAGAGTATCTTGAAATGCTCATCATGAATGTATACATGGATATGAACATGTCCATGAATATGTTCAAAAACAATCCTTGATGTTCATGAACATATTCTTAAAATGCAGTAGCTTTCCATTGCTCTTTCATGTCTGTTCATGAAGGTTATGAACATAGCTCTTGAAAGCTTTGCATGGATGCCTGCAAAATAAATAGTTCTTTGCTCAATCTTAAAAACATTGTGTCATAGAAGGAGTAAATTCCCCTTTTGACACAGTTATTCAAACACATTTCTGTATATACGTTTAAAGCAGTCTATAAAAAAGTGTTAAAGCAACCACAATTCACCATTCCCAGGTAACATCGCTACCTGCAACAAAATTATTTAATACTCAACCTTAAAAACGTTGTGACAAACGGAGAATTTGCTAATGATGAGCAAATTTGCCCTTAAGCATGGTGTTTTCAAACAAATATTCAATAGACAAGTTAAAAGCAATTTGTGAAAGGTAAAAAGCGTTAAGGCTACCACATCACCCCATTTCCAGGTAAGCTAGCTGCCTGCAACAGCATGTTGCTAGTTCCAGGTAGAATTCAACCCATCACTACACTTTAGATTCAAACTGTCCTAGATTCAAGAAAAACTCGACACCTCAGGGGCAGCTTGTAAACCATAAGGAGCCTGATCAGACCCCATATTGCATGGTAAATCCTATCCCTAACAAAATGGCTTGAAGGTTGCAAATCATTCCCCCTGAAAATAGGATTTAGGGAATCCAGGAGAATCTAAATTTTTAAGGAGAATTGAGCAGTGTAATTTTTTCTTGTTCGGTAAAGAGTTAGTTTATCTGTTTTTCCAGGTAGACCCGGACTGGATGTTCCAGAAAGGTGGAAGAGGTGGCATTTCTCTGAACCTGAATACGGACTAGCATAGGAAGCCATTGCTTCAATAGTTCTACGATCAAGTGGTTTTGTATTATATTGGAAGCTAAGATTGCTGCAACGATTCAGTTTTAAGATGGAGTGATTATAATGCCATCTTCATAACCTGGATTGATTTGATCTGTCTGGCTTTAAACATGGGATTGTAGTGCTGATTAGTGTTGCCTTTAGTTAGCAGAGCGGTTTTGGATATTGACAATTTAGGTAAGTAATATGTAGACTTTTTTACTTGAACAATTTTCCAGATATTATTGATTCCTTTCAACACTTGTATTTGCTTGTTGTAAAAAAATATAAAAGACATGAAAAATGAATACACTGAAGTATTGCGAGATTTTTCGACCGTATAAAAACTCATGAAAAATGAATTAACTATAATATTGCAATTTTTTTCAACAGATGAAAAATATTTCAAGCAAAATGAAATTGAAAAGTGCAATTTTTGTACATTTTTTCCTTTGAAGCATTCATTTTATGAAAAATTTGCAACATTTGATGCACGAGACAAACATGTAATGTACAAAACTAGCAATTTATCCTTTTCACACATTGTTTTCTGCCCTATCAGCCAATTTATTTTTCCAATTTCATCATGTTAAGAAATGTCGTCTGCAAACTCTTCTAATTTGGGACAGTAAAAAATCATTGGAACTTGCAAGACCTAGATAAAAGCATAATTTCTTCCCATCACTTTTCTTTTCTAAGCCAACCCTATATCAATCATTGGTGCTCATTCAAATTGTTCCTATTTGACGGTATTAATGAGTACCAGAAGAAAAGAATAGACAGAGACGTTTTGATGGAGACTGTTTTCATTTCTAGACAATAGTGATTTTCGTTTAACGAGAAGACATGCATTATGATAAGAATAATGTCTTCTTTACTTATATGCAATGCTGGATAATTTTCTTAAAAATAGATTTTTGTGTCGTTTATTTTCCAAAACCTTAAATATCTGCTTAATTTTGATGAGGAAAGGTACTCAGAGTAGCAAATAGGTTAGATCACAGCCCAGCCACCAATTTACTTGGCGGGTGGCCTGTATATAAACTATTTGCATCAGCATGAGGTGTGTTCCAGCACCATAAGGGTTAGGATTTTTTTCTTATCTCTGTATTTAGGTGAATCAGGTTTTCACATCAATTCTAAAGAGTATCCACAACTTAGGGTCTCATGCTGTATGCTAAAGACCCATACCTCATTGATTGATTTTAATCACCTTTCCCAATGGCGGTTTCAACTGTTCTATGCAAGACTATTGCATGTCTTTCACAACAGTGAAATACATGCTATAGTCTTCCATAGAACCTTCAGCCATTACCAAACAATAACCAGTTTGTTGCAGACGACTCTGGAAAACATTGTGGAAAGAGAAATTCATCTTAACAAGCATTCCTCCTTTTCCCACAATGTTTTCTGCCCTAGCAGATGATTATTTTTCAATTTTATCACATTTTGAAATGTCGTCTACAAACTCTTTCAATTTGGGACGGTCGAAAATTGTGTTGTTTGGTAAAGGATGTAGTCTGTAGATTGTAGGGTGAATGGCAGACACAACTCTGGTTGGGTTAATTTGACATGCATGCTAAAGGAGAAACTGATGTTACATGGCAAATGCCAAATCTTCTGACAGGCTTTTGGCTCCTAATGCTCGGCAAAAATGTATAAAGGTTTTTTTTGGTGAGAAGCAGCAGTCTTTTGCTTATTAGTGTGTCACTGACCCCTGAATCAAAATAACAGATAAGATCTGCAAGATCCACTGCATACAATGTGCATGCAGAGGTTCAATATTGTTCAATAGGCAAATAGTCTGACTTTCAATGAAGAGGGTCAGTCATGTTGCAGACTCAGCATTGCCAATAACGCTCCCCAACTTCCAATGCAGTCATTGTATGATGCTTTCATCAAGCCATGCTTTATTTTTTTCTTACCAATGATCAATTGATGTATTTGGAGGGAAGTATTTAGTAGCTTCATTTTTTTTTCGTTTGGAGTCATGGTTTGTTTTGTCTACCACCATTGGACACATGTATTTAGGTTGGGAGGCAGTTTGAGGGTGCAGTCCAAGACTATAGTAAGTGCTTCACAAACATGAAGCACTTACTACAGTATTGCACCAAACGCTCAAGTTATGGTCTTTATAAAAATGGTGTACAGTAACAGTTTGAAATGCAAGTAACAGTTTGAAATGCAGAGTGCCTAATATGAGGGTTCAACATAAACATAGTCTAGGTGATACACTTACTATAGTCTTGCATTGAACCCTCAATATAGACGTTTAATTGTGTCACTCAGCTCTCACCACCAATCAATTTATGAACATAAAGGGAAGCATTCAATAACTTCAATTTTGTGTTGTATACTGATGTAAAAATAACAGGAGCATGAATAGGTACACTGATTAATGTCATAAAACTGTAGAGGAAACAAAATCTGATTTTGAGTTACTTGTATAAAAAAAAGCCAAATATTTTTCTTCACTTGTCCATGTAATGGTTATATAGTTCATTTCAGTAAGAACTCACTTGTCTTCAAAGGCTTTTGGACAAGCTGGGTACCATTTAACTAAACATTTTATGCAAAAAATTTGCATAAGTTCAAAACCACATTCCCTTTTATTTAAAAAATGGGCTAAGCGATATTGCAAAGCAACACATCATTCGAATTGTCTCTATGAGAAGCGATGTGTTACATTGCAATATGGTCAATATGAACAATTGATTTTGACACCCCTGAACTTTAATACTGTTGAACACCATTCCAACCTTTTCAAAGCTCAGAATGTTTGAAATATAAAATATCGTATCTGTTTGCTTCTAATTTTCTTTTTGAGTAGTTTACTTACCAAGGGTTCATTGCAAGACTTTTATAAGTGCATCTTGTTTGTAAAAAGCTTAGTATAGTCTTGAAATGAACTCTTGTAAATCAGTTCTAAACCATATATGAGCAATTTCTTTTTTCTTTTAACAATTCTAAAACTGTCTACAGAAAAAATGCCTTATGTGAGTTTAAGAAGACTTTAGGGACTCCGATGGAAACATTTCAACACCTCCACAAAGTTTAATGACTGGGCATCTCTACACATCCCAGTAAAGATATTGATTAAGAATATTACAACAGCCGCTTTAGACAAGAATCATAATCCATACCATCAACCACAACATCTCTGTTTATCATTCCAATACAAGATATTAGAATTTAATAATAATTGAAAACAACAGCAGACATCAAAGACTAATATGGACAAGAAAAGTTCTACATTGCAATATTGAAGAGAAGCAATTGTTACAAAACTATAAATAACTCATCATAAGCAAATCATCTACTTAAAACCACCAGGGTGAAAGTAAGTCTAGGGTCAGTACTATGCAATATAATGACTTTATTATATTGCATAGTAAAGACCCAAGAATAACTTAAAAGCTTGTGCTTATGACATTGGTTTTCTAAAACTGTACTCTAGTAGATGCGCCAAAGTAAAGTATTATGGAGTCAGGGGTTGTAACATTATTTCTGCAGCATGTTCCCATCACAAAGTAAATGAACCAATTCAGATCCTTCAGATAAAGACAATATATAATTGGAGTCAATGAGCCATCAAACCCATTGGCTTACCCATCCTCCCTATGTATACAGTAAAATAACACTGCCATAGGGCCACTTAAAAAATAAATCTTTAATCCTTAGAATGCTGGGTAATTTTCTAAAAACTGATTTTAATTTTGTCTGCTTTCCAAAACTTTAAATATCTGCTAAATTTTGTTGAGGAAAGATACTCGAAATAGCAAACAGGTTAGATCACAGGCCAGCCGCCTGTTTGCATAAGCAAGAGGTCGGTTTCAGCACTATAAGGGTTAAGTAGAGAGACTTTCTCAATCAATGATAAGCCAAGCATCACAATGTAACTTAAATTATGTTTGATGTGATATACTTTCTAACCTTCAAAAATTAGCAATTTGACAACAAGGCATAATTCCATCATTTTTATACAGTAGACTAAATCATTTTGGTAAAACAACATTTCAAGCGTTGATTGCAAAACTTCAGTGAGACCATTGCAATTGGGAATGACTTACTAGCCTTGCATCAAACCCTCAGTTTACTTTAATCTTGATGGAGCATTACTATTGGAATTGATTGGAAACTTACATCACAGAAATCAATATGATTGAATTATCTTTAGCTGTAGTCAAACTAATTTGACCCATCGGGAAATATTGAAAAAAAAAATTGCATCAGCAATATCTCCTGTAACTTCAAACTTTTTAACAATTCATTTAATGGTGAACACATGCAATGAGCTTTATGTCGCAACATTTGAATCATGTTAAGATATCAAATGACAATACTCATAGTCTTAAATTAATCAATCAATCCATACACAAAACATGCCTGTATTCCGCATATTTACTATGTAAAACGGTTTAATTAACACAAGGTGACGATTTTTTAATGGATCGAACCTGTTTGCATAAGCATGAAGTCGGTTCCAGCACTATAATGGTTTAACTGTCCTTGATACAGCAGACATTCTTATGTATTTAGTTTTTCATTGATTTCTAGATAAGCAGGTCGCTGGTTCAATGCAAGACTGTAACAAGTCCTTAATAATTGTGAAATTTTGTGAAGGACTTGCTATAGTACTGCATTGAACCCTTGACCCAAGATCCATAGGTATACCAACAAGGAGTGCCGTGTGACTCCCCTGCAGGGTCAAACAGTCACGGGTCATGTTCCGTTTCCTTGTACTTCCATCAGCACTGACAGGGAACCAGATCTAAACAGGATCAAAGTATTAAAGGTTCTAAATGTGGTACCAGTGTAATTGAAGCATGCATATCATGTGCTTGTGATCATACCTGCATGTCAAATGGGAAGGGCTGTTTGAAGGTTCCGTGGAAGTTTATTGTAAGTGCTTCATGGTTGTCAATGACTTATTATAGTCTTGCATTTTAAGCTGTCTGCTGTTGTAAGGTACAAAGTACAAGATTCTTGTGTCAGGCATAAGAGCAAGCATGGCTTGGACCCTGCTTACTATCGTTAGTAAACCTTCTTAGTGCTGGAACCGACTTCATGCTTGTGCAAACCTGTTTGGTATCATCAAAATTAAGCAGATATTTATCCAAGGTTTTGGAAAGCAGAAGAAGCAAAAATCTTACTTTAGGAAATTACCCAGCATTCTAAGGGTTATCACAAAATGTCTTAACTAGAGCTTCAGGAGATGTTTTGATCAGCAGCTTTGGATAACTCAATTGTATTGATTTCTGTTATGTAAGTTCCCAATCAGTACCAATAATATGCTTTGCACCGTTTTCAAAAGTAATTTCATTATAACACTTCAATTGGTGTATCTATTCATGTAAATTTCCTCAGTGCACAACCTTTTTTCCCAAGACGCTCACTGCTTTCCAATATGAACATAATTTCAAGATGATGAAACATTACAAAACAGTATCAATCAAAACCATTGCCGTAAATAGATCCATTTGCTAAGTATTTTCCTCTACAGAATGGGGAATGGGTGTTTTTGAAATGTAACAGAACTATGAGAAATGACTAGTAATGTGGATGTACTTGTTGAACGATACACCCTGTAAGATATGGTACATAACATCAAAACAACAGCCTGTGCTTCAGTACACTATTGACTAAGACCAACAATTTCCCAGTACAGAATACCATTAACTTGAAGCAGCTGAGACTAAATCGAGGGTTCAATGAAAGACTATTGTAAGTGCTTCACAAATGTGAAGCACTTACTATAGTCTTGCATTGACCCCTCAAGCTGCCATTATCAAAATTCAAAAAACAAAGTTACTCTGCTATTGCTGTCTAGCTTTTAGCAACATATTGGATTTTACCTGCCTGCATCCTCTCCCATTGAGAAAAGCTTGACTTAATGACTTGAAGAATCTTAATCATCTCTACCCATGACAATTAAAGCAGGTGGGCCATGAAATCATAAGAATGAAGTGTTATTTCCTGAATGTATACTTAGGATGTTCTATCTCTTTTCCTTGGGCAAAGTCCAATACCGACTTATATCCACATGGCGCCTGTCCTAGTCATAAAAGTTGGGAGGTACTTGGGTTAATCAGCGAAAAGGTGTCTCATAAGCCTAACTGGCTGGCACTTTCACTTGGAATGACACTTTAATAAACAAAAGCTTTCATGCCAGGAGTGGAGCTTTCATGCCAGGAGTGGCAAATTCATTTGTCAGTATTGCCCAGCTTGTCCAAAAGACTTAACTGACAAGACTTTAGTGCACTTTTAACTAAAAATCACTATCATTGCACGGACAAGTACAGAAAAAATCTGGCATTTACGGACAGGTAGATCAAAATCAGATTACAACACACCTGCATCAATACTAACACTTTCTCTCTTAAAGCCATACTTGCACTCATTTACACTTGAAGTCGTGAAAGTTCTAGAATAATTGAAAATTAACTTAAAAGTACTTTAAAATCCCTTTTACAGAGGAATTGAGACAGTAACACGTTCACATGATGCTTTGAAAATAGTGAATATTTTAAAGTTTGTTTACAATTATCGATAAAACAAGGTCAGCAGAGGCACGTTGGGAACCAATAAAACCCATGAAATACTCCATTTTGTATGTTCACGTTGTTAATATTCGATAAATGACAGCTTTTTTAATGTGTTTCACATGATTTTTCTAACCAGGTGATAGACACTCTTTAATCTGAGCGCTCCTTGCTATTTTAGATGTTACTTGAATGTAAACAATGAAGTTAAATAGGTGGGCACCTCATTTGTCAAAATGGCACTTTGAAAAATATATAATAAATAGTGCAGGCGTTATATTGTCATGATTCTGTGATTTTTCGCTATGTTTCAACATATTCATAATCTATAACTCACATTACCCAGTTTTGCGGTTTTTCTGAGCGCTAGTATGCTTTTAATGAGATATAATGATTTAACACATTACCATCATATAACACACTTTTGTGTCTAGAAACAAACGACTTTCAAAAAGCATAGTGGCAAAAGGAGAAATTCCTTGTTACAAACAATATCTACTTTTGCCACATTGCTTTTTCAATTTATTCACATATCACAACAGCAGAACTGAACAGTTGCTAATGTTTTCAAAGCTTTTCAAAAGTTGTCTGCTTCAGGTATAAAAAATGTTGTCTGCAGGTGGTAAAGAGTTAAGGACCTCGAGTATCAACCAAGAGAATGGTTAAGATTCTGAATTGATTATCCTACCATGCCAGAAAGAATCCTTTACTAACTATAACATGATTTTGTTTTTCAATTAGAATTGAGATTTAAACAATTTACAGCACAATATTCTTTCTCCAGCACTGACAGTAAAGTCTTTACTTTAGGTTTTACCACAGCAGCAAGTTCACCTTTTCATGCTTCTCATTAAGTATTCTCTGAGTAGATTTATAAACAATTATTTCAATGCCACAGAGGGATGTAAAAGCATATAATTGTTTTTGTAAAAAAACTAATATAAGTAAAGGACTTTTATCATGTTATTTCTATGATGTGCTTTGATATCCATACAATGATCCAAAGTATGTTTCCAGACTTTCATGATAGACAAACTCATTCAGACGTTCGGGAATTTAGATAAGAATTCTGGTCAGATAAAAGCAACATCACTTTCCAATAACAAATGATGTAAAAAACAGTAGTCAGGCACCTTTATTGCTTTTTGTTAACCCATAGAACGCTGGGTAAATTTCTTAACATAGATTTACGTGTCATTTACTTGCCCCTGTCTTAACCATCTACTAAATTTGTTGAAGAAAGATACTCAGGGAAGCAAAAACGTAAGATCACAGGCCAGCCGCCAATATTTTTAGGGGCTGGCCTGGATCCAACCTATTTGAATAAGCATGAAGTCGGTTCCAGCACTATAAGGGTTACCCTGTTCATTCCTATCGATTTTGTTATGTAGTACTTTATACCTCCATCTGTTTAAAGTTGTTTTGATTATGTTTGCCAAGAAAACACTCCTCAAATGCTTTCTCCCTTCCTAAGGAATTTGCAGCAAAGAATATTGAAGTTGTCAAATTGACAAAACAGAAATTTACAAATGAAAGACATACCTGAAATTAACAGAAGTAGAGTAGGCTCTTAAATACCAAATTTTTCTGATTGTAACAATGATTTTAGATATTGAGATCATGAGTTACAAATGCAGGTGTTAATATGTCTTAAAAAGAAGAAAAGTTAACTTATCTCCACTTTCAAATAAATTGGCGGCTAGCCTGTGATCTAACCTGTTTGCTATTCTGAGTATCTTTCCTCATGAAATTAAGCTTTTGATTTAACTAAGTAAACAAAGTTTAGGAAGGCAGGAGACACAATAATCTATTTTAAGAAAATTACCCAGCATTCTAAGGATTAAAAGAAGTCTCTAGATTATCAAGAATTAATCATAAGTAATATCACATTCTATTTATCCAGTTTGAAACTTTGTTGACCTTAGAATAAATAGGTATTCATTTAGTATATAGAATTCACAAAATAAAAAGCCAGATCGTTGTTACGCAATAGGTTAAAGTTGTCTGCAGCAATTACGTCTAAAGAATGCAGCAATGTCATGAAGTTTCTTCAATGGAAAGGATCAAATAAATTTGCACTACAAAGAACCCAAATCACCGTGATTCTTACACATATCTTCTATTCAGAAAAAATCTGATGCAACCAAAGAACAATTTCTTTTACCACGATCCATGCTTGCAATTCTTGGCACAATGTTTCCAAGTTGTTTTCATGTAACAGTTTATTGATTGAGGGATCAGGCAAAACAAATCTAGGAAAATCTCGCAATAAAGTTACTGAGTGCTTCTGGGATACATGTGTATTGTAATGTTGGCAACGGAAAGCAGACTGGTGCCAAAACATCTAGCCTACAGTACATCGAACGGGGAGCCATTTATCATCTTTTATGATTACTTCTTACTCTACTTCCTGGATATTGGTTCCCAGGAATCATCCTATGTCTGCCTGGTACCCTGGTTCTATAAAACCTTTTCCAAGATTGGAATAGAATGTTCAGTAGATCTACAATCAATACAATTTTGGATAGACTTGTGACTAGTCCAAACTCAAAGAAACTACTAAAAACAAGTTTTAAGCACATGTATTGTGACAATGATTAGATTGTAATGCCTACTCATGATCTGTTATTGTTGACATGTACCCGTAATGCTTTTTATCTGTTAGGGGGTCTCTGTGGCAAGTGGTGAAAGTACTAAACCTGAACTCACAAAGCCCCTGTCCACTGTTCCTTGGGGTTGGGGTGCTTTGGTGTTTTAAAAAGATCTTAGCTTTTAATTTAACCAAACAATACTTGAAATATTTGATAAAATAAATCCGGTGTTTTACTGTCTTACTCATATTGTGTAAGGAAGGGGTGGTGAAATCAGATTTTGGATGACTTGTCCGTAAACGCAAATCTTTTTCTGTACTTGTCCGTAGATATGGTTATAACTTAATTTCAGTAAATTCCCCTGTCCCTCAAGGCTTTTGGACAAGCTGGGTTCTACAGACAATTGACTTTGCCACCCCTATCTAAGCTATATATCCTCTGACAACATTACTTTTCATACAACTCAGTTTAAACTGCCACTTAAACCCCATACCCCATGATGTTCATGTTGATATTCAACTAAATGTTCTTAAAGTACATGTTCTTGATGTTCAAGTACATAGTCTTAAAGAACATGATCTTGATATTCAAGTATATGTTCTTAAAGTATATGTTTTTGAAATTCATGAGCATGTTCAAGAACAACTTTGTGTTCATGGACAGCCATTTTTGTTCACCCCTTTTCATGAAGGACATGAGCACAGTCTTGAACCCTTTGTTGGGGTTATTTCAAGCAGTTACAGAGTGCATTTGCTTTTGCGCAATCAGGGAATGGCAAACCTATCCCAATAGAAAATATAATGTGAGGAACAAAACAGGAATCAATTACCCCTTTACCATTCACCAAACTTTCGACTGTCCCAAATTAAAAGAGTTGGCCTACGACATTTCAAAATGTGATAAAATTGAAGAGTAATCTTTCGATAAGGCAGAAAACATTATTTAAAAGCAATTTCTCCTTTTCCCACAATGATTTCCAGAGTAGTCTGCAACAAATTGGTTAAATATTGTATTATTTGGTATTTGGGTAAGTAACAGAAAAATCCAGCGCACAGCCAGAAAGCATTGTTTATAAATAGAAAGGACCGTAACCTGTGATTCGGGTGCAAAATTCAGAGCGCTCCACTCCACCCAAAACAAACTTCATATGCAATATTCCATCATCAGAACAGATCTGAAAAGATTGGATCCTATGCCAAATCTACAGAGGGGAAAAACCTCTCAGGAGCCGCATCATTCGAAGACGTTACGCTCCCTATGATAAGAACATTTTTAACACTGAAACTGGTGTAATCATTTCATTATCTGCTTTTGAGGTCATACTTTGAATTGGAACTAACCTCTTTCTCATATTGGAATGCCTTACAAGTTTCACACCCACAACAATTAAAAGAGGTTGAAGATGATAGAGTAATATGGTCCATGTTTGCATCATTGATTGTTAATCTTTCGATAATTCCACAGAACTTCATTAAAAGCCCTTCAGCTATTCCTCCATATCAGTGTCTGGAGTTATCCTTATGCAATAATTTGTATACAAGATTAACTAAGTATCAAAAAGAGCTTGAAATGATTAATTTCTCTTTCACCATGGAACTTCTTCCAAGGAACAACTTCCAATTATAAAAGAAAACAAAATTAAACAGATATGTAAGGTTCGGAAAGCAGACGACACAAAAATAAATTTTTAGAAAATTTCGCAGCGTTCTAAGGGTAAACAAAATGGAAAATCAGTAATGTATCTCTTTGTAACAATGGTACCTACCAAACATTATTAGAAAAATATGTTTCTGACTTTTTATCCCATTATTTTTTGTCGTCTGCTGTAGCTTGCAATTTGGACCAGTCACAAACTCCCGAGAGCGTAAAATGGGGAAAGATCTGATCTAACCCATTACCAAATGATAACAACATTTAACCACTTTGTTTCAGACCACTCTTGAAAACATTGTGGGAAAAGGAGAAATTGCTCGTCATGAGCAATTTTTCCTTTTCTCACGTTTTCTGCCCCTTCAGCAGATTACTTTCCAATTTCATCACATTTTGAATGTCGTCTGCAAACTCTTTCAATTTCGGACAGACGAAAGTTTTGGTGTTTGGTAAAGCGTTAAAACTGCCATCTTGATCCTATTGTCTCCACCCCACAGGCCACTTCATGACAACCCATTCCATAGATCCCACAATGCATCTTTCATCAAACTACCTCTTATACCCAACTGTAAAAACAAGAGGCTGAGATTACCGTTGTGTGATCATACAGCTAGAGCTACCTTGAAAGCCGTAAACGAGCGATCCAAAGAACAACATCTGGGTGGGGGAAATATATTTGCCTTTTTTCCCCGTTCATGCTATTATTCCCACAAACCTTTCTTTCTTGGATGATCCTCAAGCTGCCAAAGAAAAAAACTGGCTGGCAGACTGCAATAAACATAACCCATTCCACATAAATTGTCATGGGGATAAAAAGCAGCTGTCAGAAAATCTGGTGTAATCTGTTACATGGTCAAGGTCATTCCTAACTAACATTACCCAGTAAAACAATCCCCTTCAAAGGATTCAAAAATTGTGTTCATGAACTTAATGAACAGATATTAACAAAAAATGGCTGTTCATGAACACAAAGTTTATGAACATTTCCAAGAACAAGACTGTTCAGAGAAAACCCCAATACATTCCAGATGAGCCAATCAAATTCTAGCAAGGAAGCTTTGTTGACCTTGGTTAGCAAAGAACAGATGTTACAGTGTTAATAACATATTTAATTTTGAATTTGCTGGTCATAATTGTATTTTTGCTCTAATAAATAGAATATTAGGTCAAAGTTTTATTCAAGTATCATGTTGGAAAAGGGAAATGAGGGTCAAATACAAGAGAGCAGATGAATGGAGATACATGTCATGTAGAAACTCCCATCTCTGCCTTTATATGCTTTAAGACCTGGGGCCCGTTTTACTAAACAAGTTACGGAAAATATTTGCGTAAGTCATAATTGATAAACATGGATAGTATCTTCAATGAAAGAACAATATTGTAATGTGGCACTTCATTGGAAGCGCCTCGGAGAGACGATTCCAATGATGTGTTACTTTGCAATATTGCTTTGCCCAATATGGATAAAAGCAGAATTGTTGTTTTAGACTTACGCAAATCTTAATCGTAAACTGTTTAGTAAAACGGTACCCTGGCCCTTAAAAAGACTTTCACAGATTGGGATACCAAATTTTATAAATTGTGGCCTACCGCTAGAACGACGACGTAGATTCCTAAAGTAATATAAGACTAGATTATTGACGCTTTTCAAAGACCATTCATAAACATGTATGCAGTTTTTAAAAGATATAGAACATTTATATTGCATTTATTGTAAACCATTTTAACGTTAGATTGTTTTCGTAAACAAAAATCTAAACTTTGAATAAGAGGTCATTATTTCTAGATACCATCCTTATGTGGGTCTTCGGTAATCTTAACAAAAAAAGGAATTTCAACAACTTAGAAGTGAAGAAAATGAAAAGGACTTTGTTTCAGTGAGAATGATTGAAAATATCAAATTCTTAACCCTTGAAGTGCTGGAACTGACTTCATGCTTATGCAAACAGGTTAGATCAAGGCCAGCCGCCAAGTAAATTGGCGGCTGGCCTGTGATCTAACCTGTTTGCAACTCTGGGTATCTTTCCTCATCAAAATTAAGCAGATGTTAAAGGTTTTGGAAAGAAGACGACACAAAAATCTATTATTAGAAAATTATTCAGGACTATAAGGTTTAATGTTTATAACTCCAAGGGCACAAATCCCTGAGTTAGTAAGGTAACGGTGTCTGTATAATATTTCAACAACATTTACTGGGGGTAGATGAACAGTACAATAATTGGTAGGTTTAGACATGTAAAGCATAAAGCCTTCATTTGTTTGGAAGACATCTAATGATAGGACAAACGTAAACTACATATTGCCTATCTCATAAATATTTACTGAAATAATGAAAATCACATTTTCTCATGTATACAAAATAGGTAAATGTATATGTTAAAAAAGGTGTATAGTATCAATGATGCTACACTTGTTATTGTAAAAGGGTATTGAAAGATATTCGCCTACACTTTGGATAAGAACTCTTTACTAATTAATTATATTTTATGCCTATTATTAAAGATTGGCAAAACAATCAAAGAAACTAGACATCATTTCAAGGCTTTAACGCATGACTATAGACACCAGTGCAACAATGAAATGAACAAATCCTGAAATATCTGCTTAATTTTGATGAGGAAAGGTACCCAGAGTAGCAAACAGGTTAGATCACAGGCCAGCTGCCAATTTACTTGGGGGCTGGCCTGGATCAAACTTGTTTGCATAAGCATGAAATCAGTTCCAGCACTATATTGGTTAAATGTAAAAAAAAGTTAGCTGTATAAAAATAGGTTTAAATGTAAAAAAGTCTCCTTACGCTAGGTCCAGTTTTAGTAGAAAGAGGCCAATGCAAATAGAGAAATATAGATTGTTACATTTTTGTCGAAGCCATCTTACACCCAGAAAGGCCCACCTGGGTATTAAAAATGTTCAAATTTATTTCAGACTTGGCATTACACTGACACAAGACAGGTGTTTGTTCCTTAATCTTCTATCTCATTTACTCAGGGCTTATTATTATTTTTTTTTTTATTCAATTGCACCTTTTCAGGTTTTATATATTTTGCAGAAATATCATGTAGTTTTGTTGATGTGTTCAGTTTTTCTTTTTCTTAGTGTCTTTTGAGGTCCTTTGGAGGCATATTTAACAAACCGAATTCTCTTTTCCTTTGCCAAACCCTATATTGTGGGTACTCCTAAATAAGACTATATTGACCAGTAGAAATTTTCTGATAGATTTTTATATATTGTATTTAAAATACCATTAAATAAAATCTTGTTTGGAGCATCGTTTTTTTACTGCAAGTATAAGACTAAACATCTATGATTAGCATGACAGAAACAAATAGATTTAAACTCAAGTAAGTTATTTTTTTAATATAAGGCAAATTCCCCATGAGATGGGATTAAAAGCATATATAAATTATCATCCAGGAATGAAAACTTGAAGTAACTTAAAAAATCTCATAGAAATGTTAATGCTTTGATGGTTTTCTTATAAAAAGGTCTTAAAGGGACAATTTCAGAGATTGAGATTTTAATTGTTCGTAATCATGTTAAGGGTTGATAGTGGGTGATCTTAGTGGTAATGGGTTGAAATATTTAGATCTTTGGAATGATCATGTACCAGGTTCTAAGTTTTCTGTTCATGTTATTTGATTACATTGATTAATCTTTACGATCCAATGTTACCTTTACCACTTTACAGATTGATTAACCATTGTTGCAAGAGATTATCAAGAGTTAACTTCAATCAATTTTATGTGATTAACCCCAAATAGTTCCAGTCCTGACCTTATATATAAAGAGAATAGATGGTTGGTGTCGTGAATCGGAAATGTTATCGGGCAAGGCTTAGGAATATTATCCGGTGAGCCGAAGGCGAAACGGATAATAATCCGAAGCCAAGCTCGATAACGTTTCCCATTCAAAGACACCAACTTTCTATTCTATTTATCCATTAACCTTTATGTATTCTTTCAGACAAACAAGATGTAAATTAAACACGAGAAAAAAGGAAAAAATAAGTAGAGAGTGATGTAAGAATGACGTAATGGCATTCTTATGATGTCATGATTCGTCACGTGCATGTGTTGTATGGTTAGTGCCGGATATCACAAATGTTATACGGCACCTAGTTATCGGTCCCAAAATGACACTGGTGACAGGATAAAAAAAAAAAAGAAATAGGATGACAAAAGAAAGAAATTCAAAATGGCAGATAAAGGGTATCTACCTTAAGACACCCAAAAAAATATGTTCATTGATTGAATCCAATAGTTATTTTGATTGAACAGCACTATCCATCAAATGAACAATTAGAATTTCTGTGAAACTGTTTCCAAAATTCATATCAAATGACAGAATGTAATGATTTGTTATGTTACTACCAGTAAATTATTGTAAAATGCATTGTGGATGGTACCTGGTTTCTGTGTTACAAATTAGGAAAGGATTATCTATGCACGAATTAGTTTCAATCTGATGCATGGGAAAATGCACAAAAGGTTTCAGTTCAAATTAACAACAGTGAATGTGTTTGTCAAATGTTATCAACTTTTCATCAAGTACTGGTACTCCTTAACCCATTACCAAACAATAAAGACATTTTACCACTTTGTTGCAGACGACTCTGGAAAACATTGTTGGAAGCTATTTATTCATGAACATGTTTTTGATGTTCATGAACATGTTCTTGAAAAAATCATAAATCTGTATCTATAAACCTGTTCTTGATGTTCATGAAAAGGTTCAAAACAGCTTTGTGTTCATGAACAGTGGCCATTTGTTCTTCATACCGGTTCATGATCACAGTTCTTGAATCCTTTGCAAGATAACCCTTAAAGTGATGGAATCGACTTCATGCTTATGCAAACATGTTAGACCCAGGCCAGCCACCAAGTAACTTAGCATGGCCTGTGATCTAACCTGAGTATCTTTCCTCATCAAAATTAAGCAGATATTTAAGGTTTTGAAGATCAGATGACACAAAAATCCATTTTTAGAAAATTACCCAGCAGTCTAAGGGTTAATTTTGAATTAAACAGAACCCTCTAGATGTATAGTTTGGTTTACCCATGTCGCAGCTCATTAAATAAACCAAGTGAGGCATCTCCTCAGACGGGATGGTTCCATTATGATTAAACAATAACCATTATTCAATGGCGGGTACACCGCGTTGTTTACGGAAATCTGATAGCCGGCCAAAACAATTAATAAACTTTAATCATAAACAATAGAATTAAATCAGTATTAATCAGTTAGGTCGCATACAAGCTGATAACCAGAATAGCGACACAAAGACAAAAATGTTGTAACCCTTCGAGTTAGTAATCATTCAGCTATTTTGGATGTTCGTACACTGATACAGTTCTTTAAGGCAGGAAGTTAACATTGTTTTGTGTGTTATTTGTGTTTTCAGTGGTTTATTTAGGCTTAAATTTTAAACATTGTGAAAGAAAAAGTGCCCATAAATGATTACTTTTAAAATAATCAGTAAAATTATGAACTATTCTATTTGATGATGTAACTATTGTGAATGGTCTATTTCTTGTATATTTATTGTAATTCAATCTACAAAGGGAATGTGAAGGGAATGTGAAAGGAATTAACATGGCAAAGATGAAATTCCTAATAAGCAATAACATGTTTAGACCTTATAGTGCTGGAACCAACTTCATGCTTATGCAAACATGTTAAATTGGTGGCTGGCCTGTGATCTAACCTGTTGGCTAATTAGAGTATGTTTCCTCATTGAAATCAAGCAGATATCTAAGGTTTTGAAAAGCAGATAAATAGAATCTATTTTTAAAAAATTACCCAGCATTCTAAGGGTTAGTTACATGTGAAATAGAACAGCACATAGTATACCGACTTTAGGTCATTTTGAATGTAGTTTTTTTCCCACAAAGTTCTTACATAATCATAGCAAAACCTTTCCTCTAGTGCAATGAACAACAAGCTCACACTGCATAATGCACATAATTGCAGAAAAACTCCTGGTTTGTTAAAATTACAGATGCAAAAAGATCTCAATAGATTTCTGGCACATTGTTTCTGAAAGTGGGTGTTAACATATTTGTTAAACTGTGTTCCTTTCTTAAGTCCAAGAACTGCAACTAACCAAACCTTGAAACAAAAGCTGAAACAACTAAAATCTTGCTTTTCTAAAGGTGTAAGCTCTGAATTCTAAAAGCAGAGAAAAAATTGCTGGATTAATCAACAGATAAGTGATAAAAAGTGATACTTAGGAAAAACAACAATTCCTTCTCGTAGGACTGTGTATCATATTAACTGGGGTATCATCGGCGCCTAACTACTCTTTAATGATTCTGACTCTATTCAAGGATGAAATTGTAAAAGCAAGGAATAAAGGCCCCTGTAATTGAAGATTGTATTAAGTAACTGTAAATGAAAGTTTGGTAAGGATACTTACAATAAGGTAAGTTATGATGGTTTTTTGTTTTCCCTCTTCCACACATTTCTGTTAGAGCAATCTGTTTATCCTTTCTGTTGGAATACATATGTGTCTTTGCTATAGAGAAGTTTAGATCAGGAACACTGTAAGAAAAACAAATATTTTATCTAATCCATGGCCGTATATGTGAGTTTTATCTAGCATCATAAAACAATATTAAAAAGACATAATTTACAATTAAAACTGCATTTGAAATATTGGGTAGAAACTAATTAATTTTTACCAAAGGAGAAATTACTTTTAACAGGTAATTTCTCCATTTGTCACAGTAGCTTCTAAAATCCTTTTTCTGCATGCAACATTAAGTTATGAAATTTATGGAAGGCCTCAATGGGATTCCTGCCTATCAAAATGCGGGCAAAATATCAAAAGGGAAAATGTGATGTTATTTTAGTTCGATTCAAAAAGGTACAAAACGTATCCTTTAAAGGCGACTACCTGAGCGGGCATTGATAGCGGATTACTCGCATCACATGCAGAGTTCCTCCCATAGTTTATCTGCCAATAAAGACGGGTCAATCCATCGGAGAAGGTGGCGTAAATGACTATTTGTGAATCATTATGGAAAAAGAAAAATTACCAATATAACCAATGCAAGGGTTCAATGCAAGACTATAGTAAGTGCTTCACAAACATGAAGCACTAACCAATGTAGGCAATGCAAGGGTTCAATGCAAGACTATAGTAATTGCTTCACAAACATGAAGCACTAACCAATGTAGGCAATGCAAGGGTTCAATGCAAGACTATAGTAAATGCTTCACAAACATGAAGCACTTACCAATGTAGGCAATGCAAGGGTTCAATGCAAGACTATAGTAATTGCTTCACAAACTTGAAGTACTTACTAATAGTCTTGCATTGGACCCTTGAATTATAGAAGGTCTTCAAAAAGAGAAAGTGATAGGCAGATGTACTGGTATCGCTTTTCTATTCATTATCTGAAATATGCATGTTTCTTTTTTTTCCCCTCATGTCTCTTTATTGTTCAAATTCATATGATTTAAACCAACGTGAATGTTGTCAGTAAGATTCATCATTAAAAAACAAAGAATTAGGTTGTTTCTATTATTTCTCTTGAAAAGTCTAAAGACTATTTTAATTACAGTTTTTCCTCGTAGGATGCACTAAATACTGATTATAAGACATATTATTCCTCTCCTTCATAAGAAAATTGAGTGCTTCGTCAAGTTGAATGTACCAGAAGATATTAAGATAACAATGATGAAATGTAGTATGCACCATCTTAATAGTCATTCCACTGTATAACAAAAGAAGAAAATGCTTGTCAAGGGCTCATCAGACAACAGCAATATCGGTTAAAGTTATCTTGAGTTAAAGTTATGATTGGGCATTGTCATTAAAGTAAAGCTGACTTAAATGGGATATTCAAGTTTTATGTATGAGTTAACTCGAGTTTAACATTGGATGAACAGTACTGTATCCAGTTATGCTGAGTTTTCTGATTCATGATGATAGAGATAGACCCAAAATTTGAGTGCCTGTTAAGACAGATAAAGCAAGGTGGAACCATCGGCATTTCGAAAGTTCACTACCAGTACAGTACACTAAACACCTCATGAAAATACAAATGCCACCATTGGTATTTAAACCAACATGGAGATGGGCCATGGGATTTCAAGTTCTGTACTCTAACCACAAGGCTCTGAAGGCCCTGGGTTATTTCAGGTTGTATATACTGATCACCATAAGATATAACTTGTTTGATAGCAAAATTGTAAAAGTAACTCAAGGGTCCATGCAAGACAATAGTAAGCCATTCACGAGAGTGAATGACTTACTATAGTCTTGCATGGTACCCAAAATGAGAAAAGATAAACTTGAGAGAATACTTCGAAATCTAATCAAATCTGTTACACACCTTAACTACAATGTGACTTCTCCATTAATAAAACATGAAGGTAGGTTTACACCTGGCGCCCGTCCCCGGGTAAAAAATATGAATTATAAATCAATCACTGAACGTGGTGTGTCTCCATTTCTCACGGTTAGGAGGGTGGGTTTTTACCTGCAATAGGTAAACAAGATGAGCTCTGAATGACAGTTTACATCAGCATTATATAAAGAGGGTCAACTTTGATATGGACTGCCTTTTGGGAAAGAAAGGTCGAATCTAAATCCTTTTAAAGCCATTTATTAGACCGCACCTTCAGTAGAAGCTTTAAAACCTTTGCCTAATGCAGATTTATTTATGTGTGTTTGCTTGGGATGTGCATTTTCTTCTTATGTAGCAATTAATTAAGTAGTACATTGTAAACTTCACTTTCTATTGATATTCATCCATTCTTAAGAAACTAATTGAATAATGTTTGCTTCTCATTAACCCTTATGCCAGCCGCCAAGTAAATTGGGGACTGACTTGTGATCTTACCTGTTTGATATTCTGAGTATCTTCCCTCATCAAAATCTAGCATATATTAAAGGTTTGGGAAAGCAGACTGCACAAATATATTTTTAGAAAATTACCCAGCATTTTAAGGATTAACAAAGAATAAGCAGATATGAAACCATTGTAACAAAACCAAGAAGTCATTTCAATGAAGCAATTTAATTTAACCCCTTGTCAGAATGTTACCAGACCAACTTGATATTAATGACAAATACAGAAATCATATGGATAAAAGAAACAATCATAACAAATCCAAGAAATCATTCCAAGCCAGCAATGTCATCCCTTATTTGAAGGCCAACTCTAGTATAAGAAATTATTCAAATAAAGTTTGCAATTTCAGATTGCTACGCTTTATATGAGGACATGTCAAACAATTATCATGACCAAGAAATGGCACAAGGTTAATACAATTACATGTAATTAGTACCAGATCAATTTACTCCAAAGGAATAGTCTTCATCTGCGTTTACTTTTAATCTGGTCAAGCCAAAAAGATTCATATCGAGGAACAGGTAAAGTATTTTTCCCAAGTAATGTGAACATGTGAGTCAATAGAGGGATCAGATAATTGATTAGATTATTCACTTTAATCTCTCATGGGGATGTGAAATTAAGATTAATTAACTCTACATTGGTGCAAACCGAGACAACATAGGGATGATGAAATATCATCGTAACCCGATTCCGTGTTCTTCCCAATAGGACAATAAAGGACTCTTTGGGATAGGAGACTTTGGCCTAAACATAGAAGAGTGGATGAAGCCTAGATGTGGAGATATTGAAGTTTTCAATAATGCCAATTTTGTTTTATTTGTATGGGTTTTAATGCTGCACCAAAGAATTTTCATTTAGATGTCAGCTTTCCTGGATTTACCAGTACTAAGCGAGGGTTCTGAAAGGTCTAGCAAAAGGACACTCCCACACAAAACCAGAGGTATTGTTGGGGCGCAAACCTAGCACCCCCAAGATCTAGGACCGCCATCTTAACCGCTTGGCCAATTTAGACCCCTTTCAGTGGAGGAACAATTGAAATATAGACAAAAATGAAACCTTAAATGCCGCATTCCTCCATATGGGAATTTGTGGCTGTTACAGCAACAACAGACTCCAATTTCAAAATAGGAAAGCCAATGATATTCTCAAAGTTTTTCAAAAAAAAAATTTAGAACAAAAGAATGAATTGCTTAATTTCTTAAATCATGCTAATCTGGGTGACTTTTCAACTTAATTTTGACCCTTTATCTATGAAATTGTGAATGGAAAATAATTATCCTTTGGGATCATATCCAGGAATTAAGAGCCATTTACTATATATAAGACAGGGTCAAAGAAAACCCTTACAATGAATTTCTCCTTCTGCCATAAAGAGAATTTGACCAATTTACTTGGCGGCTGGCCTGGATCCAACCTGTTTGCACAAGCATGAAGGCCGTTCCAGCACAATAAGGACTTAACCTTTGATGATGTACTTAGAAATCCTACATTACAAAGTGTCAAGTCATCCAGTATGGGTGTAAATGTGTTTTAGCACATAAATCATAACAACATATTCATGATGGATTTCCGTATTCTACTATTGAGAATTGCAACTTAATTTCAAATGTAATTTGCAGTATACTGTAATGTTGTCCGTAATTGACAACAGCTGCGTCTGTAATTTTCACCATTCAGTGGTTCTCATACTGACAAGGTGAAAGGCGCATGGGTACAGATTGTGTTTTGGGAAAATGACTTTTTATCTATAAACTTTACTCTTTTAATTGTATCATACGTATTCTTTGGCTGAAGAAAGAAAGACACTTTACCCTTAAAATGCTGGGAAATTTTTAAAAAATAGGTTTGTATGTTGTCTGTTTTCCAAAACCTTAGATGTCTTCTTAATTTTGATGAGGAAAGATACTCAGTGTAGCAAACAGGTTAGATCAAAGGCCGGCCTCCAATTCACTAGGTGGCTGGCCTGGATCTAACCTGTTTGCATGAGCATGAAGTTGGTTCCAGTACTATAAGAGTTAACATGTACAAGCATGACACACCTTTATCATATCAAACTCCAAATGAAGCATAGTATTTTGTAATTGGTATTGATTTAACCCTTTACCAAACGCAAAATCTTCGACTGTCCCAAATTGAAATAGTCTGCAGACAGCATTTGAAAATGTGATGAAACTGTAAAATAATCTTCTGGTAGGGTAGAAATCATTGTGGGAAAAGGAGAAATTGCTCGTCATGCAACAAACTGGTCTAATGTCATCATTGATTGGTAATGGGTTTATACTGATGCTTGCAGTTTGACATGTGACCCCAAGAAGCCCAGACACCATGGTATTTTGAATTGCAGTTTTAACCCTTTTAGTGCTGGAACCCACTTCATGGTTATGCAAACAGGTTAGGTCCATGTTGGTGACTGGCCTGTGATCTAAACACATTTGGATCTTTACTATAGAATACACATTCTTTCTTTGTATACGGGCTCTAAATACTTAAATATGAACTGATTTTACGTCCAATGGCCATTCTTCAGTACGTCTCATAGAACAGTAAAGCTGCTAAGCGCTATACGGTTTTATAGAAATACAATTAAATATCCAATGTTCCTCAAATTTGTAAATAAGCACCTCAATATTCAAAATCAATCGCAGTAGTAGACATTTTATAGCTTAGTGACAAACGGAAAATCAGTCTATTATAAGAACACCATGTGTGCATTGCAAAGACTCAATTATTAATGTAAGTTTTAAAGGGCATGTGTGCATTGCAAAGACTAAATTATTAACGTAAGTTTAAAGGGATCCCCTTTCTATTTAAAGCTGTTCACATGCAAATAGCAATTAAAGTGGTTTATGTGTGTGACACTTTTTTCTGCTTTTAAATAGACCTTCAGAATTGGTCTTCAGAATTGGTCTGGGAAAGTTTTCATGACTACAAAAGATGTATTTTCACTATTGATTGCTTTGTAATATATCTGTGTACATGCATGATGAATGTAATATTTACATCGTGATTCAGCAAACCCTCCCTTTAAAACTGTGCGCTGCCATGAAGCATTAAGTAACAGTAAATATTGTACAAATGTTTTGATTGATTTTGAGGAATTATTTTGAAAAGTTTAAATAACGCTTTTTACATATTGATTTAAGAGATCTAAATGAGATTTCTCCAGAAAAAGCAAGTAAGTATAATATATTTTTTTAAATATACCAAGTCGCCATTGAAAAGGAATAATCAAAGTACGCAGTATTCTTTGTAAAAATCAAAGTCACTAGTTTAAAATATGTCACTTTTATTATGATATCATTGGATAATTTTTAGTCGTTATCAATATTTTCTTAAATGTTTTTTTTTAAACTTTTGAATAATGCATGAAGCTTTTACCTGTCTGAATTCTTTAAACTTATCCCTCTATGAGGATATCATTTACTCCCTGTTTTGTCTTTACATATGTCTGTCTGCAAATAAGTCCAAATTTGGTCTGAAGCATAAGAAAAGAATTATTTATAAAAACTATTATAAAAGGCAGCATGCACATACTATTGTGAAATTTCTTAAATAATTCTACAATGGCTAACGAATTACCCTTTTTATGAATAACATCAATTAAGTTTATTCCCTTGTTCATAATGTACAATGTAACAATTTCATTGCAAATCCTCTTTTACAATGAATTCATGTCTGTAGAGTCATTGAAATTGTCTCTATTAGGTAAAGGGTAGTAATTGAGTTCTTAAAATTGAAAAGAAAGGTACCTCTTCTTAAATTCTGCCAAATTGCCTGGAGAGGCAATGCAGTTATCTTCTCCTAAAATTTCAAGGATAATATAGAAATTAAAAGAGCATTTGTTTTGCTTAGTTGTCATATTTACACTCTGAACTCTTTTAGTTTGGTATTTATCAAAACCAGGAGTTACAGCACTGTAGGATTCGTTGATAAAGTTTTGAAATACTACAAGCAAAAGTCTCTAATATGATGTAAATCATAGGTAAAGTTTAGTTATTGAGCATGGCTGTTTTAAAAGACATTACTCTCTAATGTACTTGACTGCATCAAAGGTAGGCCATTAACATTTGAAAAAGGATAAATTGCTTTTAATTAGAATTATAACCATTTTCATGAAAGTTTCTTCATATTAAGATAAGGGCTATTAAATTTTGAATGCTAATTTGTCGTTTTGTCATCTGCTGTTGCTGTTAATTTGGACCTGGCACAGAATCTTAACCCATTACCAACCAACAACGAATTTTGACCAGTTTGTTGCAGACGACTCTGGAAAACATTGTGGGAAAAGGAGAAATTGCTCTTAATGAACAATTTCTCTTTTTACCACATTGTTTTCTGCTCTATCAGAAGATTATTTTCCGATTTCATCATATTTTAAAAAGGTTGTCTGCAAACTCTTTCAATTTAGGAGTCGAAATTTTGGCAAAATAGTAAGCAAAATCAGGTTAAGGGGCAAAAGTTTATCAATCACAGTATCCATTCACAAATTGGTGAAACTGACACTTGATGGAGTTGCACAATGAGCAAAAATAGCCCAACCTCTGGTCAGACTCAACATAAACAATATACGGCGATAATCATTCCTATAATTAGTTTACAGTTGGATTTCACTTCAGATACCCCAGACCGTGAGAAAATTTTATCTGAAGGACTTCAACATGACATAAACTCTATATATAATCCTTTTCAAGGCTTAATAAGGCAAATTGTTGGAAAAAATGACACTTGCAGTGTTGAATCAATGATAAACTGAACTTATACGCTTACCTCTTTCTCTGGTTGTTGGGGTTTGTTCTTCATCTTAAACAAATGCGTTTAGTTTTATGGTAATAAAGAATAACTTCAATCAAAGGAGTTCTCTTGGAGCCTGTTCTATGTTCTAGTGAATGTATATTCCACCTGAAAAATAGAGTTTTAAGTTCATTTTATTAACTTGATTAGCATCTAGGTGTTACATTACGTGTTAAAAGACTTTGCGTTAAAGGAAAATGATTGAACATTTACATTTCTCACACTAGAGCCTCTATGTTATCAATGACTCAAGTAGATCGGAGTGATTTAAACAAGGAGTATCATATAAAAGGTAAGAATCTGATCAAACACTTCATGGGTTCTTCCCTACGGGGTCAATTCAGGGTACAAACTATGTACACAGTGGAGCTTAAATGATTACTTTTTTATTTAACCCTTTCCCAAACAATAACAACATTTGACCACTTTGTTGCAGGCGACATTAGAAAACCTTGTGTGAAAGGGAAATATTGCTTGTAACGAGCAATTTTTCCTTTTCCCACAATGTTTTCTGCCCTATCAGAAGATTATTTTCCAATTTCATCACCTTTTGAAATGTCCTCTGCAAACTTTCAATTTTGGACAGTCGAAAATTTGTTGTTTGGGAAAGGGTTAAAAAAGGGAGTCTTTGTTCCCTTAAAGTAAGGCATTGGTAATGGAAAACTGACAAATGCTTTGGTTAACCCATTACCAAGCGCCAAATTTTCGACTGTCCAAAATTTAAGAGATTGCAGACGACATTTCATTATGTGATAAAATTGGAAGGTAATCTTCTGATAGGGCAGAAAACATTGTGGGAAAAGGAGAAATTTCTCGTTTTGAGCAATTTTGCCTTTTCCCACAATGGTTTCCAGAGTCATCTGCAACAAAGTGGTCAAATGTCGTTACTGTTTGGTGATGGGTTAAATGATTACTTGAAGTTGAAATTTAATTCATGAAATAGTTACCATTTCAAAGGCATTCACTGACCCAATTTTCAAAATTATTCTGATTTTGAGTACATATTTACCAAATAAATATAAACTTTTTTTTTTATTTCAAATAGATCTAATAACCTTTCTTTATTGTTCATTATTCACATTAAAATAGAAATTATATGAATGAAGTCGGCAAATATAAATTCCAATCCAGGAAAGATTCTGATAATATGAAACTTGATTTTAAAATGGCATTTGTTCTGTTTAATCTGTAAGTTTTTATAACACAGGTCTGACCTAACATTTAACTCATCTTAGGATTTTGTGACTAGTCCAAATTGGAAAAAACCCACATAGATTGTCAATGTTAGAGCATGATCCATTATTGCATTTTGTCTGCATTATTGAGTAGAGGTGAGATGTTCAAATAAAACTGCAGAGTAGAAAGTGGTGTTCAAATAAACTGCATGTAGATCTAATGCGCCTTCTGGTCTTCATTACTGAGATGAAAAGGTACCTTTTACCTCATATGACCATTGATAATACTTCAAATAACCATCCAGTCAAAGGAAGAGACCATTCATCTTTCAATTTTTATTTTGATATTCCCTTAACCAAACACCAAATTTTCGACTGTCCCAAATTGAAAGAGTTTGCAAACGACATTTCAAAATGTGATGGAATTGAAAAATAATCTTCTGATATGACAGAAGACATTGTGGGAAAGGAGAAATTGCCCGTCGCGAGCGATTTCTTCTTTTCCCACAATGTTTTTCCAGAGTCGTCTGCAACAAACTGGTCAAATGTATTATTTGGTAATGGGTTGAAGGTAATTAATCTGACCTCTGACCAGTCCCTCAGTAAGACAAAGTCAACCTGACTGGCTTTAGAAAGGAATTCTAAACTCTATTTCATTTTTAATTTAAAGTGAAATTTGCTTCTGGACCATACACATGTCTATGCCTCGCTCGATGGCCCGCCAAACATCAGCCAAACTGCAGAGTGTACAGCATGCACAATCTACCTGTATTCATATTAATTACAATAATCGAAAATCAGATATTTATTTGAAAATTAATTAGACATATCAGCGATTTTCACGCTGTAACACAAACCATTAATCGGTAGATCAGCATCAGCAACTGCGCAGAAAATATCATGGCGCGAAATCTTGCAACGGTCATACGTTTGATTAACACGCTTGTAAATATCGCTAGTGATTGTACACAAACCATGCGATGCAACAAAGATTGGTGCTCTCGAACTCCTCCTTACTAGTCAATTCCACGAGTTTATGTTTATAATAGTGGAAGTAACCGTTGTGAAGATCTTGATCGGCTCTCTATTGTCCAATCGGAATCTCTGGTTGGGTTTGGTAGGCCTGTCGGAATTTGCCGAAGTGTTCCGATTGACTGTCGCCTGGTCGTTAGAAGAGTGCAGTACTTGCAATCACTAGACTTCACTTTACCTTTAGAATGCTGGATAATTTTCTAAAAATATTCTTGTGTCGTCTGCTTTCCAAAACTTTAAATATCTGCTTGGTTTTGAAGAAACGGGTTGGATCACAGGCCAGGCTGATCCAGCCTGCTTGCATTAGCATGAAGTCGGATCGAGCACTATAAGGGCTAATGGGCTAAAATTCTGGAATAAATACATTTTTGAATCTCATTCGAAGAGGTCTCATGGCTGACTTATAGTAATGGAGCTTTCGATCTTCCTCAATCGCTTAAGACCCTGTTATCCAAATATCACTGCAATTCAAAGCTTATATCGACAATACAAATTGTCATACTTTGGGAAGAGAAAGTAAGTTCAGGTTAACACAATAGATCATGAAAGTGTTTTCATCAAATGTGTTCAATAAATTCACACACTATCAAGAAATGGGACAACTGCTGATGTTTATTGTGCGTTTCACTGACGCAGTGTCATATTACGAAATGATTCATGGGGTTCAGGCATTGATTACGGTAAACTAGCGGTATTCATTTCAAAATCTGATCAGCGTTGTGTAAACGGGTACATTTTGGTAACTTACAAAAGAAAATGTAAACACGCTTAAAGCTGCCAGTGAAGCTTTTCATGAGCTCCGCAATCCTTGTACATGTTCCGGGTACTTTATGGCTAGCAAGGATAAAAGCGCCGGTAAAGGTTTAAAGAATAGACTACCATTTGAAGTACATTTTTCTTAATTTATGAGCATTGCGATTTTAACATAGGGTTATTCTTAAAAGCAAAGCCTTCTAACGACATACCACTTTCAAATGTTTACTGGCCCAAGATGTCAAAGTCATTTACAAAAGACTGTGTCCAAATAACAACGCGCACGTAGGCCTAAATATTTCTAAAACCGAAAAGTCGTTGGTATACCCGGCTCAGTTCCTCGACCTAAATTAAACACAGGAAACCAGCTACCGAACGCACGCATTTATTAACGCGGTTAATTGGACGCACCCAGGTAAGGATGTCAGCAAACAACACAGTTTTTCTCGGCTCTTTGACCCGATTCTTTCATTAAAAGATTAGGCTGTTTTGAAAGATTACCTAAACGATACCGTCTTTCATATTTGACCTTAGCTGTCGATGCGCCTTAAACACCATTCATTCATTTTTACATAATTCGTGTCTGGTTCCGATCGAAAAAAAAAAGCAACAAACACAAAATAGTAGGGACAAACTATGACTCGTTCAGTTTCCTTGGGGACCATCTAGACTTATGAGTAGGAATAGGAGTCTAGCTAACGACTGGATAGAACTCAAGAGAGCCAATGCGGGGATCAAACCCGATTTCAAGTGTAATACTTGGAAAGTTAACAACACAACCAACACAACAACAAACCAAATGGCTATTTTCTGACTGGTCACTCCTCATCAGATGCTGACCAAACCGAGACCGGGGTTATTGACCTTGTCAGATAGTGACCGAATCCAATATCGACCAATCAAAACAAAGATCCACTGAGCAAGGGCAATGAAGAGTTGAATATGTCAAAGTTTTGTCAATGGTATATTCATCAATACACAGTAATGGTAAACAATGAAGCCACCTTTGGTCCAGGTCTTCCATATGGTACAGGAGACATCACGGAGTCTTCAATGTGCGTTGCATTGCGAAGGGTTAATTTATACCGAATAACCAAATACGTACAGTTACAATCGTTATCGACTTGTGATATTTTCGTGGGAAAAACCGTCGGTTTGCACGTGACTAACCGAGCAGAAAATTATCATTTAGAGCCTCGATGTGTCAAAACGGGTAAACTGGCACTGTACCAGACATGGGCTCGGTAATTTATTTAAACAAATGTTGGTGTAATAAACATTTTATTTGGTCGACAGGAATCTTTTGAACATGATACTCATATGTAATCGCATATTTTGAATGTTAAAACATATGTTGCAGAAATACCTTTAAGGTGCACATGCTCTTATAATCGATGTCAAGTAATATCCAGCTAGCTTTTCTTCCAGGTATGCCGCAGCAACAATTCGGTTCATTTTGACCGAATTTTGTATTTTTAAACAAATTCTCTGATATATACCAAAAAGCCATAACGTATGACTGTGAAGAAAGGCTTTTTTTATATGGGTTTTACATCACATCAACATTATTTCAGTTATGTAGCGATGCCCGACTATTAATGATGGAGGAAGACCCCATACTCAACTGCCCATAAGGGCTGGTCAAGGCGGGTAGAACCATCGGCATTCCGTAAGTCAGTCGGGAGACTGCCTCTCATGAAAATCCATATCCCTCTCAGGATTTGAACCCACGCGGAGAGGGGCAATGTGATTTCAAGTTCTGTACTCTAACCACTAGGCCACGGAGGCCCCGAAGAACGGCTTAAATCACAATCTCCTGGATAGAATAATAACGTCTTGGACCATATCCTTAAAACGGTATTATATGTATAGCTGATAATGGTTAAAATCAGCAGCATGCGATCTTATAACAATTTATCTGAACTACTCACGAAACATATCATAACAAACAGGTGCTGTGTTGAAACTGAACAAGGAGAAAATATAGTAACATCATTTCATTGACTTAAACAAAAGACCTGATAAACATGTAAACATGTTTATTACGTCTTTGCTTAAACTTTAAAACAGTTTTTGTCATACGCCATTACGAAACGCTTCGATGCTAGTAAAGATGTATTGAGAACGACGTTAACCCACGAAACAGTGTAGCATATGGACAGCCATTTCAAGATTAATCTCTGTGCTAATGTCGGGTAAACTGCGTGTATCGCTCGACAATATTAGAACACAAGAGTTTGGAATGAACTAAAAGGTAATCTTCTTTAAAAATAAGATAGAAAAATTGAAACATTGTGAAAATGGTTTCTACTTGGAATACAATTGTTAATTAATTAAACATTGTTTATCATTGTAATGTATTGGTGGTTTCGATTCAATGCAGACTCAAAAGAAATGTACACAAAGACATGTATAAACTTTCACAATACATGAATGTTTTTCTCTCGAAATAAAACTGTGCTTAACTTCGATCTGAAACAAATTACTGCCATGTTCAAGAAGCATCATTGTGCGGCTACCAAACGACACATTATCCACAGCATATAACAGGACAATAGGGGAAACACCTCAACTGAAAGGCGCTTATTTTTCTACAGCTCGGGTATTCCACTTCATTGACTGGAGGAGAAGTTTTATCAGTGAAATGTGCGTGGCCAAAGCCATTAAAAGGTTGCGGTTGACAAACCGGGGGCGTCCGTCTAGGCCTTTTGTTTGGCCCAAACTTTTCACTTTGCCCATTTCCTGATTATCTCTCATGAACACTTCGAAAGACGGAATATTGTGTTACGTATAAGATATACATGTATAAGCGGGAGTTGGTGCGGGATTTGTGTCATGGTAACACAGCGCCGAATGTTATCCTCATGTTACTTATTCATCGGTTGACCAGGGTACCGTTTTACTAAATAACTTAACCCATTACAAAACAATAACGAGATTTAACCACTTAGTTGCTGACGAAACTGGAAAACATTGTGGGAAAAGGAAAAATTGCTCGTGACGAGTAATTTTTCCTTTTCCCACAATGTGTTTGCCCTATCAGAAGGTAGGAAGATATAGGAAGATATTTGCGTAAGACAAAAAATGATAAACAAAAAAAAGTTTCTTGAATGAAAGTATGATATTGCAATGTGACTCGTCATTGGAAGCGTCTCGGAGAGACGATTCCAATGATGTGTTACTTTGCAATATTTCTTTTCCCACGATACCCACATCACTAGATTATCATTTCATTGGTTGACGCAAGCATTGGGTTACTTCATGGTTACATAGAGCTAAATGTTATCCACACGTTACCAAATCATCGGTTGAACAGATCGCTAGGTTATTATTTCATTGGTTGCCACAATCATCGGATTTATTCATGGTTACATAAAGCCGAAACTCATCATCATGTTATTTAATCATCGGTTGTCCAGATCATTATGTTGCTTCCAGATCATAATGTTTTTTTTATCGGTTGACACAATCATCGGTTTATTTCATGGTTTCACAGAGCCGAATATTATCATCGCGTGACATAATCATCGGTTGACTAGCGCACCAGATTACCATATCATCGAGTGGCATTATGGTCGGGTATAATAATCATCGGTTTACATTTTCATTTGGTAACATAACTATCGAATGAAACAATCATCGGGTTACATGTTTATCTTCTCACGCAACTATCGGTTGACCCGATCATAATATTTCCCAATGATCTGGAAACCTTGTCACATGGTGACATAAATTTCATAATCATTGGGCAACCAATAAAGCGGGTAAAGCAATTATTGGGTAACAAGGCCTATTGGGTGACACAATCATTGAGATATATAGATATCTTTTATTTGACCACCACACATGTGTATAGTAATTTTTACAATAAAAACCAAAATAAACATACAATATATACAGGTCAATAATCAAAAATACAATTAATTGAGTAAGGCAATTATTGTTGACTTGATTATTGGGTAAAGCAATCTTATCCAACAAAAGCGGGTAAAGCAAGTATTTGGTAACAAAAACGTTTGGGTAACACATCGGGTAAAACAATAGCTGATACATACTCAATTAGACAAAGCAATAATTATGCAAATGAATCATTGGGTGAATATTCCAAGGGTTACACAACCATTGGGTTATATAAGCATTGGTAAATATAATCATTGGTAAATATAATCAATCATTGGTTAATATAATCATTGGTAAATATAATCATTGGTAAATATAATCATTGGATGAAGCAAGCTTTGAGCTACACAACCAAGTTGTCAATGGTGCTTTACTCGTCTTAAACGACTATGTTACACAGATATTGGGATATTTAGTACACTAGTAGTGAGTCTTACATTATTTTCTTTGTTTAAAGAGAGCATGTGGTATTCTAAAACTATTTTCCCGATCACGTGCATCTCACTTCAGTATCATCTATCAACAGTTGACCGGATACCTGTAACGATTTATTGGTCATCTAACAGACCATTGAAACGAATTATTAACGTGAAATAAGAAAACAAACGCGTTCAACTTCATAGCTCATGAACGAATACTAAATTCATTGTGACAAAATAAGAGCTTCGTCATCTAGAACGAACTCGCATTGTGTCAGTAAGTTGAGTCATAGTTTATCCGTATGCCATGTTATCTCAATATCGATACAATGTTCCTTTACTTTATAGCAAGCTTAAGTCTTGTGTCATTCTATTCATCAACTGCCATAGCTTCAGCGTATGAAAAGCTATATCTTATGTTATGTTAACCCAATCTCATAATGTCATGTAATGACATGTTATATATTATGTTATGTTAAACCTTATGTCATGATGTCTTGTAATGACATGCTGCCATCTTGTCATGTTTATCTTTATTCCTACTATTCTACTAGCAATCTTTTTTATGTTCTTATTATATATCATGTTAGCTCATATGTCTTTTTTTCTGCTAATGACACGCTGTCATCCTTTATTATACAATACAGAGTTGTTGTATTTTCTGCTTAAAGCATGTTATCGCCTTATGGCATGCTTGCACCACGTGGTCTGGATTTCAATACATATCATTGATGAACGGAAATGTGTGACGCAAGGCGAAAAAGGCTCACAAAAAGGAATAACAAAGCCGTCTACGGATTATTAGCAATCATCTGACTGTCCGGACATACATATGTCGTTCGTTCGCTTAATCCACTCATAGAACTGTAATTACTTAAATATGGCTGAAGACTTCAAAAACAAATGTGACATAAAGGAAAAAAACAATTGTGGCAAAAGGAAAAAATACTCGATGTCATTAAAGACCAATATTTCATCATATCATATCATATTTGTTTTTATACTCAATATATAAAAAGGTAATGATATTTTTCCAACTTTATAATTTTCGTCTACGTTTGCTCTCAATTTGGACGGGTCACCACATCGGATTATGGAGGGAATTCGTAAATGGGGACCTGGCAAAAACAAAGGCGGGCTAGCAGACGATGATCGCTTTCAACAGTATTGATAACTCGCGATAAAGACATAACTACGTGGTTTTCCAATGATAAGTGACAGCGACTATACACGGCTTGAATGTGTCCCTCCCATTATTTATGTTAGTTGACTATTGGAGACTAGGTATGCGAGAGGTGTGCTTCGAGTGTGGGAATTTAGTTTTATTTTTTTAAACGTACGGATAGTTCAATACATGTGCTCGTTTGTTGAAGATGGATATTTATGGTTGTTTTTAAGTATGGATTATTTCAAATGTGTGCATTTTTTTTTAAAATATTTATTATTCCTTAAAATTGTTCCTTTTATCATTTAATGCTATCATCAGTACATATCATCGGTACCGATTATCGCACGTGTTGAATGCGGTCTAATCTAAAGCCATAATTCGAAGTGTCTAATATTTGTCTAGTATCATTTATTATTTTTACAGTTACATGGTTGAAAAGTAAGAAACTCATTAATGTCCACTTCGAGAGCCGACATACTGTTGAAGCGGTTTGAAACCAAAACATACAAACATACATGTTGTCTTTCTTTACTTCTGTATTTAGCTACTATCTGCTTTACGCATTTGTTAATTTACTTCATATTTTGTACATCACGTAACTCAGATTTGACTGTTACAAAACGTGAATATTAGATTTACGTGTGTTTTAATGCTGTATGCTTTATCAGTTTGTAAATGTACTGAAAACAAAGGAAACAAAATAAAACCGTATTCGAAGAATTTTGACATGTTTAGCCTTAGCCATTAATTAATGAACGCATTCTTATGGTTCCGAAATAGTTTTCACGAAAGTTTGTTCTCTCTGACAATGTTACCCATTCAGCAAAACTAGAACATTGATTGATACATACATACATACATTCATACGGATACGACACTTTTAGATCAATGAAATAGACTTTGGTATCTATTTTCTGAAACCAGTTCAAAATTATTGCAACAAAGGAAGAAATTTCTCTTCAGGCCGATCTATATCTTGTCGCAATGATTTATATCGTTTTTTGCTGTAAGTGTTTTTGTTGGAGATCGTATCAGTGGATTAATGGGTTCATATATTTCATCGCATCACCACCTAACGCCACATTTTTTGCGTCTTGCAGCAGACGACTTTCAAAAAGCATTGTGGCAAAAGGAGAAATTGCTTGTCACAACTGAAGAACTGAAAGGTGTTTCACATGTTTAGAAATCTTTTTTAAAGGCGTCTGCTTCAAGTAAAAAAAATGTCGTCTGCAGGTGGTGAAGAGTTATATACTCATAGTATCTGTGTGTTCTGAAGTGTGAAGTTGATGGTGGTAAACAGTGTAACGGGCTTTTTTACGTCAACGTGATCAAATAACACCAACATCATCAACGTGAATATATCTTGGATTTATCGGATGGGATATCGATTTGTGCGTGGTGGAATTATATTTGATCTTTTGTATTCAAATTTTAAGGAAGATAATACCCGGAATAAAGTGAAATTCTGTGATAGACACTGGATTATATAGCTGATTGGGAAGTTGATCTAATAATACCTATTGTGGCTTTCAAAGGACGTCAGTTTGGATTTTAACTTTTACTATATCTACAAGTAAGGCCTTAATGCGTTCTTCTGTCAATGACTTCTTACTTCATTGAGGTATCATCATGCTAAATTATGTATCAATTCAACGCACATGTTGAAAATCATTCAACAACGAAACCACCTTGGCTAGAAAGGAATTGTTCGTTACGAACAGTTTCTTCTTTACCTACAATGATTTCTCCCAAATACATAAATAACAAGGGGTATATCGTTTTATGTTATTCATTAGTGTATCATTCTGTTGTGTTCAATTTGCAAAAAAAAAATAGATTTTTGTGTCGTCTGCTTTCCAAAACCTTAAATATCAGCTTAATTTTGATGGGAATAGACACTTCGAGTATGATACACACTGACGAAATAGTGATCGGAAGCAAAATCAGATCGTTTTCAATTCTTTCAAGTACATGTATATATGTACAGTGAATTAGCATCTATTTTCATCCTTCCTTATTGGAAAGAAAGATATGTGCTTTGAATATTTTGATATAACCGAAGCAATGTTGAAAACAGGTAATAAGATCTAACCAATTAACTTTACGTTTTTTTTTAATTCATAAAATCATAACCTCGCAAAGATCCGTATTAACCCCAAGTACGTTATGTTATATTTCCTTGAACTTGTATTAGAAGGAGAAAAAACATTATTTGTTAAACCCGTTACCAAACGCCAAACTTTCAACAGACCCAAATTGAAAGAGTTTGCAAACGACATTGCAAAATGGGATGAAATTGAAAATGAATCATCTGATAGGGCAGAAATCATTGTGGGAAAAGGAGAAATTGCTCGTTACGAGCAATTTCCCCTTTTCCCACCATGTTTTCCAGAGTCGTCTGCAACAGACTGGTCATATGTCGTCATTGTTTGGGAATGGGTTAAAGTAATTTCTTACTTCTGTCAAGATTATTGCTGCAACCAGCTGAATCTGTCGCCTATACGTATTTGGAGTACAGGGTTAAACAAACCGTTCATTATACGAAACTGAATTATGAAATTATACCCGCAATAGTGGGGTTTTATTTTCATGGGAATGTAGAGTATTTGCGCGATTGATTTTTACAGCGGATTGTTTAAAGGTCGTGGGAGCTGTCAATTTCGGTGGTATATCATTAATATGGGGAAGAATAAAAAATCGAAAAAACGATTTATTTTATAGTTTTTTACGCCCTTATCTTCTCTTTACGCTTTTTTGACGTTTCATAGACTATGTCATATGTGAAAAGCAAACGAGTGCGTTAAGAGTTGCAGTTCTCGTGTCATGCTTGTTAATTAAATTCGATACCATTGTAAAAAAAGAATATATTGCCCCAATGTTTTTTTTTATTTTTTCAAAATGATTTAGATCTAATTTTATAGAATGTAAAAAAAAAAGAGAAAAAAACCCCAAACATATCTTATTCACGCTTTTATGGCGTCTGATTTCGCATTAAGTTTGGAACACTCTGTAACTCCCCAATTTAGGAATAGGTTAAATATAACTGTAGTGTTCAGTACCCCATTGAATAAAGTCGTCTGCTAGACTTAATGTCACGACGCCACAAATCGCGTAGCAACAAGACAACAAGAAAATAGTTCCCCCGTCCATTGCATTTTAGCAATAGAGATTTGCGTTGCAAATACAAAGCTTCTTTTCGAGATGCGTTTTGTATCGTCATAATATATACGTTTAGTGTGAATCGACAAAAAAGGTCAGCTGAACACGTATTCTTACTCGATGAGTAATCTGATTTATATGGGTTTTACATCGTGTCAAATTATAACTCAACAGTTTATATGGGTTTTACATCACATCAACATTATTTCAGTTATGTTGCGATGCCCGACTCTTAATAATGGAGAAAACCCTCAAAGTCCACTGCCCATAAAGGCTGATCAAACCGGGTAGAACCATCGGCATCCTGTAAGTCAGTCGTGAGATTTAACTCTCGTGAAAATCCAAATGCCGTCACCGGGAACTCAAAAACGAAATGTATTTACGTATTAGTTAACATACTATTATTCTAACTGAGGACATTGTAGGTGCTTTTAATGTCTTACTTCATCCCAACTAACCCCAACACATATGTTGTAAATAGGCGTCACAAACCAATGTGACAAATGTTGAAATTGAATAGAAACCATAGTGACAAATAGATAAATTGCTCCTAAAGAGCTGTTGGACCGACCGCGAATCGCGCGAAAATTAAACCCCCGCGAATAAAAGAACTTATACAGTATTTGTCACTATGGTTTCTATTCAATTTCACAAAAGAATCATCGATTTGCTCGTCTTTTATCATGTCGTCTACTGTTGTTTTCAATAAGAACCACTCACAAATTCCCAAATGGGGACAATTGTTTAATCTAGCTATCAATTGGTATTTCCAGGAACAGCCGTTTCCCATGAGGAAGGGACGGACAGGCGTCCTGAAGGTGTTTTGCTGACCCCCCAGTCGACAGCAGACGGACAGTGGTAAGTTACGGTTGTATTTCATCTCTTGACCAAACGACCCGTTTGCAATCGACCTAAACTGATAGAGGTAGCAAACGAAATTTTGAGTTGGAGATCATTCTTTTGATAGTAAGAACGTGCTGTTGGTAATTTCCTATTTTGACATTTGGTTTAACATAGTTGTATCAGTGATCGAAGAGGGAGACTTTTACTTGGAAAACATGTTGTATAAAGGGGAAAATGTTCATCTGAGTCATTAATTTAATCTTCTCTAGAATACTTTTGACAGAGCATAAATTACTCTGATAAGAAGATAATATCATTTTTCTCGAAGGCTGCACGCTGTATCTTATTTTTCCGTATTATATCGATATAGAATATATATACCACCATGATATATATGTATCTTTATATCAAAATAATACGAAAAACCCATTAGGGGACAGCACAAACGGATAGAAAAAAAGATTATCATTGCAATTGAATTATGGCCGGACTTTTGCAATGAACGGCTCAGGGTGATTTTGACACATTTCCCATAAAGACACAAAAAACCGTACCTGTACCAGACGATAAATTGTCGAGGATTGTTTCTTTTGCGCCAAACTGATTGGGTTTACCGACTACATTAGGAATCCAAGGGGCCTCCGTGGCCTTGTGGTTAGAGTACAGAACTTGAAATCACATGGCCCCTCTCCGCGTGGGTTCAAATCCTGAGAGGGATATGAATTTTCATGAGAGGCAGACTCCTGACTGACTTACGGAATGCCGATGGTTCTACCCTCCTTGACCAGCCCGTATGGGCAGTTGAGTATGGGGTCTTCCTCCATCATTAAGAGTCGGGCATCGCTACATAACTGAAATAATGTTGATGTGATGTAAAACCCATATATATAACCATATATAACATTAGGAATCCAAATTTGAACGACATTACAAATGTTATACATTAATACAATAAGAACGGAACTGTAATAGCCTTTTATGTAGAAAATGCGAAAGTTTAACATTTATTGGTTGGGATAGGAACTGTAATTAACATTTTCCGGTTTTTTTTTCAATAAATCTTTTAAAGTTGTTTGTTCTTTAACCCTTAGAATGCAGGGCATTTTTCTATGAATATATTTTTGTGTCGTCTGCTTTCAAAAACCTTAGATATCCGCTTACTTTTGAGGAGAAAATTTACTCAGCTAAGCAAACAGGTTAGATCCAGGCCAGCCTGTTTGCATAAGCACGAAGTTGGTTCCATCATTATAAGGGTTAACGGTTATTGTTATATTTGATTGGATAATGGCTTAACGGTAAAATTAAAAATATGGGAAAACAAAGACATTGTACCTGAAAAGATAACTCTCCTTTGTCTCAAATGATTTCCTGTTTCTTAACGAAAATACCTCCTTGACGTAAACCATTGTTGTCTACTGTTGCTTTTAATTTAAATCAGTCGCAGAATTAATAATAGAATTGATGATAGGGAAATAAGTGAAAGCGTTTGAAATGACAAGTTGATGAATGTTCGTCTAGGAAACCTGTCGTAACAAACATGCTATTTCATAGGTACAATGTATTGATAAATCATGAATTCATGATTTTATGGACCTTTTGATAAATGTCTCCTTTCGCTCCTCGAGTAAATTAATGAAGAAAAATCTTCATTGAAATCAGTTCAAAGTGTGTGAATGAGGTTACAGGTCAGGTCTCTATGACACGGTTGCTATAACAATCATAAACGCCGTTTCTATGACAATCAAGTGTATAAAGTGCCTTTCCGTATGCTGTTATAACGGGACACGCCATTTTTCGTTTTGTAAGAAGAGTTCATTTTAATACCTTTTTTACCGTATTTCGACATCTTCATTATAAAACATACTCGTTAAATAAAGGGTAAATATGGCCCTTCGCCAAACTGGTATGACGGGTTTATCAAACGCGTTTCGTACCTTAAATGCTTGTTTATGAAAAGCCGTAGCTTCATGAAATAATTTAACACAGACTGTCTAATCCGACACTTACTTCCTACAGTGTAGTTAAAACAAATCGCAGATGAACCCGTCTACCAATCCGCGTCGCACCTTTAGAATGAACATTCAAGGCGTCCGATATACTGCGGTTGGGGTAGAGGGGTAATCGAGATCTGAATCGTGGGAACGTTTGACTCGTCTCACCGCAGGCGTTCTTTAATACATTATCATCATATATTACCCGTGCCACCCAAAAACCGTACGAAAATGCACCTTTACAAAGTATATGGGTTTTGAATCCGTCAGTGTGTGGTGTACGATTCGTACTGGTCCCCTCTGAAACGAAATTTCCAGTCCCTTTGGAAAAGATTCTAACCCCTTGCACCATCGTACCTCATTGTATAAACCGCTGTGACAAAATGACTAATTGCTCAAACTGAGCAATTTGTCCTTTTGACACGTCGGTTGCTACCTATGCGATTAATTATTTGTTTCCTTTTAAGGCTATAAGTTGTTATCCAATGTTAGTTTGTATTAACATCGGATAACAACATATGGGAACCGACCACGATATTCTATATGAAAAAGCATACAACAACTCGGGTAAGTGAGTAGCTGTAACAAACACTACCTAGGGAATGGAGTTTCTGAATTAAACACTAAATAGGAGAAATGAATTGCTGAAATAAACACTTCCTAGGGAAATGCATTTCTGAAACAAACACTACTTAGGGAAATGAGTTGCTGAAAAACTCACTATCAAGAGAGATGATTTACTAAAATAAACACTACTAGAGAAATAAGTTGCTGAATCAAACACTATCCAGTGAGTTTCTGACTGAAACAAACACTACGTAGAGAAACGAGTTGCTGAAACAAACACTACTCAGGGAAATGGGTATCTGAAACAAACACTTCCTAGGGAAATGAGTTGCTTAAACAAACATTACCTAGGGAAATGAGAAATCCGTTCGTAATGGCCTGTGTATGGCCATTGTTAAGTAGACCATCTGATCTGAAGCGACACTCGGTCGTTATTTGCGTGTCCCGATCCCTCTCCGATAGATCTCGGCGATGGTAACAGTGTAATTTTACGGTATGTTCCCTCAACCATAACGTTTCAATTAAACTTATCTCGGGCTGACAAAATACTCCCTCTTTTGAGGAATGAGTTTATAAGTTTAATATTCCAACGCGTTTGTTTTGACAGGAAGGTGTCACTATTTAATGAAGCGTTTTGATTTCGAAATAAATCGTCGGGGTAATTATCATCAGTCGCCATGCTGGCGCGTGGTCAGCGTGTGAACCCTGGGGTCATGTACCAATTTACTCAACGACTTAAGGAACATATTTGCGTAAGTCAAAACTGATAAACAGCGAAAGTATATTTAACAAAGGTATATTTGTGTAATGTAACATGTCATTGGAAGCGTCTCGAAGAGACGATTCAAATGTTATGTTACAATGCAACATTTGTTATCTCATTATTGAAATAAGAGGGAATGCTATTTTGAACTTACGCACACTTTAAGCATACATTGTTTACCTAAACGTGGATAGTATCTTAGACGAAAATACAATATTGATACTGATAAACATGTAAAGTATCTAAAACGAAAGTACAATAGTGTAATGTAACGTGCCATTGGAAGCGTCTATGAATCCCAATATTAAAATAAGAGGGAATGTTGTTTTGAACTAATGCAAACTTTCAGCATAGTCTTTAGTACATGATAGACGGTACCACGATTTGTTGCGCGTGTAATATTTTATTGTTCTCTTTGTCATGTCTAATTTGTAGAATTTATTGAACATCTTACAATAAATAATTTGACAAATTTTTGTCCCCATTTCTTACTATGATTAAGTCATTATGTTTGATTTGTGCGTACTGCTCTACTAGTCTTTTGTTTTATGCATCGAAATACAAGTTTGAAGACAAAATGCTGAACGTCAGGTGACCGAAGCACGAAAAAGCATTGTTTGGTATAGTGGGTTCATCTTTATCTTAGCGTCCACGTTGAGTAGTTCAAAGTATATGGACGAGTTGAACAGCATTCAAAACTATTATTTTGGGTCGGTGACTCAAATGGTGTGGTGGAATTATTCATAAGTTGTGATATAATTTTATTTCCTAAATCAAATTAGATAACTGTTTAGATATTGTTTTTGACATTTTCATTTGGAAACGAAACTACAACGAAAGTATTCCTGCAAGAAGCATTATGAAGGCTCTCACATTGCGCCAGACAGATTTGCTCTAATGAGGAGTTCAGGGTACCGTTTTACTAAACAGTTTACGCTTAAGATTTGCGTAAGTCTAAAACAACAATTCCTCTGATTTCAATATTGGACGAAGCAATATTGCAAAGTGACACATCATTGGAATCGTCTCTCCGAGACGCTTCCAATGACGTGTCACATTGCAACATTGTAATTTCATTGAAGATACTATCCATGTTTATCAATTATGACTTACGCAAACATTTTCCATAAGTTGTTTAGTAAAACGGGCCCCAGATTGCTTTGTTTCTTGTACCTTTTCGATACCCATCCCCTAGCTTAACGTCTTGGGAAACATCGAAAAGGGAGACAACCCGAATGTTTTATCCTGAACCCTTATAGTGCTGGAACCGACTTCATGCTTATACAAACAGGTTGGATCCAAGTAAATTGGCGTCTGGCCTGTGATCTAACGTGTTTGCTACTCCTGAGTATCCTTCCCCGTCAAAATTAAGCAGATATTGAAGATTTCGGAAAGCAGACGACACACAAATACATTTTTAGAAAATTACCGACCATTCTAAGGGTTTATGACTAATACAGTGAATGGGGCGGGGATTAACGTTTACATTTGTTTATTAATTTCTGATAAATTGATCGTAATCCCTAAGTGTGCTCAATACGACCGTTTACCACTTTGCATATCTAGGGTCGCGGCGTAGGAACAGAGACCTAGCTGTAAATAATACTAAATGCCTTGAAGAATAATACACCAGAGTATGTCTATGCACTAGGAAATAGGTCGCATATTCTAATACGGAACGAATTCAAATGGTGTCCCGCTTCTGTGGCATCGTAGAGAAGATAAACGATGTGTGTATTACAGTAACTTGAGGGTTCAATGCAAATCTGCTACGAATCTTTCTCAAAGGTGAAGAACATGGTAGTCTTGTATTTAAACCTCCAACTGTATTACATGAATTGGTATGGCGACCATTTCCATTAGGGACGAAAGATCGTTGAACCATTGAATATAGTGTGATCCATCATTAACAGATGACAGGAACAGCAAAAAAGATAAATTAAACGCAATAACTATATTTTCAAAAGACGGAGTATATGGGTTCATCCGACAATAGAATACAATACTGGATCAGGTAATTCTAATTGTTTCGATGTAGTATCAAAACTTTGAATTTGTCACAAGCGCTTTCATTGACTCTTTGTATTAGTTTTTTTAACATGAGTAGGCACATAGGTTGAAGCCATGCAAAGAACAACAAAGATAATGTAAATCACAATTGATAAGTTAAAGATAGACACTCTTTAGTGTAGTAATCTCTTGGAAAATGATGGGAGACTATCTCTTTTGGGGTTTGTAAACATTTCACCGACCCTACGTTCCTTTCGTAAAAGACAAACAAAAAGCAGAGCAATATATAAACTGAAGGGCTTTCGGATCCAACCCGAATTCGAACATAGCGAAGCGTTCCATATATCCCTCAAAAGGTCTTGTATCGGAATGTCCACAAATGAAGAAGTTTACCAATCTGGGAGTAACGACCTCGCACCTCAGACGGGTTCGTGTGCTCAGGACGCTTTATATCGTAAACAAGCGCGTCTTGACTAGGATTCAACAAATAAACCGGGAACCAAACAAATCGCTCGGTTATCGAAGTCTCGCGGGATTTGACGGAAATCGGACATCAAAGGAGCGGATATTGTCTGTTTGGGAGCATGAAATGAACGCAGAGTGGCTTGTCTACACCAAACACCGAACTGCAACTCCGGAAAATAACAATGTTTCCCGTTTCGATTTAATTTCCATCGCTTCATATTCCCTCGCCATATTTTGTTCTATCTAAAACATAGTGAAATTACAAACCATTGTTCGGACGAATAATGGCTTAGTTTTTCGCAATGTCGTCCAGAAACTAAGAAGCCCATCTATTTAAACCAATTTTATTTCAAAATTAAGTTCTAAATCTGCTTTTTTTTTCATTTCGATTATGTCGACCACATCTGGATCTGCCAGGGTACCGTTTTACTAAACACTTTAAGCTAAAAATGCGCGTAAGTTCAAAACGACAGCCCCTCTTATTTCAATATTGGGCTGAGCAATATTGCATAGTAACACATCATTGGAATCGTCTCTCCGAGACGCTTCCAATGATGTGTCACATGCCAATATTGTGATTTCATTTAAGATACTATCCATGTTTAGTAAAGCGGTACTCTGGTGCGAACCAAGCTATGCATTTCTGGATGAACACTGTGCATGTGTAGTCTGTTGTCATGTTGTTAGGGTGGTTTTCCGTACTTGGCAGGAACCAGAGTAACCATAAACGGAACCGGCTGCTTAGAAAGCTTGGTTGCCAGAAATATTTGTTGGCAAATGCTCGGCTATGCTTAGTCCGAAAGATCCAGACGTAGATATTTCATTCTACACAGTTACAGTTTGGGTCTTGCGAGTTAGGTTGTGCTAAAAGCTCTTTTTTTTAAGATTACTTTCTAATGTAGCGTAAGAAATACATTTCATTTCGATTCATAACATGAATGTTGGGTCCTGTTTCTATGATGTCGTTTTAGCAAGATTACATTTTTGTGCCGCTCTTCACTACTAGTGGTTTTCTGCCTACTGCTAAGCATAACATAAAGACATTTATTGAAACAATATGGTATAGTAATACTCAATGTAGTCTTTATTCGTTACAAGGATACGAAGCGTGTACCTGCTTGAATTGAACAGATCATTCCGGTGTTTTTTTTAAATAATGCTTTTTTGGCATGTCTTTTTTCCACATTAACAACGAAATGGACAGAGGAATTCTTGATGGTTGTGCGTGTTTGCTTGCTATAACAGCGTCGAAAACATCAATACATGATCGCTAAAGGGTTAGAACTATTTCAACCTCAATCTCCTTACAGTAATCTCCCCTTGCTACGCTGCATCCTTCACTGTTACCACAAGATTTTCATCCAGATTTGGATGAAAATTAAATGAGGTTTGTTTTCGAGTGTTTACCGAAAATAGTTGTTAATCTAGTAATAACGTCTTCTTGTGTTGACTTCTGACCAAATAGATTGAAAAGATATTCGTTTTCATTACAAATAAAGCTCAAAGGGACGACTTTCTGATGGTATTGCCAACATATTTAAAAGCCATTTTCGTTTCTAAGGTGACATGTGACATTGGTGGTGGCAGTGTTCAATTCCATAAAGGGAGATCACTGTGAGGAGTTTGTTACAGCCCCTGTAATTGCAGGATAGTCGCGTTTACGTGCCACAGCTCCTATCAATCTGACAAACTGAGTGGGTTTCATTTCCTCAGATTATCAAACCCATTTACACTTCTGAAGACTTGCTGGTAATATCATTTACATATTTAATCGGGATTGATGGAAGGTAGCAACGTCCCATCAAATATTCTTCTTCAAAAGAAATGCAAGAACGGTGGTACATGTAACACTGTTCTATATACAATAAGCATTGTATATTTTAGAAATGGTGTGTTTTTAAAAACAGTTTTTTAAAGTTTTTGTGAAAAAGAACAAAGACATTTTGCAATAAAAAATGCTTTTGCAATCATAAAATTTTGTAAACGGGTTAAGACGTCTTTGTAACCAAATGATTTGCCTGTAATTGTCTCATACATAAAGATTATAGATATGGTAGGAAAAGGTGAAATAGCATGTAAAAGAGCAGAAATATATTACAAAAAAGAAAGAAAAAAAGAAAACAAAAGAATGAACAAGTTACATGTATTCGATCGCCTTTTCACTTTCCTTCTTTATGCTTTCACGTTGGGACATTAAAAGACGTATAGTTGTTGGTAAAAGGTTTCAACCCATTTCCAAACAATAACGATATTTTTACCGCCTTGTTGCATATGACGCTGGAAAACAATGTGGGAAAAGGAGAAAATTCTCGTCATGAGCAATTTCGTCTTTTCCCACAATGTTTTTTACTCTATCAGAAGAATGTTTTCCAATTTCATCACATTTTGAAATATCGTCTACAAACTCTTTCAATTCGGGACAGTCGGAAATTTTGCGTTTGGCGAAGGGTTTTAAGCCTACACGTGCCGCTAAATTAGTTCCAGCTTCACTTGAAAAGGGCGCACGTGCTGTTTATTTAGGGAGTAAAAAAGGGGATCATGAACAGCTTTATTAGTTTTGTTTGAGAAAATTGCTTTCGTTTTCGAGTGCTTTATAGAACTCACTCGTATTTAATTCCTTCACATCAAAGCCAAATGAAGACAGCTCAAGACATTCGGACAAATCAAGGTGTGTCTTTGACCCTTTTCGTTTTTCGATGTCTCGAGTCATTTGCAACAGAGAATTACTCAGTCATTCATCATATAGGCAAACATAAATCACAAAAAAGGGAAACAATCTGGAATTAATTAAAGAACATATGAGACATTGTAACGAAACAATATTAACTCATGGCGAGCACATTCTCCTTCGACGAATGTGCTTTAGATTCATTCTGCTGTTAAATATTTAACCCTTAGAATTTTGGGTATTTTTCTAAAAATAGATCCTTGCGCCGTCTGCCTTCCAAAACCTTAAATATCTACTAAATTTTGTTTGAGAAAGATATTCAGAAAATCAATCAGGTTAGATCACAGGCCAGTCGCCAATTTACTTGGAGATTGGCCTGTATCTAACCTGTTTGCATGAGCATGAAGTTGGCTCCAGCACTATAAGGGTAAAGACACCATCTGTATAAGGGGATGGATTTATGTGCCTTCTTAACGTTTAATATCTATCTATTGTTGTCAATGGTGAACAGAACATAAGAAAACACAAAATAGACAATAATCAATATTCTAAAGTCTGATACTTAAAATTGTGACTAACAAGGATTTTCTGTTTGAGTCCAATATCTCATATTGTTACATTTAAGAAAAGGAAATAAGAAAAGAAAATCGGCTACAGCTGCTTTGAAGGGCACGCGTATTGAACAATGGATTAATACTCATTTCAGCGACACACCTGGTGTCCACCACGAGGTAATGATCAATTTCTTCTTATCCCGTTATAGATGATGAGCGCACTCGATTACCAAAATATTTTCTTTGGCCCTCTTCAATCGTTTCTTGTAGTGCATTCTAGGAATCTTTGAAAGTTCAAAACTGTTGGTCGTGATGATGAAGGTAATGTTGGTTCCCAAGCCGTTCTTTGATGACCGTTAGATGTTACCTACATCTAAACCGCGCACGATGGTAATTTAGTTTATCAGCTTGGTACGACAAATCGCTTCCTTTGAGGCAAGTCATCCCCTTTCGTATACATAATGGAATTAAAATTGCATGTCCACACAGGGTGACGTGTTTTCTAATAAGGGGAGGGAATCGTAAATTGCTCTGGTAACAGGATAGAGGCAATTATTCGATCGAGACTGCATTCCGTAATTAATTTATAAACATTGAACTTGTTCCGACAATGCGCAATGAAGATGTGCTTAAACACAGAATAGGATTCTTTCTCAAACTACGGTTGAATCCATATGCTCTCATGCATTCAAAAGACGCCGTATCCAATAAGAGCAGTGATACACGCGAAGAGTCTAACTGACCAATAAACCACTCTGCGAGCCGATAAAACAGATGTAAGTCCGTCGAAGCATATACATATCGGTTTATAATGGGCGAAAATGGACAAACATATTTCACCTGGCTCATAAATTTAAGCGGGCTATTTGGTCGATGATTTATACCGTCCAGTCTACGCCATACCAGACTCCATATGGGCCAGACGAAGCGATAATAAACTGGTCCGCCACATGGGGAAAACGGGCGTATGGGCGTATGGATAAGGGAACTGCAGGGGAGGGAATCGTAAATTGCTCTGGTAACAGGATAGAGGCAATTATTCGATCGAGACTGCATTCCGTAATTAATTTATAAACATTGAACTTGTTCCGACAATGCGCAATGAAGATGTGCTTAAACACAGAATAGGATTCTTTCTCAAACTACGGTTGAATCCATATGCTCTCATGCATTCAAAAGACGCCGTATCCAATAAGAGCAGTGATACACGCGAAGAGTCTAACTGACCAATAAACCACTCTGCGAGCCGATAAAACAGATGTAAGTCCGTCGAAGCATATACATATCGGTTTATAATGGGCGAAAATGGACAAACATATTTCACCTGGCTCATAAATTTGAGCGGGCTATTTGGTCGATGATTTATACCGTCCAGTCTACGCCATACCAGACTCCATATGGGCCAGACGAAGCGATAATAAACTGGTCCGCCACATGGGGAAAACGGGCGTATGGGCGTATGGATAAGGGAACTGCATTACTAACCGACTTATGCCTAACTTGGGTAAGTTCGAAACAAAATACCTCCTGATACCAATATTGAGACAAACCATATCGTAAAGTAACACCTCATTCTAATCGGCTCTGTTTTACAAAGCATCTTATGCCTAACCTGCGTAAGTTCGAATCAAAATATTGGGCGAAGTAATATTGCAAAGTAACACACCGTTGGAATCGTCTCTCCGAGACGCTTCCAGTGACGTGTCACATTGCAATATTTTACTTTCACTGAAGATACTTTCCGTGTGTATCAGTTTTGACTTGCGCAAATATTTTCCGTAAATCGTTTAGTAAAACGGTACCCAGGGGTTTTGATCGAACTTCGAGTTCTCCACAGATTCATTACTTCCAGTATTGCAACGAAGCATTTCGCAATGTCATGCTCAATACGTGGTCTGAAGGGAGATGTTTAGATCGATGTCAGATGTACTCTACAGTTTTATTTACCTTTTTAATGTCTTAAAAATCGGGTTACCAAAGGTTTTTATTAGAACACTATCAGAGGGTTAAGGTAATAAAGGACTTTCATCGCTGAAAATACGTATATCAATTGACAAAGCAAGGAAACTTAAGCAGTTTTCATCAGATGTATCGCACTGCGTGCTGGTCAGATTTGTTTACAGGATCACTTTAACAAGGCAGTCGTTACTACAACCCATTCCTTCATTGAATATAAAAAAGAAATCGCTGTATTAACTGCCAATGTCTTTAAGAGAAGCCTATTACTAGTTAGGAAAAACATTAGGATAAATGGTAAGATGGACAGACTGCCATGATGTAGGTAAAGCATTATTTAATGCTGTGTGTTGTTTCCATGATGTTTTGGTATTATGCTATGCTTCTACTTTGGATGAGACAGAAAAGTATGTACAGTTCATATGCGATATATCTCAAAAGCGATGTCAAGCTTTTAGAATTAAAACACTGTATACATGTACACAATTTAAAGGCTTAAAATTCTGCTTCCAACGATTATTCTTCAGTGAGAACCATATAAAAAATACAGGGGCCCGTTTTACTAAACAACTTACGGAAAATGCTTGCGCAAGTCATAATTGATAAACATGGATAGTATCTTCAATGAAAGTACAATGTTGCAATGTGGCACTTCATTGGAAGTGTCTCGGAGAGACGATTCCAATGATGTGTCACTTTGATATATTGCTTCGTCCAATATTGAAATAAGAGGAATTGTTGTTTTAGACTTACGCAAATCTTAAGCGTAAACTGTTTAGTAAAACGGTACCCAGCTGCTTTGCGGTTTTAACAGAATTGATTTTTAACTTCCAAATTCCCTCATATCTGTGAACAAGGACCTTTAATGTACATACAATGTTTCAAGCGCGCGGAACATGTGATTATCCCCTCTATCCCATCATTTAGGTTCAACCATGGAAACATTTTACCCATGGTGGGTCCGGTATTTTATCATCTGATTAAGACATGGCTATACTGTTGCATTCGACAGGTTTCCATTAAAACTGCGTGCTGGAAGAGTTTGACCGTGGGTGTTCCGATGGCTAGATCGCCCAAATGATAGAGGGCGTTAAAAAACAATCAATGTCCAGAAAACGTTTACGCCTGTCATCATTAAAATTTAGTTTTCTTCATTTCCAAAATGGTATTGGCGTCACAGTTTCTGTTCGCGTTTCAAATTGATAATCTGCAAAACACTAACAATTAAATTAATTTGTCTGCAACAATAATATATAGTATCCTATCTCTATTATTCAAACTTTATATTCATAATTGGTCATTAGGCGAAAAAACTTACTTTGGATTAAGTCTTCCATAGTTTCATAAGCTTTTTTTTTGTTCAACCCACTTTGCTATTGTTTTTTAAAACGGAGGAAACGCATTATTGAATTATGATGTGAGGAATGAACAGTTCAACGTGAAATGATAATTGCTTGCGTTAGGTGCGACCAAAATAGATACACAACAACGTTTGTTTCGCGATAATGTATTAGTCAAATGGCATATACAACAACCAATAGTTTAGTGTATGTTGCAAGCTTTAAGTTGAATGTCTCTGACCATATGGAAAATAGTGACACGGCTTACGCTAATTGCCAGTTAGCGATGGTCACGTGATACCCAAAGTTCACGCATAATGGGACCATGGATGGTTTCCCTCTTAATTTCATGACAAGTTAATGACCATTTCATTACGTATAATCATGTCGATTGTCCAATTAGTACACATTACGATGGTATACAACCCAGTAAACTGTTTGATGATGCTGATGAAAACTAAGTCCGCTGAGTTCACTGCTGATATAAACCCTGGTCCCCTGCCTCGAACATGCGGAGCGTTGCTTCTTAGGCCAAGACCCAGTGCCAGATACATGTAGTTAGATGGTCAGTTTGGTCATAAACACGTAAGCATGTGTACCACCTTACCATGCTGATCCAAGATTACATTCGAATGAACCTTTTACGTCTGGATCATGGGGACTTCTGTACCCTCAAAGTTGTGGCGAGTTTATAACTCAAACAAGCCAACATGATGGTTGAAATAAACACATACTGTACATTCATACCTTTTAGCAAATCTACTGCTTTTAGAATGTTCACGTTAGGTCAAATATCTATAATTTAGAGTATTAACCTCGAGTCCATCGCTCTATTCAATGACCGCTATCTTACACATATGAAGCAAAGGGCTTTTGAATATCCCCAATCTTATTAAGGGTACAGCAATTACGATAAACGATGACCTTGTTCTGGATGGTTTGGCGATGATTTGTCGGCAATGAAAACTTAACTGCCTCCTTTCCCTATCTCACAACGGTATCAACAATCATCAGTTTCATTCAACCAAAACAGCTGGACACCGGACACGTTTCTTATCGCGTTGGGAGTTTTGTGACTTGGTCAAAGTTAAACATTGAAATAGTGTAAAAATCCCCGAACACACCCCCCCCCCCCCACCACACACACTTTTAGACTTAACCCTTTTTGTGTTGGAACCGACTCCTTGTTTATGCAAACAGGTTAGATCCAGACCAGCTGCCAAGGAAATTGGCGGCTGGTCTGTGATCTTACCCGTTTGCTACTCTGGGTATCTTTCCTCAACAAAATTTAGCAGATATGAAAGGTTTAGGAAATCAGACAACACAAAAATCTACTTATAGAAAATTACCCTGCATTCTAAGGGTTAACTATACATGGTGTGTAATGAATTTTAAGTTCATGTCCTTTGAGATCTTGTAACCCCATTGCAACACTTCAAAAACGATTCTAGCATTTTTTTTGTACAATTTATATCCACATAGAATATTTAACATATTCACCCTGATCGGCACCGGTTGCACAATTGATACCAGGATTAACGAAAACAATTAAGTATAATAAAAAAAAATGTTCTTTGAGTCATTGGATAGAACACATACTTAACAAGAGGAGAAGTTGCACGTCAAGGCGACGATTTATCATGAAGAAAGGGGATTAGACAAATCCCTACCACTATTTACCCAAGATGTTTATTGATGGACGTACGTCTGACACGCGAAGAACTGATAAGCCATGATGGACATCAGCGTGACCAGCAGCGGAATTTGTTTTACTTAGATACGTACCTATCGTCTGTAGATAAACTATGATAAACGGACATGGCGTCTACATTGGAAGTAATGGTTTCGTAGCGTAGCACTCTAACTCGGATGATTAAAGATGTAACTGTGTTAGAATGAAATATCTACGTCTGGATCATTCTGTTAAATAGCAATCCGGAAAAAAGCGATATCATTAACCATTTGTATAGGCTGGAACCGACTTCATGCTTATGCAAACGGGTTAGATCCAGGCCAGCCGCCAATTTAATTGGCGGCTGGCCTGTGATCTAACATGTTTGCTTCTCTGAGCAATGCCCTAGCCTAGTACTGGTGGATCCAGGAAAGCCGTTCATAACTGAAAAATTGTTGATTCGGCGTTAAACACCAAGCAAAAAAGAAAAAATGTTAATGAATCAATAGACAACTGCAAATAATGAAACAAATATATTTCATGAAACCATATTGAATCAATTTGAGAAAAGGTGTTGGTACAGAAGTGCAATCGGCCAACCCCTTATTTCTGCAATTCATTTGCCGAAGTATTTAGAAAGCACTGTACCAAAACGATAGATTGCTTCTAATCGATGTGTCTTATATTATAAAGATTGGTTTATTTTATACTTTATAATTGTAGCCTGCTGTTTCTTTTAATTTGGACCCGACACAATTCATTCGTATGGGAGAAATGGGATATACGTCAACACAAGTGCACCGTATAACATCGATACATTTTATTGAGTGTCTGCTTCTCTTTTGAATGTCGTTTAAATAGACCAACGCAAATTACAAACTTTCTCCGTATTCAAGACATTTTAATTATTTACACGCTTTTATTGTTCCCATACACAGGCGTTTTGTAACATTGTTGCATTGACGTGTTGAATGAATAATGCGCTCAATAGATGTGTTCTTTTACCTCTGTCAACAGGTACTTGAAACGTAAAAAGAGTTCGGTTAACAGTGTTTGGCAGATTCAGCAGATATGCCATGTTGCTCATTCAATTGGTTATTTGTCCACTCGACAGTATTCCAACCAAATATGTGTCGATTTGTTTCTCCAAAAACTAGCTGACTTCATGCTTATGTTATGCAAACAGGTTGGATCCAGGCGAGCCACCAAGCAGACGACATTGAAATAGTGTAAAAGAAAACACTTTTAGTCTTAACCATTTTAGTGCTGGAACCGACTTCATGCTTACGCAAGCAGGTTGGATCCAGGCTAGCCGCCAAATAAATCAGCGGCTGGCCTGTGATCTAACCTGTTTGCTACTAATGTTATCACTCCTCATCAAAATTAACCAGATTTAAAGTTTTGTAAAGCAGACCTATAGAAATAAACCTTTAAGAAAAGTACCCGACATTATATTTCTAAGACTATACGAGGTCCTTTTGTGAAGGACATAATAAAGCTTTGCAACGCAATCTCTAATAGGAGGTATACAAAACAATGGTGTAATGTGCCTTTGTATGTCGGACGTTTTAAATACATGTTTATGTGATGGGTAAACAGTTGTCAATATCATTATAAAGCATTCTGGTCATTTGTACTTTTACAGAACGTTGAGCCCGTCTAAAAGTATGAAAGTAATCGTTAAATGTATGGACTGGCAAACATTTTTGCTTTGCAAAACACACTATGCTATAAGCTGTTAGTCTGCACTATAACCCATCAATAAGACATGAAAATGCATTTTTAAACATTTTGGAAAGTAACTGTTTTCTTTCATATAAAGCCAAAGTAAAAACAGTATAAGCTTTAATAGGTTTCCATTATTCTTTTCATTCATAGAAACCACATATCGGCTCTATTAAGGTTTAGCAGCCAATATCAAAATAAAACATATTGCTAGTAATGTATACACATTTGTCATCTTGTTCCCAAGTCTTCCCAAGTATCCTTTCTGATATCTGCATTCACATATATCAGATATAAGATAAATGGGATTTTCTCGTTGTATGAGATCATTATTCCAAACTCAAAAACACCTTCATACCAATGCTAGTTAAATTTAATGGTTACCGACTTATTTTCGCTTGGCGCCTGGCATAGTGATAGACGTTTGAAGGTACTTGGTATAATCAATAAAAAGTGTCTCATAAGCCAAACTGACTGGCCCTTTCAATAGGGGTGTTACTGCAATAAACAAAAACTTTACCTTTACCTTTTACCTTATTGAATGTACATGTAATCTAGACGATGCCCCTAACTAATTGATTTTCACGGGTAGACTGCTCCACTGCACCCTTATAGCTAACCCATCATTAATCGACGCAACAACGTGTCAGCCGCATTCCCCCACCCTCCCGCCAAGTGAAGTGGCAATTCCGCCCCAATTGGGCCCATTGACCACGGTCAATAAGTGGAGATTAGTGTTTATAAAACACGACAATCCGCCCGAAGATGTCAACTAGATACGGGACCGGCCATCCGAAAAAAACGTACAATGGTGATCGCGAATTGTACCGACTCTGATTAGTCTGTATAGTATGATTCGAGTCGACACTGCGCCCAAGTATGATACTTCCAACTGTTTAGTTACAAAATATATTGTACTTGTTTTAATGAGCATCGAGAAAATAAATCCAGAAACAATTGTAAGAAGAAATTGCTCGTCACAAAAGAAACGCTCCTTCCGACATACTTTACAACTGGACACTGCTTTACTAAACGACTTATGGAAGATTTTGTGTAAGTCAAAACGGCAAAAGATGGATATTATCCTAAATGAAATATTGCAATGGTACACATCATTGGAAGCTTCTCAGAGAGACGCTTCCAGTGATGTGTTACTTTGCAATATTGTTCAACTCGATGTTGAAATATGAACGAACGCTGTAAGTCTGTCGGGAGACTACTTCTAATGTTAACAACAACGTGTCCTTTTGTCAAAAGTGGTTTTTCGAACCCTTTTGTTGTCTTTGCGCCAAAGCGAGCCTTAAAAATAAGCGGGGAGGGGGGGTGTGGGTGACTTTAGTGCCCTAATATCTTTTGCATTGTCTTATGTTGGAGTGCCTTTAATTTAGCATAAACAATAACCTGTCTGATGGATCTTGGCAATATGAAAGTTTAACACATTTCCTGATGGCTAGTGATGATACACACTCAAATATTTTGTTCATTTCCATATAATTTGATTACCCGCAGAACTTTATCCAGTGATAATAGTTCTTTAATCAAGGTTTTGTAATGGGTTAAAATAAGTCATCGGTATTATCATAAATGCATACCATAAATTCAATAACAAAGGCAGAGACTATCATTCTACGAAAACACGCTGAACTGACTAAAAGGAAGTAGAAAACATTGCCAAAACCGTGTCGCAGTCGCGTCTGTCATACGTAGATTGATTACTAATTACTAATTAAGGTTGAAAGGTAGCTACTTCGAACAATAAGTAAGATAAGTCAAATGAAAAATTATTCAAATTAATTCGTATGATATTTAATCAGCATCGTGTGGTGATATGTTTTATTTGGCAGGCGATCGAGTGCGATAGGCGGCCTGTCATATGTTGAAAACACCTCATGGTAACATGTTGGTACACTATAGCGTCTTGTAGACATAGGAAAGAACTTACTTAAAAGCATTGGCATTGAAATGAACACTTGCCAAACCTTTTTCATCATACAGACTCGTTTGAACACACTTATTAAGACGACTCGATGAATATTTGTGAAAAAAGGAGTTTTTTTTAAATTGCTTTATGATGCATTAAACTGAGCATAGTGTGATACTGAATGAGTTTGTGTGTAGATTAAAGTGTAATGATTAGAAAGCACGAATATATGGTAATGCATATTTCTTTGCCAATCTATCACGTTCATATATATGTTTTTTCTACGACAAGGGCAAATTTAGGTACATATAGTTCAATGGGCTTCCGTGACCGAGCGGTTAGGGTAAAAAGTTAAAAGCTTGAATCCATGCGGGTCCTCTTAACCTAGGTTTATTCACCGTCGGGCTGGTTTGGGTTCTCATGTTATGCAGTCTCCCTGCTCTATGGCCCTATCCGGATTGAGCTTTGTAGGTAGTAGGGTCGTCCTCGGTCGATTTTGATTCGGGCATCATAATATAATTGAAATACTGTTGACAAGATGTCAGGCCCACATAAATTCACGTACTAGGTAGCCCAAACGCTCTGCCATATGGAATGGTAGGAGTATACCGTATTATCTTGTCTGATTTTGATAGTCGAAATTTTACTTTAGATCATGGACTGCAAGAAGCTTTATTCTAAAATATAAAACTATTTGTCAACCTACTTTTTCTGTTGATACTCTATCATTAAGACACATTTAATCTCAAATTTCAATTTAAGTAAAAGTTCAATTGCATATTTTCTTACACCGCGTTCCAGATTAAAATACCATGAATTCTAAGGCAGGGTTATGCTACTATAGGGAGTTGTGTAGGTTCTTTTATGAGTGTTATTCTCCGATTCAGGACGTTTTTCATTCTACAGTAACGACATACACACAAGTACCGTTTCGGGGAATGGGTGGAAAGGTTCCGAATTTTCTTTTTCTGATGAATGCATATTTACTCAATTGTTTTGAGCATTTCAACCGCAAACAAATCGATACAGGACGCAATGCTCAAACGAACGACGTATTCTTTTATCATACTGTTTTATTTTTTAATGGATCGTTTCTACTTCCGATTTGCAAGTCCAAAAGTAACATGACATTTACTATCGTTTTCGATTCTTTCTTTTATTACATTGTTTTACTATCGATCCTTTCAACTTTCGGTTAGCAAGCCCAAAAGTCACATGACATTCACTTCCGTTTTCGACACCGGTACCATGTCCGGTTGTGTGGTACCCGGCATTTTAGACGCGCTGTATGTAAGAACCCCATTCACGCATGCCTTATCTCTCTGGTTCCCTGTAAGGGTCGCGTGCCCTCCCAGTGTGTGCCCAGATTGTTGGCTTTAAAAGAACATTTATTTGGGCTCGTCTGTCGATACTCGTCCTATGAGACTCCCTTTGAACTCGAAACCCGGCACAAAGCACACTGTCGTCTCCTTCACGACAGAGTATGTTGAACAAAATGGGATGAGTCATTTTGAAAATTTCAGTCAGATATCCCGCGTTATTTCTGATTAAGGTCATTTGATGATAAAGATATAACAAGCTCAAGTTTAAACGTTTGTTCTCCCATGTATACGCATATAAACGTCTAGGGGAAATAACTAACTTATGCAATTGGCCACTTTTATTTTAAATTATATGGCTCTCTGAAAGAAAAACATATACTACAAAGGGATATATATATAGAAGGCTTAATGTTTCATTCACTGTTCTGCGAGTAGAATGCGTTTCACATTTTGTGCTTCAAAAACCCAAATCGATTTCCGTAACTGTTGTCTACATCGAATGATATTATTTACATAATATACTCCCAAAGGCATTGATGTATACGATGTATATTTTGCTATTGACTAGACATTACAATGCATCTCTCTCTGAAATACGTGCGTTAATTGGCAGTGGATTTATCCGCCTATTTCCAAATGCATAACCGTGTCCCTAGACAAGGTTGTGTTATACCTTGATGTAAACTTGTAGTGTGAAGTCTTGGACCCGGGTATCGTTTTACTGAACAACCGAGGAAAACAATTGCGTATTGCACAACTAATTTAATGAACAGTATGTTACATTAAGGTATAATATTGCAATGTGATACGTCATTGGAAGCGGCTCGGAGAGGCGCTTCAAATGATGTGTCACTTTGCAATATTGATTGGCCAAATATTGAAATAAGAGTGTCGTTTCTTTTAAACTTACGCAAATTTTTAGCGTAAACTGTTTTAGTAATACGGTACGCATCTACTTAAATCCAAAATAGCCAAGCCGAGGTACTAGACAAGATCTGTCATCGGGTTTATGCTTCAGATATGAGTATGCCCTCACACGGACAGGAAATACACCGTCACCTATAACTGACTTTGACAATATCGATTAAGACTTGTCAGAGTATGAAATATTTATTACTGCGACGGCGCCTTCGTGTGACTTTAATAGGACCCATTGTTTTAGCAATTGTTTGAGCAAAGCAGTATGCTCTGAACAAACCGAAGCGTGGCAATTGATGAACCCATTACCAAACTTTAAAGACATTAAACCACTTTTTTTACGCAAGACTCTGGAAAACATTATGGGAAAAGAAAAATTGCTCGTGACGAGTAATGTTTCCTTTTCCCACAATGTTTTCGGTCATATCAGAAGATTACTTTCCAATTTCAACATATTTTGAGATGAAAAGTTGGCGTTTGGTAAAGGGTTTAACTTGTTGAAAACAATGTCACCGATCAGCCAATGTGTCTCACACCGGTTGATCTATGGCCAAGTTTTTAGTTCAGCTTAACAAAGATATGGTCTTCGTAGAGCTAAGAATAACCCTTAGAATTCTAGGTAATTTTCTAAAAATAAATCTGAGTGTCGTCTGCTTTATAAAGCCTTAAATGTCTACTTAATTTTTGATGGGGAAACACACCCAGAGAAGCAAACAAGTTAGATCACAGGCCAGCCGCCAATTTACTCTGCGGCTGGCCTGAATCTTACCTGTTTGCATAAGCATGAGGTCGGTTCCGGCAATATAAGGGTTGAAAGCAGCTTAAAAAGATAAGGTCTTCGTAGAGCTCATATTAATCTGAAAGCGAAGACCATGATCTTACGTGCGCGCATGCGTACGGCTACCATAGGCCCATTGGTGTACTGTGATATTATTCAATTAGATGTACGCTGCGTCATTTAGAAATGCTGTCGGAGTAAACTGGTTTTTCAAAAACCTTTTCTTTTGTCAAAAAATGATAGAAATTAAGCGACAACTTTCAATGCCACTATTAATAGTTTGTCCCTCGACACTTACCCCCTACAACAGTCCCCATTTTCGGACATGCTTTTGCTCGAGTATGCCTACTAAAATGAGTTAAGCTAGCAAATAGGAATTTGATCATAATAAAAGGAATGGTAGGCAACAATAAATGACGTAGCAAGTTTATTTTTTTTCTGCGATGGAAACAATTATGACCAAAGGATAAATTAAGAAGAGCAACATATCGTTTCTCCTGGCAATATGTAGAGATTTTCTGCAAAGCCTGCGTGGCTCAGTGGCTTACGCGGTGGACTTAGAACTCGGAGGTCCCGGGTTTGAGCCCCACCGTCACCTCTGGTTTCGTGGGGGTGATCGTTTGCAAGTCACTTAAGAGCCCTATCCTAGTACTAGTAGATCCAGGAAAGCCGTAGATGTCACAGAAAGTATGCTTTTATCCTGTACCAAACGGTAAACGGTAAAAGATAGTGTTATCCTTTCTTCATCTTTTCAGTGTGCTAATCCCTTGCTTTTTCACGGCTTGACCCTTTCCCAAACAATAACGACATTTGACCGCTTTGTTGCAGACGGATTTAGAAAACATTGTGGGAAAAGTAGAAATTGCTCATGACGAGCAATTTCTCCTTTTTCCACAATGTTTTCAGCTCTATCAGATCATTTTTTAATTTCATCACCTTTTGAAATGTCGTCTGCAATCTCTTCCAATTTGGGACAGTCGAAAATTTGTTATTTAGGAAAGGCTTGATGTGCTACTTATTCCAGAAAGGGACGTACATGAGACCCTCCATCTGTCTAGAAATGTTTACCAGATAAGATCACGCGAAACGAGATCTGACAGGGGTCACGTGCTAATTATTTTACGTCTTTATTGGTCGCGTGAAAGGTCACGTGTTATCTACAACATTTATGATTGGGTGTATAACCTTTCAGTCGCGGGGTTATGTTTGTTTTTGAAATACGGCAGATTTACACTAAACGCTTGGCATTAACTTACGATCTGCAATCTCCAACTGTAAATAAAGTCCGTGAAACATTGAGCTTGTAATTGTAACTCCGGGGATTTGGTGATAGTAGGCATTCACAGCTTCTTTGATAGTGAGAAATGTATTCTTGAGGGTTTAGAAGCACAGCTCTTCGCATTCCTCAGTTTGTTCGATCCCTCTAGTCCTACGACGTAAATCATTAAACATGACCCTATATTTGACTGTCCTTTCCTATCTGTGTGTATCTCTTTACCAATCTATCGCCCTCCCTGCCTCTGTCTGTCTCTGTCTCGGGTCATGTCGTCATCTCCTTCTATCTCAGAATGCTTGGTAATTTTCTAGGAACAGATTTTTGTGTCGTCTGCTTTAAAAAAAAAACCTTGAATATCTGCCTAATTCTTGCAGGGACAGATACTCAGAGTAGCAAACCGTTTATATCACAGGCCAGCCGTCTATTCACTTGGTGGCTAGCCCGAATCTAACCTGTTTGCGTTAGTATGAAGTCGGTTCCAGCACTATAAAGTTTAACACTGCGAATGCGCTTCTTTCTCTGGTAGTCGATGTACATAAACGTCAAGGGTTGGATATTCTACACATAACATATTGGTGTCTGTCTCCTTGAAAGAATTTCCAAGAAAAGGGATTACGCAATATCATATGTTTCAGATAAAAACATTTTTCATGTCCGTATACTTGAAATGTGAGTAATTTTAAAGCAATGACATTTCCAGAGCCACGTGTAGCGAAGATTGTCTTAACAGGCACTCAATCGCTTGTACCATGACACTCAAGCTCGTGAGTCTTTACTCGCTAGGAGTTAAGTATAAAGAACGCTTGCAACTGAAATCCTGAATTGCATTCATTCTTTTAGTATTATAATGTACCAGGACCGAACAGACATATAGCGCTCGAATAAATTACGTCTGTTGAAAACGCAGTAAATATAGTCCGTGAAAGTCTGAACTTCATGAGTTTTGTGACCTCAAAAAAGCATAGGTCATTCTTTGCCATCGACTAGTCGCATTTTATCATTAGTGCCCGTCTATGCTCTTGCATATCCAAAACGTGCCGCGAAAGGCGCCCTGTTCGAGTACGCAATCCATCACATATATATTGTATATATAAAAGCGTAAAGCCAGAAGGCACGTGCTCATGTAATTCTCAAACAACATCCAGATGTAGTTAAAAAGGCTGTTTAAAATTCTTGTCGCCTGGTGAGTCCATAAAAACCGATCCCTTGTTGGTTCCCTCGTTATATGGCAACCCTTTACCAACAGGGCCGAATAACCTCGATTAGACGATATTTTCTATTTCACTCGTCTGGTATTGCGTACAATGGTGTTATGTTGTTATTTATTAAGAGTAGCATATACTTAGCATTTTCATCGCGTGTCAATTGAAAATTATTAAGGGTGCTTCTTTACCGATTAGAAATCATAAAAGGCCAACTAAAATGTCGTTTTAGTATTGACCTATGATTGATAATTAAGAGTAGCTTTGAAGGCAACATGAACATAAATTCAGCAAGCGTCAATGTGTACAATGTGTATACATGGTCTGAATGCGGTAGATCTCAAAAACTCAATTTTTCACTTTATACTCCCTCTAAAACTTAAATGTCAACTAATTTTGCTTCCATCGGTTATTCTACAGTGCGTATCGTGCCAAAACACAGCTGTTGTACAGTTTGAAAGAAATGAAGTTTTCATTTCCAAATTTCCTTTATTCTATGAACACGCAGCTTTAAACCTGGTACCATTATTTCCATAGTCTAAGACTGGTATTAAATCAGCAGTGCTAAATAACGAAATCCTGTTTTTCTTTTCAATGTTAATTTAAAAGTATATACTAAATGTTGGTAGTAGTGTTGGTCGCTTCCCATTAAATCCATAGATTCGAACAATTTTATTTTAATTCTGAGGACACTATTTTTGTTTTGAACACTGGTAGGTCTATACGTTTTACATTGACTCTCTTTAGAGGATATGATACATTAGACCAAAGCACAATTGCCTGTCCTGTGTTGAGTCAAAAAATGTCTAGTCCAGAACCTTAACATTTTCGACAAGAAAAGTTGTACGTTGATTTGTCTTAGAAGTAAAGCTGAAATATTACGCCGAAACCTCAGAATATAAAATCCGGATAAACATTGCCAGATTGAAAACTAATCCGAGGCGCCATTTTACTTTAATTTCGCGGGAAATCCGCTTCCTACAAGATGCAAGATGCATTTCTAATGTGTACTTAACTGTGATGTATTTTTCATGTAAGTTTTATTGGTGTTTTATGTAAATTTCACGATAAGAGTTAGCGTGCAGGAAACCCCCCGGATTAACGAATGAAAGTTAGCGACCACACTTTTGCATGAGCCTTTTCCATTTCACAGACTGTATGAACACCCTCAGATGTATCTTTAAAAGTATTGTAAACGCTAGCCTTAAAAATACCCATATTGCCTATGAATACTTGCTGTATTCCATTTGCAATTCACACTAGGACAAGAATAGAATACGATATTGATGATACATGAACCCTTTTTATTTTATTGCATCCATACACGTTATTCACGATGTTTGTGTTTACAAATGTAGTGTGCAATTTGCCAAGATTTTAACCTTTTTGGATATATTACATTTTATAAACTGTGTTTTGGCAATATTTTCCTGTTCATTTAAATCAATAACGATTGGAACATGTGTTAAACACAAATTGGTGGAAAAAGCTCAAAAATAAAATAAAAAAGATACACGAAAAAAGGAACATCTACAAAAACAAAACAACAAAAAACCTATAACAATGCGTCTAATTATATGGATATTTTGCGAGACAGTTCGGAGTGCTTTAATTCCCTCTGACATGAAGCCTATAAGTCACATGCAGTGCAGGAGCATTTAATATCTTCCCCGCTATTTCAGAGATTAGTCGCCATTCATGTAATAGCCGTATGGTTTGAATTAATAAATATCAATGAATTTCTTCTTTGAATCTTTCCATAAGTCTTTATCAAAGTATCAGTGTGTCTATTAAGATGCAAACAATCAGTCTTTTGGTGTGTTCCAAAATCGCTTTTTTTAATGTCAATTGCTTCTTTTCCTGTCGTATTTCTGAATTTTCATTCGCTGTGTGTTAGAACCAATCTTTGCCAAAAAGGTTTCATTATCAGGATAAAAGTTATATAAAGCATACAGGAGATAATACATCTGGAATCTCGCAAGCTTTTCTTTAACCCTTAGAATGCTGGGTAATTTTCTAAAATTAGATTCTTGTGTCGTCTACTTTCCAAAACCATAAATATCTGCTTATGTTTGTTGAGGTCAAATATCAGAGAAGCAAACATGTTAGATCACAGGCCACCCGCCAATTTACTTGGCAGCTGGCCTGGATCTAACCTGTTTGCATAAGCATGTAGTCGGTTCCAGCACTATAAAGGGTAAAAACAGCTCCCAGTAAAGTCTTCTGTTTTCCCTCTACTCTATTATCTTCTCCTGAAGACTCTTTCTCGCGGCATCGGAACAATGTTTCCTGATGCATTGATACCACGAGGCAAAAGTTACTTAATTCTTATTACCAATATATTTCCTTTAGATGCTGAACTTTAAATGTTGCAAACACTGTACCACCAATGAGACGTTGTTGATCATGAACAACTAATTTTGAGTGTATCAATGTTTTCTCTCCGATACTGCGAAGTAGGGTATTATGAATTCGTTTATCTGAAAAAAGATAATCTCCTACCATGCATGTTTTTGTCTTCTCAACGTGACCATTCAACAGATATCCAGAACTTATTTCTGTCTGTTTGTTCAAAATATCAATTTTAAATACATGAAAATTCCTCAACAGGCACGTGTGTGTGTTATCATGCCTGTTAATCATATGCAACAGATTTGTGCAAAACACCACATTCGAAGGTAGTAAATTTCGTATGAAGACAGTATATGTACATGTATTTCATTAATTTCAATTTCAATAAGTTCTGATCGTAAACAAAAAGAAATAGGGAATAGTGATACGAAGCAACCCAAAGACGTCACCGACATCGAATTTCTCAGAATCTGCTATTAATTGTACCGTTACGTTTGTTGTTTGGTGCAGTGCAATTCTCCCTGGGGGCAACTCGCGAAGGTTATTCCCCCTTTTCTACCAGCTGGCTTTGTAGTTGAATAAAGGGTGTTAACATCTGTGATGCATACGGAAGGCAGACATGTCGACCGTGGGAACGTGGATCTTTCCTGGTAGAAAAAAAAATCCCATGAACGCGTGTGCTAAGTAAAACGTATGGTACATATAAACATTTGGGAGTGAGTTAATCATAATGAGCCCACGTGACATGTTTCTGTTCTCCCCTCTCTCGAAGCATCGAGCCCAGAGTACCGTTTCACTAAACGACTTAACCCTTTACCAATTGCAATATAATCTACTGTCCCAAATTGAAAGAGTTTGCAGACGACATACATTTCAAAATGTTATGAAATTTAATGATCTTCTGAATGGGCAGATAACATGATGGAAAAAGAAGAGACCGCTTGTAACGAGCAATGTCTTCTTTTCCCAGAGTCGTCTGAACAAACTGGTCAAATGTCGTAATTGTTTTGTAAAGAGTTAAGGAAACTATTTGCGTTAGTCGAAGCTGATAAACAAGGATAGTTTCTTAAATAAATGTACAAAATTGCTATTTAACACGTCATTGGAAGCGTCTTGAAGAGACGATTTCAATGATGTGTAACTATGCAATAGTACTTAGCCCAATTTTGAAATCAGAGTGAATTTTGTATTGAACTGACGCAAAGTCTTAGCATGAAATGATTAGTTAAACGGTACCCTGGGGTCTCTACGTTGGTATATACATACAAAGGGTTCCAGTCAGTGTGGAATTGAAGGATTCTGACTCGAATTCCTTATCTAATACGAAGTAACTTTAACGGGTTTGAACCGGAATTCTGCAAATAATGTATCGAATAGAAAAAGTGCCCCTTTCGCTTATAAGCAAGACTTCGGGGTCTTTTTGTAGACTAGCAATTAGCCGAGTCAGATTATTACAAAAGAGATAGGTTTAATATTGTTTCTTTTTGTTACAAACAGAAAATCTGTAGAACTAAAGAGGTATAGAAATTGTCAGATACATGTATTGTATTAAAATTTCGCCATTGTTTCCTAGATACTTGCATCGGCGCAGTAAGAAAGAATGCATTTTTTTCTGCTTCAATATTTTCTTAAAAGGAAAGCTGTTGAAAATATCGAAAAGGCATAGTGTATGGTGTCATTTGACTTTTCCAAATTTGTAGCAACATCAAACAAAATCGAAAGAAAGTACAAGGAAAACGTAAACATATATTTTATATTTTGTAAAGGCAGGATGTTTCTAAAGTCTTCTGCAAATGCTTCAATCAATGTATTATGAAGTAGGAAGTTGAAGCTGAACCATCTTCTGTATGCATGAACAATACAAGTGGATGCAGCTTCACCTTCAACCCTATTGAATTTCGAGCACAAGTATCGCCGCAGCATGTGTTTTCGCGGTTTCAGGAACATGCCACCGGATATGGTTCTTGAGAACGTCGTTTGCGCATGACCAATCACAAGGTCTTCAAATTAACACGCATGCCCTCTCAATGATTTTAAGACCAGAAAATTTCAACATCCGTTATAAAAATCAGCCTAAATTAATTCGACCTTTATCAACTCGATATCTTATTCCAAACGAAGCGGAAGTTGCGTGGATCTAAGGGCTACATTTTGGCGCGTAGTCGCCCATGTTGTGTCAAAGGCAAACGTCTTAAGATGCATTTTGAAGAGATTTTAAGATGCCTCTCTTTCTCATTGAAGAATCAAAACAAAAAATATGTTTTATCCCTTTACGGATGAATTCTCGCTTTGGTCGATTACACTGCAACATTACGAGTGACATAAAGTCAAAGACATGCCTTTAAAAGAATCGAGTGAAATACAAACTGAAAATAATGTTCTCGAAGAGAAGCATTATATTCATTATCTTGAACGCAAATAAATGCCAATTTAAAAGGTTATTTAATTCAAAAAGCTAGGAGTATTTTCAATTTCGTTTTTCATCAAAAACAGCGGCTTCGGATTCAAATATTTAAGTTTGGGATTAAAATTGAGGATTTACTCAAAGATAACGAGCAAATTATTGACAACGCATATAACCTTTATGGAATCAGGCATGGAAATAGTCCATGCATGGTAATCAACAGCGGAGCGTTTCATCAGCCTGTGTGCATTTGCTTATATGCATTTGCTGTATTAATCTTTAGAAAGCAATATGACAAATGGCCATTTGCTCTATATGAAAAACTATGAAAGGGTTAGAATGTGAGAACATTACAATAACCACACATCGATTCCAGCTGATATATTATAAGAAGATGCTGAACTATTTGATATTTAGTGCTGATTCAAGCTATACAGTGATCGGATCATCGAACAACCTTTGTTTGTATTCGAACTTCGATCTCATCCTGGAAAAGTTGAGCTTTAAACACCATAGCTGGGTGATGCCCAATACCATCCGGATCTCTGCATATGGATTCTCTCAGAAACATGAACCTTCTCCTATCAGGAAACATGAATATCCCCGGGAGCAGAATACGCCCCATCCAAACCGGCTTGCAATACATGTGCATGCTTATCAGATTTGCAATGTTCTGATCAAACCCAATGCAAACAAATATGTTTGTATGTGTTGTCGCTTGCAAGCATATTTACACCGGCACGAAAAGGACTTATTCTCATTGTGTGTGCTTCTGTTGGGCTGTTCGGAAAGGCATGTATCGTACGATAGAGGACTATACGTGTATTTTAACTCATTCCCTTTTCTCGTCTGAGTTACTTGAAACGACTGACTATTAAAATCGACCATTAAGACTAACTAAAAGTATCAAGGTAAAATACAAATTGCAATATGTTATGAATAGGTAAAGGGAATAGATAACTAAATATTTCGGCAAAAGGAAACATTGATTTACCTGGTCATTGCAACAATGTCAAAACCATTCTGCAAAGAAATATTTGAATACGTGTATGAGGAAAGTAGTTAAATGATTCAGGCTTATGGAAGAAATCTAGTGTAATTACTTGTATCTCCGGCGCCATTTTATCTCTAAATAAAAGCTATGCCCAGTAGCTTGCATGGATTTCTTAAAGAAAGTTAGAAACTTACAGGAGAATTGCAGTCGTTTTCACGTTCACCTTCTTTTAAAAGAAAATGAAATAAGATAAAAGAATAAATATGGATGTGGTTTCTTTCGGATATGGGTATATTGCTCGAACCAGTTATTTTCCTTTCCTGTGGTGTTATTAGAACTATTTTGTGGCAAGAACATATGATCATTGGTTGTTTGCTAATGGATTAAATATAATTTTTTTCTGATACGTCATTTATCACTCCCGATAAGCCATGGGGTAGTGAACAAGCTGATCCCTAATGATATATTGCGATGTTTCTCAAATATGCCCTAAGACCCTACTCCCACATACACATACACACGCGTATTTCTTTTCCTGTGAATAGAAACGTATCAAGGGTTCAGTGCAATGCTATATAGTAAGTGCTTCAAAGTTGTTAAGGACTTACTATAGTCTTGCATTGAATCCTTGATATATAAATGCTCTTAAGAACTCATTTAAATCGTAAAAGGGGCTCAAGTAAAACCCGTGATGTTCTTGTTATTGCATATCACGTCTCTCTGTCTCCATCAAAGAATTTCCGTTGACATTGTGCACATTTCAAATGCATTCATAAGCTTAGCGCTGCCTACAGTAAACACACTCTTTCATATGGTTATATGTGGTTTATGTAATTCGAAAGCATATGCAAACGACAATCAATAAGTGAACAATCTTATTATTACTTTGAGCTATCGAGTAGGAACTATAGCGACAAGAGAATAAATAAAGCTTTTCAAGTAAATCCTTCTTTGAATGTTTATAAAAAAGACCAGTGTTTACATTATGCTATCAATAAACTTACTTTGAACGGGTCGTGCAAAATGACGATGTTTTCTCGTCATAATCAAATACATTATGATACAAATAGATGAAGTGATTTGTTGCAAATTCACGTGTAATGGTAAAAGAGAATAAACCTTGCTGGACTAGCTTAGATTCGAATATACTCTGAAAATTGGGACAGTTGCTTCCATGGATTATCCGTGCATAACGCAAGGTTGGTTTGGGGCATGAAACGGTTCAGATGAATATTCACCAACGTAGTACAACTTCATTACCAACCCATTCCACTATAGATGAACTACATGGGTAGCCCAAGTCGAAGGTCCAAGTTAAACCTTAGAGTGCTGGAGCCGGCTTCATGCGCTTGCAGACAGGTTAGGTCAAGGCCAGCGGTCAAGTAAATAAGCGACTGACCTGTTATCAAACCTGTTTGTTAATCTATATATCTTTCCTCATCAAAATTAAGCAGATATTTGAGGTGTTGGGAAGCAGACTTTACAAAAATATGTTTTTTAGAAAATTATCCAGCATTCTAACGGCTAAAAACACGGCAGGCGACAAAGGAAAGGCAGGAACAAAAATGAGTTACTGTACAGGTATTGGTTAGAAAACATTGTACCAAGGGGATGAATTGCTCAGTATGAGCAATTCATTCCCTTGTTAAAATAGTTTCTTAACGTTTCTGAATCATAGACGTCAAAATGGAGTATTATGGAGTTCAGAAACGGCTTATTGGCTAAGAGCAAATGGATGAGCATAATTAAATGGCTTCTAAGTATCCCGAAGTGCGCGAGGAATTTTAAAAACACGCTTCTGTTAAATATCGCTGAAGAATGGCCCTTGAGTTGATGGCTACGTAATTTGTTGCTCCTAATTGCCCCCCTAATTTTCCTGCCAGTGTACTGATAAGCCCGTATTAGAGAGACACACGGTACTGGCATCGTGGATTCGTGCTTGTGAAGCAGAGATCTTTAATTCGGATTATTCGGCGTGTTATACACAACCTTTTGCCGTCTACGTTAAAATGTCAACAGACGATTTTTAATCAATGTTTTTTTTTATAAAGAAACCGCGGGAAAAATTTTGATATGGCTATTCTTTCCAGTTTACAGTCCACGTGAAGAAAGAGAATGCGTTCAAATGAGTAGACTTTTTCAGTCGCAGGTTAAGAATGTTGTTCATTACACTTAATACGTTGCGAAGACGAAAACATAAAAAGGGATTATGTTTTGAGCATTTTCATTATAATACATGAAAACAAAATACGAATATAATGTGAATATATATGAATTAAAAACAACTAATCTTATTTAAAAGTATCCGCTCATTTCAAGAACTTGGATTTCAACGATACCGTCTTCGGTAATAAACGTAAATCGGTGTTTATTTCTCAGTGTCACATAAAGTTGACACTACAGGTACGGGGAGGCAACACCTGTTGAACTCGTTGATAAAGATGACATGTGTCATCGAACCTTGATTGTTGATAATAGACAGACATTTAACCATTAAAATGCTGTATAACTTTCTAAAAATAGATTATTGTATCGGCTGTTTTCCAAAATCTTTAATATATGGTTAATTTTGATAAGGAAAGAAGCTCAGTGTAGCAACCAGGTTAGATCACAGGCCAGCCGCCAATTTACTTGGCGGCTCGCTTGTGATCTGACCTGTTTGCATAGACATGTCGTCGGTTCAAGCACTATAAGGGTTAAGGCAGACCACTGCTTCTGTTCCTGATATCTCTTGGTCGTTGTCTCCTTATGATTTCGTCGTCAATTCCATTAGACTTAATATTATTTTCTTAGGCTTATTTCGTTCTTCGTCCTATCTTGTTCTTCCGTTGTTGCTGTCTTCTTCTTCACTTGCTTCTTTGTTTTGTTTGTTTTGATTCTTATTATTTTACATAAGATGGTACTACACCATTACAAGCATACTGTATCTATCACATGTAAACTATTTATTTGTGTTGTCATTCAATACTTGAAAAGTCACTTTATTAGCATATTTAACATAACGTTGTGATATATGTCGATCAAGAACAGTTCTCCTTTAGTTTTCGCGTTTTCTGTTTCGGTGCATGGAATCGTATTTGGATCATTAAGTGTTAGACGAGCATCATAAACCCACAGAATGCTGGGTAATTTTCTAAAAATGATTCGTTGTGTCGCCTGCTTTCAAAAACCTTAAATATCTGCTTAATTTTGATGAGGAAATATACTCAAAGTAGCAAACAGGTTAGATCACAGGCCAGTCGTCAATTTACACGGCGGTTGGCATGGATCTAACCTGTTGGTATAAGCATGAAGTCGGTTCCAGCACTGTAAGGGTTAATGATAGGGTGGTGTCGGTCAAGCATTGTAGGCTTGGTGGTGAAGGCACATTCTGATAAGAGTATGCCTTTCATTTTTCTTATACATTTGCAACAGACTACACCAAAACTAATTGTCAACTAAGTGTTGACAGAATGAGGCCGAATGTCATATATGGCATATCGGGTTATTCAACTTACAAACATTTGTAACAAATAAACATAATTTAGTATTTAAGAGTCATTCCTTAATCAATTACAATGTTTATAGAAGCCGTCTCTTTTAAAATGGCTTCTTCGAACAAGTTGTATAAAGAAAAGATAAATGGAACGTAGGACATTTGATCGAATTTAACCTCAACATTATTGTCAGAATTACTCGGGCATTCGAGTATTGTCACTTGTTGCTATGGAGACGTCGCAGTGGAAACCGTTAGGAAGTCACATGGTATAAAATATCGGTGTCGCCATTTTGCACCTGCCGTCAGGGTCTGTTGACTAGGTATCCTTTACCTTTCAGTACAAGTGAAATTCTATAACCGGCCCTAAAAAGAAAGGATTGTCAGACGACTGTTTTATTTAGCTTAGAGGAAATAAATCATTGAGACAAAACAGAGAAATTCTTGTTGCGAGACAACTTAACCCATGTAATAGTTTCAAAAACGTACTGCTGAAAATAATTAAAAAGGGAAATATGTTAATCTTTGACTATGAAAACTGAAGGGTTCGATATTTTGAAAGTGATCAAGTGATTTTCTTAGACAAAATTCTCGTCTCAGGTCTCTTTCATAGAACAAATATTCGAAATGGTGCAAACTAGCCTCTGATATTAAAAACCTCGAATAAATCCTGTTTCAAAGTCAACCCTTAAAAGGCTGGGTAATTTTCTTTAAAAAAAGATTTTTTTGTCGCCTGCTTTCCCAAACCTTAAGTATATGCATAATTTGAAAGAGGAAAGATACTCAGAGAAGCAAACAGGTTAGATCACAAACCAGCCGCAAATCCATTTGGCGACTGGCCTGTGATCCAACCTGTTTGCATAAGCATGAAGTCGGTTCAAGCAATATATCGTTTAACTCGTTATACTTAAGAAAACAGGTTATTTCATATATCTTTAACGATCGAAATCGTTTTGTTGAGTACCCATAGCATATGGCTTTGGTCAGAAATAAAGCTGTAAGCTTCTGATATATATCATTAAGGCCAATCGACAACAGTTAACCAACTGTCGCCTTCCATGACTCAACTAACTTTCTTTTGTTGGCATTTGGAAAGATATACCCCTTTAAATTTTAGTCAATAAACCTTTAATGTAGAAAGATGTCAATAAATCCAAATCCATACAGAGAGACGTTAAATGCTCTATAAAACTCGTTAATGCGTTACTAAATGACATCTGAAAGACGGGTGGGATATGGCCACCATCTCTGTTCATTACTCCATGGATAAACGACTTAACCCATTACCAAACAATAACGACATCCCGCTATCCAAATGTAAGCGTTCAAAGTTTCCTGTTCACATCCTTATAAAGCTTCTAGTACCATCATATTTTGTAGCATATACTAGCTATAATGATCGGCAAATTCGACATTTTATTTAAACCAAGATTAATCTTGTACCTTTGGTCCCAAGGTCCCTGATTGGAATTACTCGTGATCACATCTGAACTGGTTTAGAAAAGTGACCCGATACCTGCATAAAGTTCATAGTTCCGAAAAAATATAAGAAATTTATTTGATATGAGACAAGTCATCTCTCAACAAAGGAAATACACCCATCAATAACTATGGGGGTATCATTACATTCAAACTTATTCAGCATAAAATAACACAAAGCATACGTATAGCTATTACAAAAATATTACATATATTTCAACTCATGTATAGACAGCAACAGGTAATGATTTTCTAGAGAAGTACAACATAAAAAAGGAGATTGACCTGAAATCCGCTTGAATCTGTTGAAAAAATCGCCCAAACCAACCAATCAAACCTGTTGTACCTCTTAGTTCGTAACGATAATAATGAGGTTAATATTAGCTTTTGTGATGAGGCAGGATTCTAACCGGTGACCACATGAATAACTACCATTACGAGATAATGATAGCATTCAGAGTGGCGTTTAGTTGTCGTTAAATGGTGGTTTCCGGTCGGACATTTGTAGACGTACACGAGTACCTCGTAAAATGGAGGACGCAGAACTTTAGATTGGCTTGTTTTGAAAGACGCATAGCAGTGCGCTTTAGAAACCATCGCGACAAAAGCAGACTTGCTCAACATGAACAATTTCTGCTTTTGTCGAAATGGTTTCAACCAGATATCACTGACAGGATGAGAAATTTGTAGTTTTTAAATATCGTCTGCCGATGCTTTCGAGATTGACATGTTTAAACTTTCAAACGCGGGAATTGGTCAACCTCATTGCCAAACGTAAAGTTGCGTATTGTTCAAAACATTAAAGGGTTAGGAAAAAATTGACAATTTGGGCCGAGATGAGTTAAAAAATATTCTCCTTTATTTAAAAATGTATTGAGGAAAGATAGAGAAATTCTTTATGTGAGAAATCTTTTTTAAGCTAATCATATGAAAAATCGCTTGCTGAAACCCAATAAAAAATGACACTTTGACATTTATTTGAGAATAAGCATATTTACTGGGAAAAGAGGTGAAAAAAAAAACAAACCAAAAATATAACACGAAACACGTTTACATAACTTTAGATAAAAAATAACTTTAAATGATTCTTCGGAGAAATTGTGAAAAATGTGTCTTCCATTATATATTCCCAACCTTTTAAAGGTAATACAGATATTTTTTTCAATATCTAAATTTCGTGTTGCGTTGGAGATATATGAAATACCAATGGCATCTTAGAGAATCTTAGCAAGACATTTCGAAATAAAACCTTTATGTGTGGTAAAGGGTCCAACGTTAAAAGCACATAATAACGAAGCAGATGGTTATATGAGCAGACCAATCATTGCCATTAATTGTCACTGATCCCTCCATTAACGACCACTCTCATCCGGTTGTGGGCCCCTTCTTGAAATGAAATGAAAAGGGGCCAATTAACACATTAATTGGGGTCAATCATAGCAATTCAAGATGTGACGTAAACTGAACAGTTCAAATTCTGTGAATACTTTTCACGATATACTCATAGAAATGCCTGCTGTTTTATCGTAAAAATTTTCTAATTGGAAATACTATTAAAATATTTAAAGATATCTCCTACAATGATTTTTTGTTGTTTTGTTATAAAGAAGTAAACGGCTTTAAAAGCAAGATTTCGGATTCATCTCGAATCGTATGTGTTTTCATTCCTAAAGCAAACTTTAACTACCAAATGACAATGTCTCATTCAAACTGTTTCAACCTGAGAATATGCATATTTGTAGATTGACAACAAATTTAAAAAAAAAAAGGCAAACAAACACAAAACATATTTTCTCCTAGACCTATGCGTTAATACATGTTTGAGACAGTTTGTCTATTGGCTGGGATACGATGATCAACCATCATCCATCGTTGATTGGAATATCATAAAGTTCATTGAGCAGTGATTGAAAGGTGGCAAAACAAGGTCTTTGAGTATCTCTGGTCAGACCGCTCCAGTCTCCACATATGTCTGTTCGGCGCCGGACGTTTGTAAAATGTATCCTAATCGCAGGATTAAGAGGGGTCCGTTAGATAATCAATTTAACAGTAATCAAGCACGTCTAGTTATAACACCTTGTTTTACCCCCATGTTGACCGTAATGTAATTCCTCCAATGATAGACCAATAATGGCCATGGTATATACCTTTTTCTAATACACTGTCTATATTGATTTTTATGGTTTAACCCAAAAGAAACACCGATGTCTATGACATAATAAAAATTAGATACATTAAAAATAATTTAAGTCATTTTATTCCATCCAGTAATGACAATCGTGTCTGTTCATCTGTTTTCAAACTCGTTTTATGTTAATAGATAAACATCTTTGAAAGGATTCATCTGATTGGATTACAATTAAAAGGTGTCTAGACAATTTCAGGGTTAATGATTGCTTGATAAAGCGTGCAATGATGTGTATATTGGTAAATATGTAAATACGATTAAAGTAGCATTTCTCAATAGCTGAGCAATTCATCGCAAAAGTATACAAAAAACGTGGGAAAGAAACGCTTTAATCCACATGTTTTGAACACGTTTATGATTTTAAAGGGATTTATTACATGCCGAAGAGTGCCTCAAAGAAATGACCAAGTTGTCATTTAAAATGCTCTTGAATAATCTCACACGTAGTTCTCCCCTTCGCTATGGTAAATATTTTCTTTTATACGTTATGTCAACGATAACATCTGAAATAAGTATGATGAAAGGACTTTTTTCTAATAACGAATAAATTCTCCACCCGTGTTCACGTAGGGAATATATAGTAAAGAAGCTTGTAAGTATACTATGCTTCAATATCAAGTGATGAACAAAATGTTTCATATGAAGCCAGAATACCAGCTTAATGCTTGCTTTGTTTCCCTCTTCTGTTTCTTGTACCTACTTCGTCCTCTCTCTCTCTGCATGGAGTTCTCTCTATCCTTCTTTATGTGTCTTTTCTCAAATTTCCATTCCTAGATATTGTCCACCATTCACTTGTGTCCCATATCCTAATGGACCTTTTTTTCAGCTGTAACATATCTTTGCGCAAACAAAGACGAACCATAAGGCAATAAGAGGCGAGATAACATTGGCTAAACCCTTATAATGCTGGAACTGACTTCATGCTTATGCAAACTGGTTAGATCCAAGTAAATTGGCGGCTGGCCTGAGATCTTACACGTTTGCATCTCTGAGTATCTTTCCCCATCAAAATTAAGCAGATGTTTAATGTTTTGAAAATAAGACAAAAATCTATTTTTAGAAAGATACACAGCATTTTTAAGGATTAAAGAAGTGCAGAGACGGAAGGTGCGTGCTCAAAACCATAGATAAACGGGTCCCTAGTGTAAATAAATGGTGTTAACAAATCGAGAGGTTCGCATGTAGAAGGGTCAGTACTCTTCTCATCGTGAGTCTTAGACAAATATCTCAAAGAATCTTTGCATTTTGAGCTTGATATAACATAATGCATTCACGTCGGGTATGAACGTTACTATACATTTGCCACACCATTTATTTAATTTTGTAACTAGTTTCCCTGCTTGCAATGTTATCTTTTAGCTCTCCTTCTCGATTGCTAATTTTCCTCCCACAGTCAGGGTGTAAGATACCGTATCTTAATAGCCGTAACATATTACAGGATTTGGCGACGATAATCCTATACCTTTAAACAGTAATATGCATCTTGAAATCAGACATCGATTATATATCCGGAATAACAGTTATACATTTCGAAATGAACAATAAGTAATTTAAAACAAAAAAAATTGACTACATAATGCCAACATAAACCCATTTGTACAAAACCCGCTAGCCAAACAAAAGATTTCGCTGCATGGGACGTGATGGTGGTAAAGGGATGTGAAGGTAAACACAATGTACTTCAATTTTGGTCAGGTGGGAAGATTACACCTGTTGCAGCCGGCTAATACCATTCATAACTCTTAACCATACGACAAATCTGTACACCCGCTCCTTCATATTGTTATTATTGATTTATAGATTAACACAATGAAAGCATCAGCCTACGATAATTTCAATGTAATATAAATGAGCGTTTCTTTGTAAAATGGAATCGAAACAATTATAAAGACTAGTTGGGTAATATCGCCATTATTTGCTAGACGTCCATGTGTTGTTCTGTAGAGATGTATGCTTTCCACGATTTGAATTTGTGTATCGTCGTTTTCATTGTTCCCGGGATATTGACTTTGTACCGATATTTCATCCTAATAAATTCGAATACAATGGCTAGCAATTTACCGTTTAACTTAAATTCGTCGTAAAACAGATACTAATCGAAGTGTTTGTGTTTTCTAGTTTTCTCTCACTGTTGAGTGTCTTAAAATGAAACAATTATTTGATTTTTTCTAACACTTATATTAAAATTCACTTCCTTTGTATTTCCTATTCTTATGATGTTGATTATTATTCCGTGTGAACAAAAATGAATAATGCTTTCATCCCAAAACTTTGAAACACTTGGTGAAAATGCGACTTGTTGAACTATCAAGAATTTACTAGGGAAAGACAGTCCACTTTATTAACAGTATAACTTGGACGTCAATGTTTTCATTACCATCTGCTTCAAAAACCATACAAAGGCAGAATCAAAGGTAAAACGTCCCTTTAATAGCCCTTTATCAAATCTTGTCTCCTTACCTTTAGCTGACCTTTTAAGACCGTTTAGGAAGTCTGTCGGACCTGGCTCAATATGATATGAGGGCAACGATTTTATTTGCCATTATCTATGTACTTAACTAACGTGTATCAAACTTGTTATATGAAATGCGGACTTAAAAGTTTTCTCATAAAAGAGTACCAAGTTCGATATATTTATTCTAAAAATAGATAACGCACAACTTTTTTTTGGTTTAATACATTTTAATGAATATCTATCTTGTACGGTGATGCAGACTGAAATCGTTAGTATTCCTTACCTTTTTTTATTCAAGCATCAAACACTCGTTTTGTAAATCGAGGTTTGGTTGTTATAGGCGTTGGGTTTAAAATATTGCAAGGACAGGGGAAAATTAATCAACACCAATCGATTGTAGTTTGTGAATGATATCTTTTTTTTAAAAGCAACAGCAGAAGAGATTGGTGTTTGTGTAGCATTCCTTAGAACCCATGGTGTCACTTTGGGGAAGTGCTCGTTATGTGAATTTCTTGGTTATCAAAGCTAATTTTGGCTATATAAGATGCGTCAAATAGGCCACTTATGAAGAGAGGGGTAAGACTTTATTTTCTTGACGCGGTTTACTCATTTCTTTAAATCGGCACGCGAACGGTCCCGCGACACCTGAGGCACGGCTGGCCTGATTGGCCAGTTGTACTCTAAGCTCCGCCCCTTGTTTGTGTTGACGAACGTTGATTGACAGGTATAAGTTATTGTAATAAGTACCTGCCACACGACATTCTCAGGGTGTATCATCTTTAATTGTTGTATATGTACGATGTTGGTTTAGTGCTTTCGTCCTATTATGAAATTAATTTACTGGACATAGAGATTGTTTTTTACGCGCGTATATGTGGAAAAAAGATAGCTTATTTAAGAGCAAGGAAGAGAAAAGGAATAGAGTGAAATATACACGTTCAATGGAATTTTGAAGATGTAAGTGATTTTCTATACAAAAATATGATAGTATGTATTTCTGTTTTATAGAGCCACACTCATTCTACGTTCTTTAAAATATTACTACATTTCAGCAAGTGTGTGCTCCTTCCCCTCTCCCCCCCCCCCCCCTCTCTCTCCCTCTCTCTCTCTCTCTCTCTCTCTCTCTCTCTCTCTCTCTCTCTCTCTCTCTCTCTCTCTCTCTCTCTTCTCTCTCTCTCTCTCTCTCTCTCTCTCTCTCTCTCTCTCTCTCTCTCTCTCTCCTCTCCCTCTCTCTCTCTCCTATCCCTCTCCCTCTCCCCCTCTCCCACTCTCTCTCTCTCTCTCTCTCTCTCTCTCTCTCTCTCTCTCCCTCCCTCTCTCTCTCCTTCCCTCCCTCTCTCACTCTCTCACTTCTCTCTCTCTCTCACTCTCTCTTTCTCTCTCTTTCTCTCACTCTCTCTTTCTCTCTCTTTTACCCTATTGACATTTACTGTGGAGTATCCGCAATCTTCATATCTAATCCATTACTTCATAAATAAGTCATGTTAAAAATGTAAATACTAATGCTAATGGACAAAACCATAGGAGAACTTGCTAGTGACTGCGAATTTCTTTTTTTATCACGATCATTTCTTTATATCATCATAGAACTACAATAGTTTTGACTGCTCCTATACATTTTAACACAAGTCACATTAACACCATTTATGTTGAAATTGATAATGATTACCCCTTCAAACTACTTTTCCTATTCATTTCTTGAAACGCTGTTGATAGAGATATCTAGCATACGTCATTTATACTACACTTTGTTGAAAGGTTTCCGTTTTCGATATAAATCATATGATTCCAGGTTTTATTCGATAAGTGTGTGTGTGTGTGTATTTCGACATTCAGCCAAATAAGGAAGTCGAAATTACCTCCCTTTGACCAAAAACGAGAATTGCGATGGCCTTATAAGGGCTTTTGTGCTTGCTACTCTTATCACCTTTAGATTCTCATATCTCAAAAGTATATACGGATTGGTGACTGATCGAAATTGCAAATAACGGAACATATGAAACTTTATCTTGGTAGAAAATATGTTTTGTTGTTGGGTTCAGACTATTGTGACAAAGGGGTCCACAGTACAGCGTTTCTTTTTAAATGTCCACAACAGTGGTCTCAACTAATGAATTCAGGGGTTAATTATTTGCATAATTAGTATAACATGATTTCCTATTGTCGAAGCATCTAATACTATCTGTACTTATCAGCACTTCGTTTGCTGGATTAAACTAAGCGTTATGAACAACCAGAAAATAGCTTTCGCTTCCCTCATAAACCAAAACAGGCCACTTTAACACAGAAAGAAAAAGAAACAGGTACGTTGCTACGTACTGGTCTAAGAAAAAAAATAATGCACACAATTCTGAAAAAAAGGTAGAAAACTATGAGAATTGTTAAGTTCAATGGCGATGCTTTCCAAAAGCCACTGGAACTGTTGCAATGTTTACAAACAAGTCATTATATCATTGTGAAGGATGATCCTCCTACATGGTTCCTTCCTTTGTTACAATGATCAATGGTTTATTTCGATAGAGGGGCACGTTTCACTGAGCTCTATACGCAATAATTTTTCGTTAAACTTTGCGTACGTACTGACTTGGCTCAAATTTGTTTGAAACATGACCCGTGCAACAATGTCAGCATCAAAGCAACTGCTTTCCAAATAATCACGTGGTTGAGAAGACAATGTATTTGGGCTTATCAGTATCGTGCCATCCCATAATGCACCGATAGCTTGAATGGCCATAGGGCTCATAATTATAGGGTTAATAATCTGTGATTGTACGTTTTGCCTCCCGGGGTAACCCCAGACAAGTTGCCAGTAATGTTTTTTGGTAATAAAAAAATATGCGAAAAATAACTTGCGTGATGATAGCGCGAAGTGGTTACCGCCTATCATTTACTGTTTTCGTAGAAAGTCCTCTATTTACATAGTAACGATTTCTTATTAACGCGTACGTATTGTTTACACTACATACGATGACTATCGCAATCAATTAAACCCGTGCATTGTGTCTATACGAGGGGCTATCAGTAAACGTGTTGGAGAGATAGCTACGAGTACAATAGTCATGACACCGTGGCTGATGAGGCACTCATTAGCACTGGGTGCCATACCGGGCACCTGTTCGTTTCGCTTATCGATACAACAACAATACACCAATTTGTATCTCTGGGCATGTGATAAATTACCGAGTGTTATACTAACGGCACGTCCCTGCGTCTTAGATTGCAGGCAAGGTGGGAAGTGTTTCTCTCTAGGTGTGGCTGTTTTACCGATTCAATTCAATACTTTATTGGCAAGAGTCGGCAAAGCATTTTGCCTTTGGCCATTTAAAATTCTTCTGAATGTAACAAATACATTTTATTTATGATACAATTTTTCTAAAAGATACCTACTTACACATGGTATAATACAATAACATTTGCCTAATAAAACAGCAGTATCATGGAATTATTGAGTCACTGGCTTGGGTTGAAATAATTTGTCCATCTCACCGCAAGCATAGCTATGTAGGCGACAGTGATACAGATGTAGAGAGTCGGCCTCTTGTACCGAAGGTCCCTGGTTCGAATCCCTGTTAGGCAAGATGAAAATTGCCTGGACTAACCCACAAACCAGCGCGAGTACTGTTTTTATATTCTGGAAACAGTCTTTTAAAGTGAACGTGATGAGCTTCAAGATTCCGTCACAAACGATGTAAAATGATAATAAAAAAGATTAAACTAAGCGTCGTTACACGAAAATTGCCATTAACCCTAAATCCAACAGATGGTGGGGTTATGCAACTGTATAGTTTGAAAACACAATTCCTCAAACAAAAGCAAAAATGCTTGATCATATGTTAGATATGGTTTGAGATAACATTGAATGATTGCAAAAAAAACACTTTTGTGTTAACGAGGAAAAATTGCTTCTTTTAAGATGTTTCTCGATTTATTTATTGTTTATTAACTATTTATCCTCTTTTCAAATGTCAAATATATTCGAACAGATTTGTCATCAGTAGATGCTCTCGGCATTACACACCTGTCTTTTAATTATCTCAATGAAGTTAATAAGACACACCTTTTTTTCGTATAAAACACAGATATATCAAAAAGGAGTTGTAACAAAAGCCGTACTTGAATACACAAGAACATGTGTCTTTGTAAGCAGAATAAGTTTTTTTAATCAAAACAACAGGTGACCGGTTACCATATGTCGGCCCATGTGATTTGACAGTAGACGAAATTTCCCGCCAAAAGTTCATACGTCTCGCCTTGTTTAAATTGACTCGTCGCCCACAGTTAACTAGAGGAGACAGTTTATTAATCTCTTTATGTGTGATTTTGCGTTTTTGATATCTCTCCCATGTTACCGCTTTACTTTACAATGACTCGTCCCCGAGCATTTGTATCAAAGGTGTGTATGAACCATTGTGACTAAAGGGGGGAATTGCTCGTGACGTGAAGGAGGGTATTTTATTCTCAAAAGACAATTCATTTATCCTATCATTTCCCCTTATATATGTTTATTGTAATTGATTGACATACGTGTTTACATATTTGTCAAGAGTTTCGATGTTTTGTGTTAACTCCTAATTTTAACGTGGAAAAAAGAAAGATCAAAACTCTCCAATTATCTTAACCAAACCCCAAAGTTTATGCATTTGTAATTGAAGCCCATTTGAAGAAAATCCACAATGTAATAAAATACAATTACCCAAAGACCACGCGTTCATTTTAAATACCGAGCTATTTATAACCATAAGGGGCAGGTGTCGTTATATAAGTACAACGTATGCAAAATCGCACGTGGATGGGACTGCTTCAGAGAGAAAAGAAAATTGGTTTAAACCTTACCCTTTTCAGATCAAAGTAAACCCTTATATTATGAAGGAAACATAAAATGACTAACATATAATGTTTTATTCGTTAATAAAAAACCCGACTTTTTATTGTGACAAAAGGATGAAGTACTGTATATTTCCTTTTGCCATTATGTTTTCGAATGGCGTTTTTCAATGCGTTTAAAGTACTCAATTCGGTAAAGGGTTCGCATGCCTTTGACTGAAAACTTTTTATCATTTAAATATACCTTTTTTTTCAACTAACAAACATTCCACCTCAGATTAAAACTATATCAATTCCTCACGATTGTTCTCGAAATATAAAGGAACCTGTGCTAGTAATAAGAGCAACAGATATATCCCCAACACTGATAATAACAACCTTGCTAAACCTATCCATTTAACCTGAATTTCGGCACGAGACCAGGTGTATTAAGGCGGTCGGTTGCCTTGGAGCCACGCGACTTCCCTTCCCATATAAGGAAAGTTAATTTGAATATGAAACAGGGATCAGGGGGAAGACAGGTGCTTCTACGTAAGGCAGCTGAGGGTACAAAGGCGGATTTTATGGGGGCCCTTATTCATCTCCCCTATTCACCGTCTCGCCACAGAGGGCACGCGCCAGCACATAAACTTGAAATAAATACCGAAATTCGGGCGGCACGGGGACATTATTCATAACCTGTTAGATCATCCCGGGGGAAACAGGTAGATATTCGGGGAAGAACATAACCAGTTGAATAAGGGAGGGGGGGATTTCAAAGATATTTTCCGCTAGGCTCTTGGAGAAACCGGCTCCTCGATCTTGCTACAAAGACGGGGGAAGGAAATCAGTCACCCGTCAAACTGAAAAAACCTTTAACCCATTACCAAACAGTAACGACATTTAACCTCGGTGTTACAGATGACTTTAGAGAACATTGTGGAAAAAGGAGAAAATGCTCGTGAAGAGCAATTTCTCCCTTTTCCACAATGTGTTCTGCCACATCATAAGATTATTTTTCAATTTCATCACATTTTGAAATGTCGTCTGCAAACTCGTTTAATTTGGGACAGTCGAAAATTTGGCGTTTAGTATAGGGTTAATGCGACAGATGTGGGGGGACAGAACTACTTGATTCGCCAAGTCAGTGGATAATAATGATAAAGAAAAAAAAACTAGAATTGACCAAACCGAACAAAGTTATTATTACCTGTGGCCACGGCGAGGGTTTATTGAACGAGCAATCCATTCTCCACACCGACCGGGCACTCTCAAACAAATCTGTAAACACTCGGAGGTTTTCCCAGCCGCGGAGCAATACAATTTTATTCAACTTTCTCCCCACGAGCGCTCATTCGCTTGTTGGAGACGGCCCCGTCAGGACACGAGTGTGCGCGTGCCGGAGCTATTCTTATCTATACGATAATGTTCTAGAGATAGTTAAACTCACTTCTGAAATTTTCCACTCCAGAATGGTATGTGCGCTCCAGGAACAGCTACGCTAGTTTTTTTCATCTAATACTTTGATTGTGGGATTCGTGTTGGGAACGTCTATACGTGTTTGCATTCAGTGTCCACTTCAGTGCGATATACAAGGGGTTAATTTTATTACCGGTGTTCGAATGTAAACCCATGGAAATTAGATTTACCTGCATTGGGTAGTAATGATTTTACGATAAAGTATTAATTCACTCTGTTACAGAGCGCCAATCAATGCGGTAGGCGGGGCTTACGCGAGAACGAGGCTGTGGAGTAAAGCCAATATCAGAATAATACTGTAGCGGTGCCAATAGCTTGGGAAACAGACAAAATGAAGTTACGAAAATCAGCTCGGATAATTTTTGTAGGGACTCTACACATTCTAATTTTGTTACCAAAGGTGAGTGAGATATTTTCTTTATTTGACTTTTAACCTTTTGTCTGTTAACGTTATTCTATCAAGCGTTTGTTTGATAGTAGTAATTGTTTGGGTAGTGCAGCTGTCGATCGCATATTAAGAGTACCGTGTTAAATTTCAACCTGACGTTTGGAAAACTTTTACCCGAAAACAGTTATGCTTTAAACAACTCATTTAAGCCCATTGTTTCTGTTTGTTGTATCGAAAGAAAAAAACATGTTGTTTTTGTTGTTTTATTTGATCTAGCTGTATGATTTGATTATGACCAGCACTAGTTGCTGTCTGTCATATCTTTTTGTTATTCTTTCTATCTTCCCGTTATTTTATGGTTTTAATTCTAAGCTTTGCTCAAATAGGCTTTAAAGATAATTTTCTTCTTATGAAATTGTAAATGTATATACATGCACTGATAATATGCATGTGTATGTTGTGAACGATTGTATAAGTACAACAATTCTCCATAAGCAAAGTGCCATTCTCAGAAAGTTTTCATTTACCAAAGAATTTATGAGTATCTCCAACGTGTTATAGTAGAATTGTATAAAGCTGTTGTTTGAGAATGAAGTTGTTCTAAAGAGCATTTCTTCATTTCTTACAACATTTTGTATCCTTTTAGAGAAAAAATCATACATTTCTTTCACCGGATTATTTGACGTTTACAAAGTCTCCTACGTTTCTAATAGATAAAAATTGTGGTGCATATCATAGTATCCCGATTGCCCCTACAAATGTATGAATACGTTGACAAACTATTGTGACAAATGTATGAAACGCTCTGAATGAACCTTTTATCCATTTGTTAGAATGGCGTCTGCTTAGCTCATTAAAGAAAACTATCTATCCATCATATGTCTTGTCGTCTGCTGATGCTTTCAATTTGGACAATTTCTTAGATCACATATATATATATATATATACGCTTTAACCCTGACCCTCATTATTCCGCTCTGTATTTCCACAGGTGATTTGCTCAGGAGTGTTTGAGCTTCGGTTAACATCGTTCGTGAATGACCGAGGTCTGGATTACGATGGGAACTGTTGCAATGGCGTCATGGATACGACAAACTCGCGCCGGGGACCCGTCTGTACGGACCCTTGCCATACGTTCTTTACCGTGTGCTTAACGAATTACCGGAATTTTATTCCCATGGTGTTGAACAAGGAGAATTGTGTGTTCGGTTATGTGACCACCGGAGTGCTAGGTCGGAATAATGTGACATTTGATAGTTTCGATGGATTATACCCTGTGGATTTTCACTTTAACATCTCTTGGCCGGTGAGTAGATTTATTTCGTTTTGTTTCTGTCTGAATTGACTGTTTACACATATGCAGAGTTCGTTGTACCGCTCTATTGTTTACATGTACACTAAAGAAGGTAGCTTGGAACAGATGCTTGAGGCAGCTGAGAAATCTTCCTTTTAGAAAACAGATACTGTTATGAAGTGTTATGACAAATGTAGAACCTATAAACTGTAAACTCTTGCAAAAGTTCTACCTATCGATTGCAAAAGTAAAAATCTGGACAAGGGGAAAAACTCTTGGATACCGTGTGTCACTATATAAATTACCAACTGTTTGTATCTAATAGTTCCATTAAACAAACAACAGTCCATATTGTATTAAAGACGTTAACATCTGGCAGCACCCCAAAACATAGGACCCAAGTCGTACACAAAGTTCCATCTGAAGCCTACTCTATGACTTGTGTTCTGTATTATGTTGCTAGGTGTTGTGTATGCCACATTAAGAATAAGTTCCTTGTACGTTTATTGCGCCAAGCAAATGGTTGCATAGTTCAGAACGTGTCCCTGCAGACAACCCTTGGAACCTTGTTGGCATTGATGGAGTCAATATTTTACCCAGCATATTAGAGAACGTCAGCATATAAGGATGACATTGTTGCAATTTTATTCAAGATTCAAAGAATCATAGACGCATTCTTAATGCATCATTGTCTGTCCAACCTAAAGTTTGTGCCTCATTCATCTCCTTCTTGCAAATGAAGGTGCTACGACATTTTGACTTGAGGGAGACGTAACGTTCTTTACGTCGGGTAATAGGCTTTGATTTCATGAATACGTCGTCAAATGTCCGGAATGCCAACGGAATGTTCGAACAAAATGTACAACTGCTTGATGTCCATGTTGGTGGTACACCAAGAGTAACTTTCGTCGTCATCAGAAATCGATGCGAGAGTAGGTCGTGGTATTAATCGCGTTCCTAGAAGGGACATAAACATACATAATAAAACCCATTCATTCAACGTTTTACATCATCCAATTCTTCTTGAGGCCACATGGCTGTTGGATTTTGTCCATTGACATATTTAAACGTGCCCTTTTCCTTCTAAGGTTGCATCCACCTTGATAGCTACACCAAGCAATCATTAAAGCAATTGTCGAGCGTTTCTTTTATTGAAATCAATTACCTGCTCAGCTATTTGCTTAAAAACAACCCGGCTTCACAGTGCTTCATTTTTAAACCATGAAGTGGCTTTGATGCAGCTGGTATTTATCAACGATACTCTCTATTTATGTTGCTTTCGTTTGATCAATATCTTATTGGTATTCATTTGAAATATCTACTTATTTACCCACCGTAAAGGTGTGTTTGCGACGGTACCCTGTTTGCGAGAATCATGTGAATGTTTGCTTCACATGCATACTATGTCTTTCTGAATCCTTACAATCAAGACATGGGCGCTCGTAAAACGGCGCCTTGAATAAGATTACAAAGCTGATTTTGGACGCTACTTAAAGTTGTCAATACTTCAGGCATATACAATTTACAAATCTCGCCTCATAATACATCATCGCTAAGCGCTGGAGTATGGGCTGGCATGGAAGAGGGAAAGAAAGGGATAATCTCCCCGTCATATTTTTCCTACTTGTTCATACAGAAAGATGTATTGATTTGAACCGAGATTCTGGCGTTGGTTTTTGAAACAGCTTGCGCTCTCGGTACAGACTGCTCTACTCAAATAGAATGTATCAGGGGGAGCGAGGCTAAGTTTGTATATCGAACCATATCTACTACCTTGAATCCCATGAGTGTCCAGATTTAGAGGCGTATTTCAGTAGCTTATTTCTTCATTGCTTTTCTAAACCTTGTATTGTTGGTACTCATTACTCTTTAGCTAATTTCTTAATTGCTTCTCCAAACTCTATATTGTTGGTACCCATTAGAATCACCTTGACGAGACGATTCTTATGGGTAGCAACAAAATAGAATTTGCCGTAATCTTTTCAATACATTGCGTTGAAAAGACTAAAACACAGGCCTTTATCTAGGCCATTGCTCTCCAAACTGTATGTTTATCGTTGGCTGGTGTATATACAAATGTATAGCCAATGTTGTCAGTCATTTCGGGTGTTTACCAAGGAGATGATTTGGCAAGGGTAGCGGTTTAGTGCTAAGACTTTTTACTTCAGTCTGGGAAGTAGTTCAACTAGAAATCCATAGGCGCTGCTTATAATGTATACACGCATATGGATTAACCTAGTTTGATAGAAAACACTTAACAGTCATCAGGCACAGCAGCTGTGGCTGCTGCTTGAATGGTTTTCATAGTTTAACAAAATGGACTCGAAACAACGACATCAATGAAAATAAACTTGTCAGGCCATCAGAGCATAGTTTATTTCTGAGAGCATTGGGCTTGTGTAAAACGGACCCTGTCAAAAGTCGATCAGGATAGGCCGCAAGTAAAGATCTAAGACATGTTAAGTCAGTTAAGTTAGGAACTTAACCTGTTGAAAGCTTCAAAAGTCAGCATTCATCAAGTTGAATAGAAAACAATTCTTGTTGTATCGCATAAAGCAATATGACAAAAGAAATATCTTTTTTCTCTGACGCTGACGTGGCAGCTGTTATGTTACTGGTACATAAGGGGGAATGGGTTCTAGAGAGAATGTATGTCTTAGTGACACTCCAAAATACCCACACATTGCACTGTAGTCACCGACCTTATTGTTCTCTTCTTCAACGTAACCACCATCCAAATACCACTTCATCTAGATAAACAAGGAGAAAGAATAAGAAAAAACAAACCTCATGTTTCCCAGGTAAACTAAAAAAAAAGCAGGTTACTACACCAAGCATCGCATATCATCTCCACACACAACAAGCTTACCTGTAAAACCGTGTTGTTCTATATTTTCAGGGGACGTTTTCTATAATTATTGAAACTTGGCACGATGCAACCCTCGACGAGCCCAAGACAGGTGAGTTTTGTTATTGGTTTATACTCGTGATATAACCTCCCGAACCGGGACATTGTATGAACGAGTAGATAGTGTCCCTGTTAGTCTTCTCCCGCTTCTCTTGTCGAGGAAACCCTGTGTTGTTGGTACTATTAGGAGTGGTCTTATAAAAGTGATTCTTATAAGAACAATCATAGTAAAGGGTCGAGTGAGACTACCTCATTTATGGCTAAGTTAGGTTACTTCATTTTCCCTCTTCTTTTGGCATTTTGTTCTGACTTCTCTTAAAAATAAATTATGTTAAGATATCATAAGGCTATTATGTAAAGCGGTTCCCCTTTTTATACAAACATGTATGCTTTGGTTATGGATGCTCGCTATGTACAATAGCTTTTGTCAGAATGACAGTTCTAGATTCCCAAATCAACTTGTGTATACATTGTTGCCGGCTTCGTTTACGTGCAAGCTTTATTAAAATTTGACAATAGGAACTATTGGCGGCTTGTTTTGTGAAATACAGGGTGCATCTCTTTGGTCTCCGTAGACGATGTTCAGAATAAAGTTTTCTAACGCCTCCGTGATACATACAGTATGGATTTAAATGTGCATTCAGTTTTGTGAGTGGAATTCCGGACATGCCAAGGACATCTGAACTATTTAAAGTGAGACGTAAAAACGAAATAATGACCGATGGAGTTTTGTGTCTGCCAATGTGGATATTTGTGTTAAATGGCCGGCCGGCATGGGGGCAAAGTGCCACAATTTAGCAGTGTATGTGATTTCTAAGTAACCGTAAAATAAACAGGAGTGCAAGACGCGTAGACTGGACGTCAGTTTCAATTAGCGCATGGGGAGCGATCGTGGATTTATACGTACGTCCTGGTGAAACTAAATACAGCAAGGAGTCTTAATTGCCGGAAAGGATTCGAAATATGCCAACGGAAACATCACGTGGTACGCTATGGATTTGAAACAGATGACTTCGGCAATAGTGATTGATAGGGGTTCAGGAACATATTGAGACGACCGCGAGTTCTCCTCAACCCTGTTGTATACAGAGTTCCGGATACACGAAAATGCACCATTCAATGAATATTTGACAGAGCCCATTGTTAAGGAACCCGAATAGATGTTTTAAAAGTTCCAACAACGAAGAGACTGGTAGAATGGGTGTTTCGTTGAGTTATCTGTTTTATAAGGAGAGGTGATGAGTAAAAGACCAGAAACTGCTTTAAGCTGTTAGATGCAGTCTTGCAGTATCTCGATTGGATTTTATACTCACAAACTGCCATGGATATATATTTATACACATTCAGATATGGATTTAGAAAGTGAGACCTGCAATGCACTCTGTATTTACCAAACAATATGTATTTCGACAATCTTTTTTCATATCTTAGTGTCTGACACTGTCTTGTTCAGCACTGTAATTTTGTTCCAAGGTATTCTTTTCCTTCCATCCTAAATTCTCCTCTATGAAATCTATCATTTATGGATGAGTTATTTTGTAAAAAATAAGGGTTAATGTTTTAAACCACTCCCCTGATACATACAGGCGACACTTGGCGCCCTAATGCAGACGACAATCGAAAACGACAAAATTGGAGAGATATCTCTGTCCTATGACATTTTTCTTTTCTCACAATGTTGTCAATATTCATTTAATGACGTTAAACTGACAGACGACATTATTTGTCATTTTGCGAATTCGTCTGCACTTTCGTCAATAACCGTCTGCTGTAGACTGTAAAAGGAATTGTACTTTAAAAGGGGCCCAGCCCCGTTACCTGCCCTTTGTATATGCAGGGCTGCGGTATCGGGACAACAAAGGGAGAATGCTAGATTGGAGAGAGGAGAGTAGTTTTGTGTTTGTAATTATTTTCACCGGTAGCTAACCCGGGCCATCTGCCGTTTGTAACCTCGAGTGCGTCCCCCATTGCTGTACATCATGCGTAAAGAACGGGTTCAGAGTGAGGGGGGTTTGAAATAATTTTACAACGTTCACTTAATAACGAAAGACATTTAGGGTGCATGAAACTCCAAGCTGATTTAGTCAGATTTACACAACCGGGTTATACATAATAGACATTTACTTGATAATTTGATCACTGCTTGTATGGGAATCATTTTAAAACCTTGTATAGAATTACGAAAAAAAAATAAATATAAAGCTCAACCATAACACAATAATAAGCATAATTGGATGATAGGAATATACACGCTAATACGTTTCAGGGGACATGTTTCAAACACGATTCAATATCTTAAATGGTATCTTAGATATTCTATCAAACTGCCTGATTGGTTAGGTTATGACCTAATCATTTTGTTCCCCACAGTTCTCAGCAAAACGTTTCCCCCTCTTGAAAGAACGTGTTGAATGCTGATGGGGTGAAAGGGATGGCTGTTCTTGCCCTAACCCGAAACTGACAAGGGAACAATAACGCAATATGCACCTTACACCGGATGGTTCAATTAAATTTTAAAAACCACACAAAGTATTTCGAGATTTATCATCAAGCTATAAAACCGCGTTAGATTAACCTCATAATTCATAAAACATCACCAAACTATAACTGCTTCATTAGTCTAACAAAACCGCTGTGATAAACGGACAAATGGCTCATAATGAGCAATTTATCCATTTGTCACAACGGTTTCTACCTATTTTTACTGAGTTCTCTTTAATTGCCATGCATTTTAGACGTCGTCTGCTGTTGCTTTCAATTGGGAACGGTCACAAACTATCATAGGGGGGGTATTTATCAACACTTTATGTGTTGGAAGCCTTCACCTGCCTTTGTTGTGATATAACGTTACCGGTTTTTATGAATTTTGTACCAGTCTTTATCTCTAGGGGCAAGAGGTGATAATCCGTGAAATTTTTACACTTGTGTTTAAGGCATCGCTAATGTTAACATCACCATTAGCCCTTATAGTGCTGGAACCGACTTCGTGCCAGGTTAGATCCAGGCCAGCCGCTAAGTACATTGGCGGCTGGCCTGTGATCTTACCTGTTTGCTACTATGTGTATCTTTCCTCGACAAAATTAAGCAGCTATTTAAGGTTTTGTACACATACAAACACGCGAACGGCATATCCTTCCATTTTGTAGGAACTAGATTCGGAATGTCCATATACTTTTAGACATATCCCTATCAGAATCAATAATGCTGTCTGATCTTCTTGAACTTGTGATACATTATATTATTATTTACATACATTATTACGTTCTAAATATACTGCCTTTGGTTGGTAGTGTACATTATTTGACGTAGTACTGGAAGTCGCCCGTAAACAGAAGAATGTCTACCAAGTCCTTATCAATGTCCTCTACGGTGTCATAAATAGTCTTATCGCAGACCTTACGGGTCCTCTCAGACCTATTTACTACAGTGTATCCTCACAAGTTCGCAACAGATGCACTTGTTCCATGTAACCCTTCGCATGATGTGACATCCTTCTCACGTATATGTGCGATGATAGCATTGTCTTCCTGCTCCGCTTGATGAATGCTGTTTTATGTTGGTTAACCCTTTCCCAAACAACAAATTTCGGACTGTCCCAAACTGAAAAGGTTTGCAGAAGACATTTCAAAATGTGATGAAATTGGAAAATATTCTTCAGATAGAGCAGAAAACCTTGTGGGAAATGGAGAAATTGCTCGTTACGAGCAATTACTCCTTTTCCCACAAAGTTTTCTAAAGTCGTATGCAACAAAGTAGTCGAATGTTGTTATTGTTTGGGAGAGGGTTAAACAGATGATGATAGGCAAGACACTAACGAAATTAACAAACGCCTGTATTATGTACATGTACATGCAAATGCTAATGTCAATGCAAAGAAATGGTTGGTAGCCATGTCACTGATATTATATCACATGTTGCATATTCGTTGAAAAATGGTATGTCTAGGGTCTATTTTATGAAATATTGAGCATGGGCATCGATTAGCTAAACGGTTCGGTCACAGCGCCATCACGCGCAGTAGACGTTCGAATATAAAGCTGTACTCAATAAGAATGTAAATTAAGAACGTGATTTGTAAATACAAACCTTCCACAAAGAGATCGCCGCGAACAACAACTATTGTTAGGTGCCCTATGTATTGCCCGACACGCGAATAATAAGCATTCGACACCGCTTTATCCACGGTAGGGTTATGACTGGGGTACAAATTCTAAACCGCATAAATTATCATCATCGTACCCCCCTGTTGAGGCGACTCAAAAGATTAAAGTATTTGGAATCGGAGATTTCTTTCTTTAAATCATTGTGCGGGGCAAGGCAGACCGTGAGAATAGGCATATGAGTCCGTGTGATAGCCTTTGTGTTTTGTAAGAATTTTATGCTCGATTCAACTTGCTACAATCTCGTTGTAATCAAACTGTCAAGTTCAAACAGTTTGTTGGAAACTCCAGACTTAATTTGTCGTGCGAAGGTAGAAAGAAAAGATGCAGCTCACGATCGATAAAACTCATAAACCATCGTGAATGGTGTCTAGTTATCACCTCGTCGTAAAATAAGAACGGTTGTTGAAGAAAAAGATAGCCATTGTAGACGAATTCATGAGATATGCTACCATTATGTTCGATTCAGAGTATTAGGTTGTAAGTGATTGTGGATGCTACAATGTTAACATTGGTATTGTGTTGATTTAGTGTGTCGCCACAGTGTCGGGTTCACTAGGCTGTTTGATCTGTCCTCATTGATTTCTCATTAATATATCCTTTCTCATTTCTCATTAAATTCGTAAACAGTCTCAGAAGTCCTTTACAATTGTGTCTCGTATAGCATTAACGATTTGATACTGTCAGTGGTCTCAATATAAATGTAGTAGCCACTAACAAAAAAATGAGTATCGAAATGTCAATGCATATCTTACACATACGACTGATAATCATATAATCGTATTGGCCAATGTGCAATATGGACAGAATGTACATGTATACACTGATCCATGTACAATTTGATATATCTGCAGTGACCATGGTGCAAACAGTTTCCATGGAATGAGCAACAAGCGGAAAATGTACTGATGGTGGGTACATATCCCTCAATTATTCAATGTTTGAAAATGTTAACCGTTACATCTGTAATTAAGGGGGACGGATCCAACAATGTTTAACACGTTGTTCTCCAAAAACAACTTTGTTTAATCTTTGCACCCAGTTATCGCCACAATGCAAAGCATATTCTACAAACGATGTCAACATAGAACGACCGAAAATCGCCACCTTTAAACATTTAATCAGGACACGAAGTCGGTCCAAGCATTAAGGGATACTCATTGATTTCAATGTTTCACATTGACCGCTCATTCACTATAGAGGATCCAAACGTTTTCCCATACAGCATCGCCCTAAATACACATTTTGTGTCTGATACTACATATCATGCAACGGATACGTCCCAATCTCTCAAAGAATTACGAGGTTCAAGGTGCAAAAAGTGCATTAGAATGTAAACAGATAACATTATTAGAACATAGCTCGGACGAGAAACTGGTTGACTGTGTTGCCATTTCCCCGGGAGACTTTGGGCTGCTTTCTCCCAGAGAGCGACGGATGTTCAAACATTCGAACTGGGTTTCAGGTCTCCAATATATCGACCGTCCGGCAAGCGCCCGGGCTCTTGTTAAACACACAATTTCATTGTGACACGATTTCGCCCACAGTTTGTCTCTGTATCTGTTCGGCTTTAGGAATAAGTGAACACGTTTCCAGTTTAACAAAGTTATATATATTTAGCATCTATGAAATATTTCTATGGAATTGATAGCGAATACGTGGGTACAAAGTTAACTTTCAGTAGAGTATCATGTCAAGAGATCCCCCTCTCCCCAATAAGTATGCGACTTCAAGTAAGCAAGATACTGTACTAGCAAAGCTCCGGAACAATGACAACGTTTTGTCTATTGTTTGTTTTTCTTTTCCGACACCAAAGCAACAGGAATATTTGTAACAATTTACGAAGGGAAGTATTGTTAATTGGAAACGTGTCTGTACGTCGAGAACTGTTTCAAAAGGTCCAGTTGCCGCTTGCAGTAAATGGGATATGTCAATAGTACTAATAATAACCCACGCCCTGTCATGGGAAAACCCATCGCCTCTGGCTTTCTGTGAGATACTGTTCTAGTTTGACGTGCACTTTCTATTCATGGTTTTTGTCCTTTTAAACAACACTGCAATCCCACAGTTCATGCATTTATGCTTTTCACTCGTCTACTTCGCTTCAGTTATATGTTAAATTGCCTTTAGACAGCGTCATCACAGAAAACAAGCGGGATATGCAAGTTTAGTCTATAGCGACATAATATTATGAAGGTGTTTTAACGCGGTCTGGGTATGGCATGGAACATATTGCATGGACACGTATATGGTTCGATTAAAAACACATCAACTCTCGCGTGATCTCGATTAGACTCCCGAAAATCTCGCTTGACATTTGCGGAGTCACGTTACCATGGTACTGTATGGAGTTTGAGCGCGTTTTCGGGAAGGTTGATTCTAATCGGTAGTATAAGGTTGCACGCAATGGTGAATATCGAGGGCTCAATGCAATACTATAGTAATTGCTTCATGTTTGTGAAGCACTTACTATAGTCTTGGGTTGAACCCTTGATATGAAGTACGCTTAACCGTTTTCCAACGAATTTTGTAAACCACCAGCTGACTTGGTCGCAACGGCGTCAATTGAAACCATCTCGACAACAGGAGAAATTGCTCGAAGCAATAGGAACACGTAACATCATTCCTTAAAACAGCTCCCTCAGCAAATTGTAAGTTATTCCTCAGAGTTCGCCAGGTCCAGAATTAGCAAACAATCCACAAGTTTCGACTGGATCTTTATAGACTCGTAACGCGATATGATTTCAATGAGCTATTTGAAAGCGTGAACTAGATGTCGAAACAGATATAGTTTTGATGCTGAAAGAAAGCTGACCCGATTGCGTTACATTTGTGGTTATTTCAGTCTACACCCATAACGTTTAGAACAATGCTTCGCATGGTATGAATGAACACGAAACCAATGCTAACAACAAACACTCCCTGCATAAGTCAATTAGTCAATTCCTGTTTGTACTTGCATTGCGCAGAGAAATACTCTATTCTACCCGAGCAACAAAAGATGGAGTGTGATTAGGAGATTCAAATTCTTACTCGCCCATCAAAATCATTTCTTAAACGGTGTTCTCAAATCGCAGTAATATGATTTTTTTCAGCCATGACTTTCTTGCAGTTCATATGATAGATGGTTCCCAATATACATTATTTACACATGGTGCCCTGCGCTATGTTAATCGGTTTATTTGAAAGCTAATGTCGTCAGATAGCAAGCTAAACGACATTAACACTTTACCGAACAATAACCACATTTGACCAGTTTGTTGCAGGCGACTCTTGAAAACATTGTGGGAAAAAGAGATATTGCTCTTAACAAGCAAAATCTCCTTTTCCCACAATGTTTTCTGCCCTATCAGAAGATTATTTTTCAATTTCATGAACTTTTGAAAAGTCGTCTGCAATCTCTTTCAATTTTGGACGGTCGAAAATTTGTTGTTTAGGAAAGGGTTAAACGCTTGTTGTCTTGTTAACAGCATCTGTTACCCAATCACCAGATTCCTTGGTTACGGTAAAAGTGAAATCTGCTATCAGACTGGAATTGTCTCCTGATTGTACTTCACGAGTACAAGCATGATTGTGTTACTGATAGTATTCGAGAAAACCAATTGAGCAGACGATACCCAATTTAGATAAGTGCAGACGGTAGAACAAGACGAATCTGTCCCCTATTGAAACGTTTTCTTGTTCTGCAAAACTGGTTCTATCGTATGTTTGTATATTTGTGAAAATAACGATATAGTTATAGTGAAACAGGAATTGGTTTCGAAGTGTTGTTGGTCTTAATGATCTAACTGTCGTTATATCTAAATAATATTTGCTTCTCATTCGGAAATTTTGCATGGTTCATTAGGTTTTAATGCTTCGAAAGGAAACAAGTCTGAGTTTAATGTAGGGCAATAAAACTGACGTACTAAGGGCAAGTTTACCAGGCGTAATTTCAATGTACCGAATGACGCAACATGTTACCCACAATAAACGCAACTGTAACGGTTTCGAATGCAAATTAAGTTTGACAGGCGGACACTGGAAGACAATAACGGACGGGTGACTTTGACCGCAATAAATCACCATACTGGACATTCAAAGTGACACGTCCAATGATTGCTTTGACACGGATTGCGCGAGCCTTCGCGTCAAGAAATTGGGGGGTAATTTGACAGACGGGTTGATTGTCAATTTGTATGTACCAATATGTTTACATACCAGCGTGTTTCAGAACGGCTATGTCTACAAACCGAGTGTATTGGGGGTAATTTCCGTGAATTGTAAAACTTGATGTCGATACTTTATTGGGCTGTTCAATAACTTGGCACGATTGCAATAACATTGTCTTAAGTACACAACAAAGAAGCCGTTTCATAAGTTCTTCGACCTGGTACAAGAAACCTTGCCAAGTTTCTTATGAAGACAAAAGAAGTAATGAAAGAAATAGGAATCTATCTCGCTGGGATACAGGTATTCCATGTAAATGACGTCTTCTACAGCAACACCTGGAAAAGTTTCCTTCATTTCTAACCAATACTTAATGCAAACTCCTCTTAAAGCACTCGTTCGAGAATTTATTTAGAAACCGTGTGGCAAAGGATTCTTTTTATCTTCTTAAGATATGATAAATGTTGGCTGCTGTTGCTTTCAATTTTGAAACGACCATCACATTCAACATGGGTAATAAGCTAAATAAGATATCTGCATTTACTTTGCTTGTCGATTGAATTGCCTACAATAAGGAACTTTGACACTGATCAGAACCAGTCGTCTTTTCCCTGGAATTTTCTGCGAAAACGCAGGCATTCGATCGGGTACACATTGCTTTTATACTGCGCCAGATTATTAATGCAGATAAGATGTGTACGATTATTTTTCTCTTCATTTTTTCTATGGCCTAGAGGATGGTAATATGTTAGTGCGATATCTCTACATCTGTATGGTCCTTAGGGTAACATATACACGGCTTTAACAGAGAGTCTGTGAATTGTATATCGTGAGGAATGTTACGTATTCCTAACATGATAGTAAATTTTATGAATTTCTGAAAACTGTTTAATAGCCTGTTCGTCTACATAATGACCATGTTTGCTCATAAACAGATCGATTGGTTTTCGATTAACCCCAATTACCAATTTTTTCTGAGATTTTGACGGTTTTATTCAGGTTCTCCTATACATGTATTTGGACTTAGAATGTCTACCCTTTACTACTTGATACCATTCTTCATCACACCTACATCGAAAGACGTTTCGAACAAACATTTGTGACTAATTGAGAAATTGCCTTTACAAGCAATTTCTCCTTTAGTCACAATTGTTTCTAGCGAACATCGTAAAGAAAATGTCTTTCGTACTTGGTCGTGGTTATATCCAATGTGGAAGAAAGACGATTTTTGCTTTCCAGACAAAATTGATTTCAAAACTGTTTGATTCCGCCTAGAAAACGCATGCCGATACTTTATTGGTAGGAAATCAATTGTTTTCTTTTAACAGCTTTTTCATATGAACACGATAAAAATATAAGATAATAAATGAAATAAAATTAAAAAAAAAAATAAATTCATCTTATTGATAACGATTAAGCATTAGTTCATGTTATTTTTGTGTATTCAGCATCACATGCTGCTTCCATTGTGTACTGTTTTAACCCATTACCAAACACTCACGACATTTAACCACTTTGTTGCAGACGGCTCTGGTAAGCATTGTGTGAAAAGGAGAAATTGCTCGTAGCGAGCAATTTCTCTTTTTCTCTCAATGTTTTCTGCCCTATTGGAAGATTATTTTATAATTTTGTCACATTTTGCAATATCGTCTGCAAACTCTTTCAATTTGGGACAGTCGAAATCTTGGCGTTTGGTAAAGGGTTAAGGGTCCAACAGATGTATTCATCGATAATCTACCCACAGTCTGTCAGTGAGTCACGGTCGGATGGGATTTTAATTCCCTTTTCGTTAAACCCCTTCTTCCTTTCAAAACAGGCCCTATTGTGGTGTGGACTTTCGACTTCAGCTTTAAAATCATACCAAAGTCGGTATTTGTTTATTGATGTGGACACAATAGGAACAATGTATTCGCTTGCCTATCAGAAATAAATAGTGCGATTCAAAGTAAAGCATATTTAGGATTTAATGATTTATAAAAAAAATGACAAAAGATCAGTTCAAAAAATCCATCATATATCATCTTGCAATGTTTCTTGGATTTAAGTTTTCGACTGCAACATCTTTCAATTTGGTACCGTACAAAGTCCTGTTGTCCGGTGACGATAAACAAAATGGCAGACGGTAACGAGCCAGTCATCAGACAAAGGTTTCATAATGACAACAGTTCATCACTGATGGCTGAGCAGTCAGTAATTAGATGTCGTTTTTACCTGTTGCCGTCCACCAATCAGCGAACGGCTGCCTCCGATGGCCTGTCAATTGTCCCCGGTTTGAAGTTTGCACGTTACCTTTATCCCGTCTGTTTGAAATACACACGAAGACCAATTTTGATTTCGAACCTAATAATTCGCCACACCTGTCGCGGTCTTTTTTACTCTGCACACAAAAACATAGCGACAGACGGGAGGGCTACACGCTATAAAACCCCCTAACCCTTTACCAAATGCCGAATTTTCGCCTGTTTCAAATTCAAAGAGTTTGCAGAAGACATTTCAAAACGTGATGAAATTGAAGATTAATCTTCTGATAGGGTAGAAAACAATGTGGACGAAGGAGAAATTGCTCTAAATGAGCAATTTCTCCTTTTCCCACAATGTTTCCCAGAGTCGTCTGCAACAAACTGGTCAAATGACGTTATAGTAAACCTTGTTCTCCAATAAGTCTTACTTTAACGAAACTTCTGTAAAGTATTTTTTTTAAAAATAATTCTTCCTAAACCATAATGGTTTCTACCCAAAATCTCGAATCGGCTGAAAACGATTTATCGACAAGACTAATTTCCGAGCCATCTTTTATGAACATGTAAAGCCCGAGATGAGGAAAATATGAACAAAACAGTATTATCATATCGTCAAAGTAGAGTGGGAAAAACAAATTATATTCATTTCCATGCGGAATATACAAATATTTTCTATCATAGTGACAATCCTCCAGCATTTGGTAAGCATTCGGAGGTCATAATAATAAGAAACATGCTTTTCCAGTTTATTGACACCTGATAGGACAACAAACTGTTCGTGCAAATGCACTGGGTGGCAGATGTGCAGTCTGGTAGATGAAAAGGAAAACAACCTGCATAACAAAACAAAATAAAATCCGCTCCAATAGAGTTTAATAAGTGTACAGACGTAGACAGGTTCAATATCGCTATTTGCTTTGGGCATCGACCTTGTGTCTTGATGGTCGTGTAAAACATTGCTAACGATTGACATTGGTGTTTCGTTTTGGTTGATATTGTCTCTTGATATTTTTGATTACACACTTCGTTATTTTCCCATCTGCTTGCATCTTTCTATTAAACACTTGAACATTTCTCGAAGTGCAGCTTCCCATAAAGTCAATAAACAGTTAAAAAATCTTCGTTCCATTCTAAATTCCTTCAATCAAAGTTTCAAACAATGTGTTGCGGAATTATTCAAATTGGTCGCAAGTAACACAATGTTTAAAATCATAGAAGATATCGGTAATGCATCACCGCACATTCTTGCAGGCTTTTCAGCTCGTCTCACCAATCAATAACGACTTTTGCAATTTTCCCATGGTCGACCAACTCTGCCTCATTGTCAGGGTTTACTGAAACATCCAGCCTCCCCCATTCATCCCATTGTGGGGAGGTGCTTCACTTGGAGATTCTGGAAAAATAGAGCAATTTAGTGGTATCACATTAATTACCCCCTTTCCATTGCGGGCTCTGAATGAAGCCCTTACAACCCATCGTCACCTGTTGGGGATTCAATGGGAAGATTGTAATACGAGCCCCTGTCAACTGGGCTCGGGGGTCGGAGGGGGGGGGGGGGGGCGCACACAAGGCATGTGATGGTGCTGAGGTTTGGGGACAATCACAACAGTTGCCTTCTCGTCCTTCAATTATAGAGCAATCGAACCATTCACATTCTAATAGGACTTTGACGCATTCCCCCATTAGAAATTGAGCGGTTTTCCGGGGGTAAAAACGAAAGTATTAATCGGAGGTGAACTAACGGAATAGGTAGAAAGTCAATGGAGTAGGAACAATTGTTACAAAAGGAAGACATTGCTCGCGCCGAGCAATGTCTTCCTTTTGTTACAATGGTTTCTTTAATATCCAACCACAAATGTATTCAATCGCGTATGTGAATTACCATCGGTTTAATAGGCTTCCCAAAGTTTTAGCCGAGGGGTATACTCAAACACTGGCTTGAGTCATTATGGGTGTAATTGTAATAGGGTTACCTTGACATTGGACAAGGGCTAAAGGAAAACTGTTGTACACCGTTTTTGTTGTATGAAAGACTTGCACTTATTTTCACTTCAAACCCCAAATACGCTACGAATGAATTAGTCTTTCAAGTCGTTATATTTTATGAGTTCCGTTACTTCCACTGACATACTGTTTTAAAGTATCTGAAATATGCAAATAAAAAAACAACAACAACACCAAACAAACAAACACCAACAGTGTTATTGTTTCTTTGGCAATCACTGTCATGTTCGAATGTTCTACTTGTCTAACACAGGAAACCGTCTTGAATTCGTGTGAGACAAAATATGAACATTTTCTTTTTTGGCTTCATGTGGATTGCTAAATTCAACGTTTCGCTGCTGTAGACCATAAAAAACCCCTATCACACTCTCTCAAAATAACGCGTCAATTCAAATCAACTCGCTTCACGGCATTTGAATTAGTCTACTTGTTTATCTTTCATTGACCAGTAACTGACCGTAGATGGTCGGACGTGACATTATTGTTATTTATGATGATCTTGTTTGGTTAATTTCTCGCCATTTTAAGGCCGACAAAAGACTCTTAAGCACCTATATTGACAACGGACTTGACTACCTAACTACCTATTAGCTAAACCCACTAAACGTGGCGAGTGATTAATTGACTCTGGAGAGTAAGAAAAAATGGCAGCACCGAATGCCTCGATAGCTTTTATTTCAGTTTCATTTAGCGGGTTGAAGTGTTTATTTGAATGGAACACTCAGAACGAAATTCCAGAATATATGATGCATTCCTTCAGTACATAGTTGGGAAATGATTGGACCGCTATGAGACTAATGCTATGAAGTTTACTAAAAAAATGCTCAGTATAAGGAATGTGTGTTCTCCCAGGCCTTCGCGCTAAATGACCTCAGCTTTCTATGCGCCTTAAAACACCATTCATTCTCCCATGCCTTCGCGCTAAATGACCTAAGGTTTCGATGCGCCTTAAAACACCATTCATTCTCCCATGCCTTCGCGCTAAATGACCTAAGCTTTCGATGCGCCTTAAAACACCATTCATTCTCCCATGCCTTCGCGCTAAATGACCTTAGCTTTCTATGCGCCTTAAAACACCATTCATTCTCCCATGCCTTCGCGCTAAATGACCTTAGCTTTCGATGCGCCTTAAAACACCATTCATTCTCCCATGCCTTCGCGCTAAATGACCTTAGCTTTCTATGCGCCTTAATACACCATTCATTCTCCCATGCCTTCGCGCTAAATGACCTAAGCTTTCGATGCGCCTTAAAACACCATTCATTCTCCCATGCCTTCGCGCTAAATGACCTTAGCTTTCTATGCGCCTTAATACACCATTCATTCTCCCATGCCTTCGCGCTAAATGACCTTAGCTTTCTATGCGCCTTAAAACACCATTCATTCTCCCATGCCTTCGCGCTAAATGACCTTAGCTTTCTATGCGCCTTAAAACACCATTCATTCTCCCATGCCTTACTACATTCTTTGATTTTCTTCAGTCATTTCCTTTTTATCAAAACATAAGTTCATTTGTAATTAGTACCTATTGCAATACCTCTCTGGGACGATCGTAATTAGTAATGATGACAACGTGATTTGGCCAAAAACTACTACGTAAACTTTCTTAGTTTCTGATACTATCCATTTCCGCTTTTGTCATGACATCAACAACACATTCATTTTCCTCGACCCATTCCTTAATATCGCCACCAACCTCTTGCTCTTCTTTCGCTGGTCTTGACATCCGAATTGCTACGTCATGTCATCAACAACACCTTCATTTCCCTGGCCCCATTCCTCATCGTCACCAACATGCTGTTCTCCTTCGTTTGTTTTGACATCAGAATTTCTGTCTCCATTTTCAGGGAGCCCTCGGTTGCGGATCTCGCGTCTCGCGAGACAGCGAGAGTTGGCGGTGGACGACGAGTGGATGCACTTCAAGTACCAGGAGAACAACACGGAGCTCGAGTACAAGTACCGCGTCACCTGTAACCATGACTACTACGGGGCCGGATGTTCGACTCTCTGCAAGCCGCGTAACGACCATTTCGGCCATTACACGTGTGACGAAGAGGGCGGGATCGTCTGCCTGCCCGGTTGGAAAGGCATCTACTGCGATGAAGGTTGGTATAAAGATTGTTCCCATTTCCGTGTTAAACTTTTACTTACTGTTGATTCTTTGTATTGACACAGTCATGTTTCGATTATAATCAATATTAGTGACAATAAACACATGATAAAAGGTGAACTTCCTTATCATCAGCAAGTTCACCTTTTATCATGGGTTTATGGTCACTAACATTGATTCTAATCGAATCATTACTGAACCAATACACATAATCATTTCATAATTGGGTTTTCTTGTCGAAAGCAATGTTAATCAATAAATAGATATAATCTAGGTAGTGTTGGGATATATTGATGTAAAATGGTGGAAGGGTTAATATAACCATACCACTTATTGAGTTTATTAGATTTCCAATTTTTATATTGGAATGTTCTGTTTATGTTTATATACAAACTGTCAAATAAGTATCAAAGACCAACTAAACCGCCATATTTGTAAAGGTGTGAAAGTCGGACCGCTTTTCATTGACCCAATAGAATGTTGCAGTTTTAATGTATAGCAAAGTAAATATACACCCTTTTCGAACAATGAGGAAAACTGTGAAGATTTAAAAAATAGCCGACTTTTAACACCTATTGATGGGTTTTTTAGTTTACATTTCCCCCTAAAGGAGACTACCGTATACGGCTTTTAGATGTGATTTAAAACTTTGCCCTAAAATGAGAAATAGTTGTCAATCATGAAAAAAAGGCCTTTATCTTATTGTTAGGGCTGAAGTCATTATATCTATACTCGTTTGGTGGCATCGTTTGTTAAGTCTTCGTTTGATTTAAATGTGGTCTGTGTGAGGAGTAAGAAATGAGATAAAGCGCCATCTCGTCAAGTTAGAAATTATCCAGTGACAAACATTGAATCATTTGTTTCTCACTTTATAGACGTAAATATGTTTCTTATGATAATCAACAGAACTTTTAATCCGTATATTGTACCATCCAAGTGAAGAATTAAAGAAGTTGTTTTGAAATTGAGGGAACTCTGAACGTTCAATCAATATTTGTTATATCTCAAATAGTACATATCTACTCTCCACTTTTCACAACCAATACAGAGTAAAACTTATCTTGTCTCGCTCCCCCAAAAAGTAATCGTCTTGTTGAATCCTACTTCATGTAATTTCGAACCAGGCACAAATGAATTGTAACCGTTATATAACTGAATAATATCATAACCACGACACAAGCTAAACCTTGGATAAACCAAACATACACGATTCGTTCTGAACAGTGTTGTTACCTGGTGCCATTGGGGCATTGCCAGCACCAACATCGTACCCAGAAATCCCGAAAAGCTGGGAACTTTATGTTAGATGAACGGTATCAATCGTGATTAATGTTGGTATCTTCCCTTCTTGTATTGCCCTCAAGATAAAACATAGTGACTTGTGGAGAGATTGCTCGTCCAGATGCTGGGGTAGAGTCACAGCCTTTTGTACCGAGGGTCCCGGGTTTGATCTCCGTAAGGCGGGGAGAAATTGTCAATATTAACGCTTAAATCGACACACGTACTGGTTTAGTATCCAGGAAGCAACTTAATATGCTTCAAGCTTACGTCACAATCGATGTCAAATAAATCAGTTTAAACTAAACCTATGTCTGCTAGATATATGCATTAAAATCCAGAATGGAATCACGGTTCCATTCATCGGGCTCATTCATTCCCAGGAGCAATTCGAACATCTTGCCTTCCCGTTAACCATTTACCAAACGCCAAATTTTCGACTGTTCCAAACTGAAAGACATTGCAGACGACATTTCAAAATGTGACGTAATTGGAAAATGGTCTTCAGGCAGAAAAAAATGTGGGAAAAGGAAATATTGCCCGGCACGATGTTTTTCAGAGATGTCTGCAACGAAGTTGCTAAATGTCGTTATCGTTTGGTAATGGGTTAACACGTGGACTACCCGCGGCGGTACGTTCATTACTTTTCATTGGCTGCCCACATCTGGTTCCCATTAGTGTTAGCGGTTATTAAAAACCCCGAGATCTATTTTGGCGGTCTACGGCGCGTGACCCGCTCAAGCATGAATCGACGAATTATATATTAAAGAGTATCGCAAGTTCAGGAACCTTTACCTGTGTTTAACCCTTAGAATGCTGGGTAATTTTTATTAAAGATAGATTTCTATACCAACTGCTTTCCAAAACCTTAAATATCTGCTTAATTCAAATTTTACTCTAATTGTAATGTCCTTAAATAGCATTGCTGCACGTATTATTTGAAATTATATAGATAACCAAAGAATACCTTTGATATGTACACATTCCTTTTGCCTAATGTTTGTAAATTTGAAACCAACTGTACCAGGGTACCGTTTTACTAAACAGTTTACGCTTATGATTTGCGTAAGTCTAAAACAACAATTCCTCTTATTTCAATATTGGACAGAGCAATATTGCAAAGTAACACATCACCGGAATCGTCTCTCCAATACGCTTCCAATGACGTGTCACATTGCAATATTGTACTTTCATTGAAGATACTATCCATGTTTATCAATTATGACTTACGCAAACATTTTCCTTAAGTTGTTTAGTAAAACGGACCCCAGTCGCATCATTACATCTATATGCGTATGCGACCTTTTTTTTAAATGGGATCAAGACATGTGCTGAAAACATATCTAAGTTTAATTTTCTGTTTGACCCGATATAAATCGATGCTAAGATGGTATGTTTCATTAATAATTATAAAAAAAAAAAAATTGAATTGAAATAATTATAAAGGTTCCGATTTCACAGACCAGTCTGGATCGATACATAGTGTAGATACCATAAAACGGTTCTTTAACGACGCGTCCCAATGTATAATTAATCATCCCATCTTTCAATATGTGACGTGTCATAAAATGTAAATGAATTTCTATGATTATCAAACAAACATGAAAGGAGTGAAAGCGAAATGAAGTGCAGCAAGCGAGTAGTACTAGGGTGACCATCGACGAAACAACAAAGGGGCACTTGATTCAATTAGCTATAACGTTGAACCAATTATTCAAAATTATGTTCGGTCATAACTTATAAGGCTGATGCTGATTGTAAAAATTGACTGCTCAAATTATTGCTTAACACAATTCTATTCTAATTTCTTACACATCTTCTTCAATCTTTGTTTAGAATTATTGTTATAAATGTGTCTTTTATCTCAAGGCAATTCCTTACTGGTTTGTTATGGGTGATTTTAGAGAAGGATACCTTCTTTACGTTGTGAATTACTACAGCGTGAAAATACATAAATAGCCCAGCTACAGTTTACGTATGAGCGCGCCGTGCCGAATAAGTAAATTGTTAAAATTAACGAGTTTAGAATTTGGCGGGCTTTGGGTCAGGTGCAGAGGAAAACAGCAGACGACACTTGTACTTCCGTTTTTTATGAAATTTGAAATTCGTCATTATCTCTTCGTATCTAGGTCACGAGATACATTGTAAGAAGGGACCCTTTATATACAGCGGACCTTTTTCGAAAAGACCCCTTTTCTCAGACAAATTACGTAAATACGCGAAATGAATACAGTTTTTTTTGTCATAGAAGCAAGCACGCGAACACATGCTCGTTCCCTCGTAATTGTTTTAACTTACTATTTTATTATATGTCTCCAATGACCCAAAATATGCAGATTCGCTCGTGTGTAATAGATCCGACGAAACCTGACATTCCGTGCATAGTGTTTGGCGAATAAGGAGGCTCATAATAAGTCAAGATATATGTTTTTGCCGGTGACATGAACATGCCATATTACAAAAACCCGCCTTTCCATCCTATATTGTTGGTACTCAATAGATTCGTCTCCTTGAGACGAATCTATTGAGTTCCAACAATATAGGGTTTACAGAAGAAATAACGAAGTAAGCAGTGAAAAGACTCCACTTATCTCGACCTAACGTTCATTTGAATAATGAATCTTGTTTTGCCTATTTATAATGCGTTAGTATGGGACCAGCTGTCGCTCTATTTCGCCCGTAGTAGAGCATACATAAAACAACTATGGCGTATGTAAATGGAGGCTGATATAATAATGTATAGTTAACACGTATTTGTAAAACCCAACTGTCGTGTCTCCAATTAACTTAATGAGATATATACAATCGTCTGGATTTACAAAGACTTTTTATGTGTTGGTTTCTTTGATGAAATTTGTATAGATAGTCATAATGTAAATCAAGATACTGCATATACTTGTTGGAAAAGTTAAGCGTCTATTGGGGAAATATCTGTAAACAAACAAGGCTGTACACAAACGATCAGAAAATGAACAGAACGAGTTATAAAACAATTATGGGTTCATTAACCCTTATAGTGCTGGAACCGACGCCATGCTTATGCTTAACAGGTTGGATCAAGGCCAGCCGCCAAGTAAATTGGCGACTGGCCTGTGATTTAACCAGTTTGCTACTCTGAGGATCTGTCCTCAACTAAATTAAGCAGCTATATAAGATTTGGAATGCAAACGACACGAAAATCCAATTTTAGAGAATTACCCAGCATTCTAACAGTTAAATTCCCACAACCATTCTGTACAAGCAAAGGAAAAACAGACATATAACCATGTAATCAATGTTATACCATACTACCGCGAATATGCTTTCTAACCGGGTACTCCTCCAAGTTGATATGCGGTGCATGTGAGGTGAATCAACCGAAAATAGCCCAGAGATGTTAATTACCCAAATGAACGCTAGGAGTCACTCAGGACAAGTAATATAGTCGGTGCGTTGGCTTTGAAATAATCCAAACACCGCCATTAATCAAACGTATTTCCCCGCATCTTACACTATCGTACGTGCATAGTTCAAGAAGCCCATTTTCTCTGGTTCACCAACAAGGCTGTATTGCCTAAAATGTATTACGACCTGCCTTCCCAACAATGCATGGGTTGGCTTGAGATTTTGGTCGTATAGCATTTATCTACCACGACCTGAAGTTGTTTACAATAGCTTCAATGAATTTAAATGAAAATAAAATCAATGTTCAGAAACGCTGTAATGAAAGGAAATTTGGCACGATTGGGATGTATACAGATATTGCCGAGTTAATTATCGCATTAGCACACAGTCACGACATTCAACCACTTTGTTGCAGACGACTCTGATAATTTCTCCTTTTCCCACAATGTTTCATGCTCGTAAGACTATTTCAAAATTACATCACATTTTGAAATGTCGTCTGCAATCTCTTTCAATTTGGGACAGTCTAAAATTGTGTGTTTTGTAAAGGGTTAAACTAGACATAGGACGCATCACGAAAATGCATATTTTGAACAGGGTTGAACTCGGAAGCAAGGCTCGTATTGAAGCGAGCGCCCGTTTTGTAGTTGTTGTATTCGTGAACGATTTCGCACCTGTCGTTTTGGACGTGCAGGCTTTACGGTGTATATTTCCTAAACATTATTACGTAACTGCCGCGCAATGTGCAAATATGAGTACGCGCCTTACATAGTCGTTTAGCTCAATTCCTAAATGGTTTCTCGAATTCAGTAACAGTCTGCGTTTTAATTCATCGAATGTTAATTCATAAATGACCTTACAAGAACAGTTTGTCCAATGCGATCGTATCTTTATATTCTTAACACCATATTTTACAAGTACCTTTTGAGCTATTCTATCGAATATTAACCGTACAAAGTCGTTGTTACCAAATATATGTAGTTCTTTTTCAATACTGTTTGTTGATGTAACATAGTCTTTCACACGTTTATCTTGACATCAAAGGGCACTGCGTGGCGAAGTTGTTAATGTTTGGATCTAAGAACTCGGGAGTCCCGTGTTCGAACCCTACATGTCCTTTTTGTTTCACCGGAGTGTCCTTAGTCTAGGACTGGTGAATAAAGGAAACCCGTAACATAAATAAAAACTTGTTGAATGGCGTTAAACCCGTTTAGATAGACTTTGATCTCTGTAAGAACATAGTACATGTACTCATGGGTCCCCAGACAGGTTTACCTAGACTAAATTGGTAAGGCAGTTGGAATTGTCTTGCTTATGGAATGATCCGTGGTTGAGAACTCCGAGAACACCCAACTACTATTTCACACAAAGTTGACACGATTCGCTGAGTAAGTGAACAAACATAAGAAACTCGCCAAGTCGTGGGCAGCAGTTCTTCGATTCATCTATACATTTCTAAACAAATAGTTCGGCCGCCCTCCGGATTTCTGAATAATTGATACACCTTTGCATTCACGATCAAACGAACTAGCCGAGCCTAAGTAACCAACAAATGTGTACTAAGTAACCGGAATGTGTAATTCGCCGGAAGGCAATAATAAGACAGAGTTTCGAACGATTTTATCATTTGTCAAGCAGCATGGCTCTTACTGTTCTGAGCTGAAAGAACTTTCAGCATGCATTCTGTCGAAAAGGAGATGTGGAAAATAAAAAGAATATATGAACATTCTACAGCACTGAAACAACAATTGAGGTTGTCTTTAACGATTTTAATTTTATTTCATGAAGGTCAATTTTAGACTTAGGCACTTCGTTTTGTACCAAAAAGTAACCGTTTTATTTATTTTTTCATTTTGTCCTTATATTGTTTAAGTGAACCTAACATAAATAACGAAAATTTATGACGTTAAATCTTCAAATATGTTTCGTTTTAAATGTAAAGATATGCAATCGTTGATGTCATAATAAAATATCTGTGTATTAAAAGGGTCTCCTGGGCCCGAAACGCCAGGGGTTTCTAAATATTGACACCCAGTCACTAAACAAATATTGACCATTACGTTTCCTCGGGAATTCCCAATAATTGAAAAGTATGCCGATCAATTTGAATTAATTTTTGACGAAACAGCACCGTCATTTCGGGGTTACACGCTGGGTGTCTGAAGTCCATCGACCGCAGAACAAGCTTCTCTGTGAAAATCTAGGCCATCTAGGCGCTTTGGAAAAAATCGTTTGTCTTCATGATTCATGCAAATAGCACATTTAGTTGTATCTACAATTTCTTTATTGACAATCATCGACAGCATTTGTCTTTGCTCATTTACACTAACATAGAGCAAAAAATTATCACTGGCAATATCACTGGAAGGGTTTATTTACTAAATTCATTTTTTTCTCTCTATTGCAGCCATCTGCCTGGAAGGTTGCGAACAGGAACATGGATTTTGCGACGAACCCAATGAGTGCAAGTAAGTATTATATGTCTATTTTATAGATCTAAACACCAAGATCCCAATTTATGATGTAGGACAATTTTAACGTCTCCTATTAATCCAACACCCATTTTATCAAAATGAAAATAAAATGAGAATTTATATCGCAAAATTTACGCTCTGGTTTTATTGAAAATGTTGTGGTTAAAAGGTGAAATTGCTCGTCACGAGCAATTTCCCCTTTTAACCACAACAATTTCATAAGGCCAATACTGGAGACCAATAACAAAGAAGAACCGATGGATAGATACTTTGGCTTAGATTAAACTATGTCCATCTGACTGCGACACATCTTTCAAGATAAACAACCCCTCTCAAAATGTGTGCCGTATGGCCAGCAAGGAAAGACCAGTGGTATCATGATCGCTGTTTACATCTACCGGTTTAATAATGCATAACTTGAAATCGAGATACCAAACGTGTGTAAGCAGACGACGCCAGGGCAGCTAGCTGGCGCGTTATCTAGGCTCTTGTCAATGTCGTCTGATAAGAAATAGATTTTTATTCAGAACTGGTTCAACTGGCTTTCCTCCATAAGTCTGGGTTGGTCTCCCACGTTGCTGATAGATATAGTATAGAAGATACCTTTATATGCGCATCTATTGATTTAACTAAGAAAGAGGAAGAGAGCTTTAAAAGAAGATTTGTCTTATCCATTGTGTTCAAAAACTTTGATCAAGAGAAATCGATTGTTTAAAAAGTGGAACACGTTTCTCTTTTCGTTACAACTCCAACGTGAACTAGCTGTACGCGACTAATTTATGATACATGTAGCGTTTGGTACCTTTAACTAGGATCAGCGCTAATAACTTAAAACGATTTAAGAGGGATTAATCTGTGTTTTGGCGAGTAGATTTACTTCAAATAGGACTTGATAGAGGTTTCTTGACAAACCGGGTGATTTGTCTGCGAATTGAGACAGACTAGTGTCCCAAAAGGCATGCGTATGTGAGTTGAAACAACCACCGGGAGAATTTAATGATTTTATGGCATATTGACTATGTTTGACACTCAATCGACGTTTATCGCCTCAAAGAACAAGGGGCCTTTTAAACCATTCTCTTTTCATTCGAACCCTACGAGGGCTGACATTCATATATAACCACAGTTTCAGAAAAGAAGCGCTTTGATACAACGGGGGAAATTTGCTTATTCGGGAATTTTCTCAGTATGAGCAAATGCTCCTACTGTCAGAATGCTTTCCAAAGAATATATGCGTCTTTTGCCAGACACAAAAGGTTGCCTGCAGGTCACAAAGAGCGGTACTATGTATCAAATCTTACGACTATTTGCACGGAAAGGTGTTACAAGGGATTAGCTCTGTTAGTGCCGCCTTAGTAAGTACCCTTAGGTACTTTGATTGCGGGGAGTTTAAAGTGCGGCACGCGATGTCCATTATTATCAGGGTCCAATGTAAACAATGACAGTTGTCCACTTTTTGATGACCATTATCTTACGAGGTTTTGCCCGCCCTCATATTTGAACAATTTATTCCTTTGATAAACAATAGTTGTACCTTTGTTTGTTGCAATAATCAAGGTTTTGTAAACTGTGCATCTTTTTTGCCAATTGCACAAATAAAGGTTATACATTGACTGTTTAAGTGGAAAAGTAAAAAAAAATGTTTTCTGTTCATTTAATGCTTTTAAAATGTTTCCATAATTTCAATCTGAACAACTGTGTCAAGGATTATCAGGTCTATTCTCTTTACTTAACGATAACTTTGAAACTTATTCAAAATCGACATTGTTTGTAGACTGAGACAATACTGAAGCTTTGTATATAAAGAATATTCTCGAAAAAGATGAAAAAATTGTTTAAATAAAAAGAAATTGTCCATTAATCGAAAATTGCGTGCCATAGACAAGTGAAACCTCTTGGGTACCCAGTCAAAGGTAAAGGATGCCCTATTGGCACATAATGTAAACAGAAGCATATGTCAGATGTTGACACACAGAATACGGTAGCTCGGAATGACTAACGGTTTATTGTTCGGGCGATACAAAGAAATACGCCACAGACGCAAGGATATTCAGTTGCAAATTCACGAAATGCAATCTGTGCAATTCAGAAATAATCACGACCAACTTTGGGATATTTTGTTAGATATAAATCAAGTACCAGCTTGATGTTCGAAACGTAAATCAACACCGACGGGGTTTGGTAATTTGCATTTAATTGGATATGTTTATTATTACCTATAAAACGCGACTTAAACAATTAAGTCTTCTTTCAGACCCATGAAACACATATGTTTGCATAGACTGGCACATTTGATATAGGAAGTGCATTGTCACTGTAATCTTTTAAATGTATCATTTAACACATCCAGAGCACTTAACCCCTAGCGTGCTGTGTACTTTTCTAAAAATAGATTTGTGTGTCGTCTTTTTTCCCAAACCTTAGATGTCTGCTTAATTTTGTTTAGGAAAGATAATCAGAGTAGCAAACAGGTTAGACCACAGGCCAGCTGCCAATTTACTTGGAAGCTGGCCTGGATCTAACCTGTTTGTATAAGCATGAAATCGGTTCCTGCATTATAAGGGTTAATAAAGAAATATCATATGGTTATCCTAAAGTCATTTCAAGAACAAGCATGTTCCCAGTGTTGCAAAGTCAACGTATCGTTTGTTTAGACATTTTTAACACACAATTAAACATTTTTTTACTTCCAGATGCCGCACAGGATGGGAAGGACCTCTCTGTAAGGAATGCATTAAGTACCCCGGATGCAAAAATGGGACGTGTATAAAACCATGGCAGTGTAACTGTGACGAAGGATGGGGCGGTCTGTTCTGTAACCAAGGTAAATACACCTCTCTGTTCATTGCAAAAGTAACACTGTATTCTCTAGAACCCCCAACAAAGCTACCTCAAATTTTAAAGATGTGGGTAGTTTTAATTTTGCAAGTTCAATAAAAGTTGTAAGATTTGGCTACACGATAATAACATATACAGCCATTGTTGTATGAACCCACCATCCCTACGCAGCGATTCAAATCCTGGAATAGCGTCCACCATTTAATCATAACATGCTTGAAATAGGTAAAGTTATAACCAATATTGTTGTTTTCTGGCTCATATTTTAGGCCTCTTAAAACATGACTGTCTTTATCTAACAAAGACAAAACAGCACGGTAATAACATAACCCAACCCAACACACAAGTTAAAATACGGTGACATTTCAAATCGCACAACTCCTTGTGGGAATAGATGAGGAATTACGATACAGGCATTAGACGGGGCCATTGTTTAACTAACATGGCTACCGAAGGCAGCGTAATTGCCCCGGTTTCCATATTGTAAATGAATTATTTAAAAACACGGAGCCCATAAACCGGTCCCCGGTGGCGTATGAAAACATAAAGTGTTTGGTTATGGAGCTCCCGCGCCCTGGGAACCCGGCCAAGACCGCTACAAAAATCGATATACCCACAATGCATCTGTTGCTGGTGGCGGGTAGAATAGAATCGACCCTCCCTTTTGCTCTCTACTCGATACAGGTGTCATTTCTCCGCCGGTGAATAAACCAACACGGAATTCGAAAATATCGTGATAACTAGGCAAATTTGCTCAGATTGAGTTTATTTTTCGAGTTTTCATTGTTTTTTTCGTTCCAATTAACCTATCCCATCGTTGATATGTGCTTTAAAGGTAAACCAATGAAATATCTGAAATATTCTCATGTTGTCCTATAGAGACAAGGGTTCGATCAAATGTATCAAATCTCCCATGTTTTCCCCTCTACGACTCATTGCTGCCTTTATACATTCTGAACGTTTCGAAATAGTCTAACAAATAGCTTTTGTGAGTTAATTAAAACCAGACATACTTAGTTATGTGGTTAACATGCGGCTGTAGATTAATTGAACTTTGTAATGGAAGCGGCTGCAAATAGAAAGCAATCCAACTTCTTCCTCAGTCTACAATCAGTCTATTTTTCTGGGGTTTGTTAACTATGTCTGATAATGCCTTGTGAAACACTCACTAGAATCTATAACATTAATCGTTTCGGCGATTTTGACGTTATCTCTCCCGTCTTCTTTTAAAACGTCAAGAAAAAACAGACGATAAAAAGGTTTCTTGTTATCTTGGAAAGATACAAGCACTGTTTAACAAAAACCCGAAGTCTTCAAGGATTACCCCATATTTGCCACATGTGTGTGGCCGACCCGAGTTAGGTCTTCTTAGAAAGCCAAGTTCTTAAAACAGCCCTGCTATTTAAGCTAGATAGTAGAAATAAAACAAAAGAAATTGAACATGAGCTCTCTTTAAACGTTCCAAACTGTCCGAATCTGGCCGAAACATGTTCAAAACGTCAGTAATGCGCCCCATTCTATCGAAGTATCTCGATCGATTTATTGAACCTGACCGGAACCCGAAAAGATTGTTCATCCTGATCCGATCGATCGACTGTTCTGATGATGAAGCGATTGTCTGAGCTGAATGATGATTTCATTGGGTAAAATATAAGATCATAATAAGACATTCGGATGCACTATGTGCACTATTTGTATTACCTTCTGGTTATAGACTGTCTAGACTCGCCTATTTGTAATGAGTCTGTTAGACTTTCATCTTTGCTGATACGTTCTCATCTAGACCAACACTCAGCTCTGATTAAATTCTTGATTTCACACAATTGTGATGGCAATTCGGAACCAACTTAAATTCTCTTGTTAACGGTGTTCTCATGGTCCCACTCTTTTCAATATTCACAGACCTCAACTACTGCACCCATTACTCGCCATGCTTGAACGACGGACTGTGTCAGAACACCGGAAGTGGTAGTTACACATGCTCCTGCAAGGAAGGCTACACCGGAACTAACTGTGAGCGGGAGATAGACGACTGTCTGAACCAGCCATGCCTTAATGGCGGCAGCTGTGAGGATATCGGGACCGGGTTTATGTGTCGATGTCCGAGTGGCTACACGGGGAAGCGGTGTGACGTCAGGGCCGAGAGCTGTGAGAAGAACCCCTGCAAGAACGGTGCCACCTGTGTGGAGGGCCAGGGCTCGTACCAGTGCCTTTGTAAGACCGGATATACCGGCAAGAACTGCGACCAGGAGATCTACGAATGCGAGCCCAATCCTTGCAATAATGGTGAGTGTTGTCTTTTGTGAAATTGAAAAGAAAAGTAAAACATGTATCCATACTCATGTATTATCTAACCATCCAAAGAAGTAGACCTGTCGATGCGCCTTAAAACACCATTCATTCATTCAAAGAAGTAGACCAATGAAAACAGCATAACCATAACTTAAGGGGTCCTGCATGGCCCAGTGGTTAAGATGGCTGCTCAAAACCCCGGGGTTCCCATCGATACTTCTGGTTTTGTGGGAGTGTCCTTTGGTAAATCACTTTAGAATCTTAGCAAAGTAGTAGTGGATACAGGAAAGCCTTAAAATAACCGAATAGAAAATGTTAAGACGGTCTTAAACACCATATAAATATATACGCTATCACAGTATTAATGAATTTTGAAACGTGTTGGTTGAAGGTTTTTGTGTGTGGTCATCATACGAACACTCATATAAAAACAATACTATCTATTCTCCCTTTGCACAACAATTCACAAGCCAAGGAACCGTTTGTAATTCTTTATGCAATACGTTAACGAGTAAAACAAACGTGACTCGGCGCTGTATAAGAGTAATGTTTACTGGATGACATTAGCGAGTTCGTATACACATAATACACAGGAGTACACGGAATGGTGGCTGAGATCTCGCCCATCATGGGAGTACACGGGGCTCTGGAAGCACTCATGTTGCCGCCCTGATCAATTAATTTTACTGCATAACGATCATTCAACCCGATCATTACACCAGGTATAAACCGGGGGTTAGTCATTTCCAAAGGTCATGGATCGTCCCTGTTGAACTAAAAGGGTGTACCCCCTACATTGACATGAAGGGGATACGCCCTTTGAGTTCGACAGTGACTAGGTTGCTTAGTTTTCGTCTTATTCCTAGTATATGTAGGTTAACATTTTAATGAAGGGTAAACGTCCTTTTAGTTTGATAGAGACTATTTTGTTTAGTTGAATTAAGCGAGTTTATAAGACGTATTTCCCATGTTTTCACGGTCATCCTACCCCATTCCAATATATATTCATCTTTCAATATCTGAACAAATACAAGTACATGCATAACTAAGTATAAGGGTATATACATGTATATAAGGACGCCTACAAAATAACAAGAGACAAATATATAATGGCGTTCTTTTGGATAGCAAAACAACTGTCAAGCGATAATTTAGTGAAATTTATGCCTACAAATAAACTGTGGATAGGATCTGTTCGGAAACAGTTAGAAGTTGAACGTTTGTCTTTAACCGTATTTGACGAAGTCCACAACTAACAAGTTCAAGCATTTGTTTTAATCGTTTTGTCTAGGTCAGGGAAACAGTATCGACTTAATCAATATAACGATTGGTTGTAAATGGTCATAACCACAATTATATTAAAGTAGGGATTAAGTAAACCTTTCAACAGTGTAGTTATTAACCCTTACCGGACAGGGAGAGATTGGTAATGCTCTTTAATTCGGTATAAACCTCCACTAATAACAGACCTACAGCCTTTGTCCTTTAGTACCAAAACGTTATGTGAACTTGTATAAATATCATGCTGAAGAGTGAACTTCTTAAAATGTTGATGCTTTCAAAGTATTTGGTAATCATTTAATCGCTTCAAATCAGAGCAAACTAATCAGGTATTTGTGACAACATACATTCTTTGATGGTTTTCAGAAAATGAGGAATTAATAATGATTCTAAACCCTTGTTATACACGAAAATGCGATGCAATACATTTCCTTTGAATACCAACCCAGCCACGTCAATATTGCCAACCATGTGCTGAAGCTTTAAAAAAGTTGTTCCTTTCCAGATCATTGGCTTAATCAGTCCTGAATAATTAATGATGCCGTATTTACACACTTAACATGCGCATAACCCATTTATCCCTTTCGTTAACATTGCTTATCGGAATTCCCAATGTTAAAACCGTAGGGTCTAGACTGTCTGTTTTAAAAGCATATACAATGTACATATCTTCTTCTCAAATGGAACAGTTTATAATGGATACTTAGTCAGTCCCAAGACTTCGTTAAAGCCTTTCTCAATAGATGACGTGACAAGATCACCATCCTTTTAGTCAGCATTCAATTATTTAACTACCAAAAATGCGTAAGTAGTGCGTATCTATCTCAACCTAGCCCATACACCAATGATGGAGATACATGAACATGGTCATGCCATATCGAGGGTTCAATGCAAAACTATAGTAAGTCCTTCATATACGTGAATCACTTACTATAGCTTTACAATGAACCCTCGATATACAATTGCATGTTACCCCCATTTAAATCATGGCTCGGAGATTGAGCGAGTGAATCTTATCCAACAGAGTTCAATATTAGACACAAAATGACGTTTTCTGTCCTGATGTATAACATTTGGCCATGAGAGATATTTGTGAAATGTATATTTGTTACAAACTGGCAAGTGTAAGAAGCGTGTGGTCTATTTTGATATTTTCTAGTTCGATAGACAAACCAAGCTATGTTTTAATTGACATTCTGACGATTTATGAAAGAACACACTGCTAACGGACTAGAGCATTTCAATGCCTTTGCTTGCAATAATCCTTAACAAGAGCTTTTATCTGCGTACTTTAGTGTATATGTATACCAAAAGTTCAATGAAAGACTACAATAAGTCAAGAGCTTGAAGCACGTATAACGTATTCTTACAAAGAATCCTCGATTAAGTGTACACTGTACTTGATTTCGATAATTCTTGGAAGTGAATCGACAAACAATTTCACCGCAAAGATAACCGCTTTGACGCTACTTTGTGCTCAGATACCATTATGTACTAATTGTTCACCGATGCCTGTTTGTCTAGAAATAAGATCGAAGAGAATGGCGTTGTTATTGATTCAGTCATGTCAGATTTTATAACCCTTTCCTGATACTAACTTAAACAATGTCTTTTAAAAGGATATTTGGAAACAATGTACCACTAAAGGAAAAATTGATTTCTTGTGTGGATACCATGCTTTCAGTTTTAATATCTTACGTCAAGTTGCTTTGCTTGTCATATCAAACTTTCTTTTGCGGACGAATTTGAGAAAAATGGCCTGTTACACATTATTGTGAAAGTTGGAAAAGGGATAATGATAGAAATGATGGGAAAATAATCATAGGAAAGAGGGGATAAGTATCAGATTATAAAATCGATGCCTGGACTAAATGACTAGGCATGGGATTTGCTATTCATTCATGGTTTGTTCAGTGACAGTGTCTTTCCTCCCAATCCTTTGTTTAAATGCTAACCAATATGTCAAGTGCATTGCCGAACATTTATAAACCGAACTTCATTCTCCTTATTCACAGTCCTTCATGTTTGTCTAGAATGACTTCATTCTGTTGAAATGTCTCCGTTCAAACAGTTTTTGTTTCTGTTATGTCAATGTACGCAGAAGCTAGACCATTCATTGAGCCCTGCTCGCTATTCCTAATTAACATATAAAAATCTGTTATTTTTACATCATTCGGACATTGGTCAATAACTATCCCGTGTTTGTATGTTTCAGGTGGACGATGTATCGACAAGGTAAACGGGTTCCAGTGTGTTTGCGAACCCGGATTCACCGGTCCGTACTGCGAGACGAACGAGGATGACTGTCTCCATAACCCGTGTAAAAATGGCGGAACTTGTCTGGATAAGATCAACGACTTCAAGTGCCAGTGCATCCCGGGATTCCTCGGGGAACTCTGTGAGACGAATGTCGACGACTGTGAACTGAGGCCGTGTGCCAATGGTGGGGCCTGCCAGGATCGGATCAACGACTTCGAGTGCACCTGTCGGCCGGGATTTACCGGGAAATTCTGCACGATCGATATCGACGAGTGCGCCAGCAGTCCGTGTCGAAATGGCGCCAAATGTACGCAGGCCGTGGATGACTTCCACTGCGCATGTCTGTCTGGGTTTAGCGGCAAGAACTGCCAATTCTTCCCGGGTCACACGATGGAGACGACTCTCTCGGTGCCCGAACAGACGACGGAGAAGGCACTGACGACGAAGGAGGTGAATCAGCCGACGAATAACGTGACCAAAGTGGAACAAATCAGCAAGAGCGAGGAAAGTTTGACGATGTCGCAGCTACTTCTAATCGTGTGTTTGGGTGTGGGGATACCCCTGCTGTTGATCATAATTGCTGTGACAATTCTTCTGTGCCGGAAGCGACGTCTTCCCAACAGCAACAGCAAGGAGGAGGAAGAAAACGTGCAAAATTCCATAAACAATAAGCTACGGGAATCGAAAATATTCACGACGATTCCGCAGAGTAGCTCTACGTTTTCTAATTTAACAAGTAAAATATCAAATGAAGAGATGGACTTCAACACATTAAAATCTAACCGATCTAGTCGGCCTATTTCCCAGATTTATATTGGTGAAAAGACAAATAACAAACAATTGTTATACAACAAAGACTTGCACGTGCATTCTAAACATAGGGATTTTGAGAAGACTACTAAAAAGCTTGAAAAGGACAAAATCTCAATAGATCCTTCAAATTTAGTTGTCAGGTAAGAAAAGTTATGATTACCTTATTTTTCTTTTACCATTCATTAAGAATATGCAAAGAGTGTAGACTGTTGGATCATTTTTGTTACAAACAAGGTAGATATCAAATCGATGTCCTGAATCTATGCCAATGACAAATGGCGCAATGATCCTCTTAACACTTTATTTCGCGTAGTGATACATCGTAGGTAAATAGTTTCCAGAATTCTTGTTTGTTATTGGCGTAGTAATAGTTAACCTCGTGTTGAGTCCATGTAATGAATCCGACACGATTTTTTGCTTACCGTTTCTTATGTTTTCTAATTAATAACACGGTTCACAGCTGGAGGGCGAATAGCTAATTAAATGTGAAGCGTATAGCATTGGGAAACAAGTCGAACGTTTCTTAGTCAAGTATCGACGCCTGCCAGTCTAAATGTGCCACGAGGCTTGAGTCAAGGCAACTGCTCAGGTGTTCAATGTAAAACATATTGATACAGAACAAGCATGTTTAACAAAAATATCAAGTTGTAGGACCAACTGGATATGATGATGACTGTGTATATAAAAGATATTCCTATTGGAACTAGATTCCGATCTGAAAAGCCCGGTTTTGCCGTGGTGTGCATCTTATAAAGAATCTTACAAAGTATATCATCTTTTTGATCTGGCAACTTATAAGCGTTCTGCATATTGTTTTCATTTGCCATGTTGAGGGTTCAATGTATGACTCTAGTAAGTGCTTCATGAACATAAAGCACTTACTATAGTATTGCGTTGAACCCTCGTTATGGTGTATGGATTTCTCGCTTGTTTTTGTGATCGTTCTGCTTGAACTAGTTCCTTCACATAGGAAATAGTTTGCTCTTGTGTGTTAGAGGCAATTTTAAATATATGTAGGAAAAGACAAACACTTAGACATTGAACACAGTTACATAATTATTAATTTATTCACACTAAATGTTTTTTTCTGTAATGCAATCCTAATCATATCACCTCTTTATTAAAGATGTTAGATCTTCTTATTTTGGTTTAAATGGTTGCAGCATTAAAACGAAACACATATAAATGAATAAGTGAGGCACAAAAGACTAAGAAAAATGCTATGATATTATCTTATTAGTACACTGAAAGTTGATTTATCAATCGCAAGAATCTGTTGTTTAAGAGGTGTGAACTACCTTCTCTAAAATTAAGAACATTATACAAAGTCCTTGACTTCAAAAAAATGTTCAAACTTGGCAATCGTGCTCAAAATGTCACAGAAAGAAAAGAGTTATACAATACTTTACCTTCAAAAAGAGTTCAAACGTACTTTGGTGTATGACTATTTGCTTGAAAAACAAAGTGAAATTACATCGTTAGAAAATGCCTCTTATCTGTTGTTTTCCCTTTAACGATTTTGGTATATCGTGGTGGTTTTATACCGTACCAGGAGAATATTGTCTTCTATTGTTTCATACGTTGTTGGGAAATTTGTAAACACATATAGATATATGGGCCACGTCACGGGAAAAGGGGCACTCGGACATAGCAAACAGTGCAGCCCAAGACCAGCCGCCACGTCACTGACGTGGCGGCTGGTCTGGGGTTACACTGTTTGCCATCTTAGAGGACATCAAGTTCTACCTTTAAATAGATACAAATGATAACTGTCGTGACTAGATGCTGGAATAATAGCGCTAAGAAAGAGCTGAGTCTGTGGTTTCTATTTATGTCCGAATGCCCCTTTTCGCGTGACGCGGCCCAATTATGGTTAATTTATTTGCTATAATCACCTGAAAAATTATGACTGGGGTTGCATTATATCAAAATAAAGACAATGGGTGACAGATTCGAATCAAAATGAGCTTCACTTTGAATGAAAATGCACTTACAATTTGAATGGATTGAAACTCTGAATTTATCAATGCAACTTTCAAACAAAATGTTGTTTTTCTTTTTCAACTTGGTTATTATAAAATACAGGTTGGTAATGGTATATTTCTCTCTATTTTCAGGGAATACAGTTCACAAGATATTCACCCCATTGAAAAACACATCAACAACAGAGACAATTTAAATCGCAATTCATTTTTATATTTGGAGCCACAAATTCATCCGGAGCCACACCGTCACAGTAGTTACTATGGAGACGACGTTCTTGCGACGGAAGTTTAGTGACGTCATTATTTTTTACATACAGACAATCGTCAGATTAAAACTGCAATATATTTAAATTATTTAAGACAAAGTGAGACAAAAAAGAATGTATTTATTTAAAAAACAGATCTCTCACTTCAAGTCACATATCTGAAGAATTAAAAACCCACTCATTAAGTTGCCAGGAAAATTTTACCTTCCTTTTAGGAATAGTGTCAATAGTCGTTCCAAAGCTACCCCCTTTTGAGTAATATTTCAATGAAGTGCTGCCCTAATTAAGAACGTGGAATGTTCGTAGATTTAGCAACACTCGGACATCCATTGCTAGGTTGGGATGCATTCCTTTGATGACTTAAAACAACTGCACATTTGTAAGCTTCAAGTGCCTTGTCATATTTGAAAGGCTGAATTCCATTTAATGCGAGTCTATTTCAAAGATATTGTAAGTTGCACAGCGTAAATTTTACATTTGAAGGGCGGATGCTAACACTGTCTCTGGGAGTCAACTGGAGTGTGACGTCATTGAATTACGTCATATTTTCAGCCTTCGTTTTGTCATTGGACATCAACACGTCGAGTTAAAGATAATTTTTAAAACAAAGAAAACTTTTTTGGCCAAAATGCTATGCCCAAAAATCTTACATAACCAAAACAGATCCATCGAGTGACTTATTAAGACCATGTGCACTGAAACATTGCTTTATTTCGTTTTCACTCTTCTCATTTGGATACAAAGCAATCGGGATCATTTAACATTTTACATCATGATACCTCATTTCGATGCATCTACTGCAGACGGTTTACAATTGTGATTAAAGAATGAATTTATCCTCGTGAGCAATTTATCCTTTTATCACAATGGTTTCCACCCGATGTCATAAATATACTTTGTCTACCTATCTTTGTCGTCTGCTATTTCTTCTTTCAATTTTGAGCAGTCACAAAATCTCATGTTGAAGTATGGGTAAAATCGGTCGACAGTATGGAGTCATTACGTGCAACTTGAGCAAGCCACCTGCCGTTTCCGTATGCAAATAAGGGTATGCACACTGAACATACTATACGTAAACGATGTCTGCCTAACAAAGAGGTATCATTGATGTTTCATCATCGTAAAGCCTCTTTGTGATGCACGGCTTCTTGCATACAAGCCTTTGTGTAACATTGATTGACCCACAAATGCTCAATTTAATGGGACCCATGCAATCGTTGTGATTCATAATAAGAATTTGGTAAGACTTAATTCTTTCGTCATGTTTTGGTCCTTATTTCATTTAAAGTAGAATAAAAAGGTTGCGTGTGCTTAATTCAAGATCCACCAAAATGTTTTTGTGAGACTGTTGGTCATTAGACCACAACTTTGATTATTTTGAATGAAACAAACTTCGAATCAATCTATAGAAATTGATATGTGTATTGACGATTGGCTGAAAGGGTCTGCTACTTCAGAAACCCAGTTAGTCAGGTAATTTAAGACAAAATACCTTGTGATCTCCTCGAATGCACCATGTATTGAGGTCTGCAGAAAGCAGACACAATTGACTTGAATTGTGAGATTTAAATCTTAATGTAATTGAAAGTGCTGATTAAAGTTAAAGGCAGGAGTCTCCCAGATTAATCGGTTGATATGTATAATAATTGTTATGGATTTGACCAAGGTATTGTTTCTTAGAGGATAGGAGAATCATAGCTTTATGAATATACTGTGTGAATTCTGGTCGCCATTTTGAATCGTTTGTTGTATATAGCACGTGTACGCAAAGCTGTACAGAAGAATGTACGCGGAGTTGGTGTGTAGAAGAACAGATTGGTTAAGTGCTAAGGCATTACAATTGCCTAACTGTTGTTTTAATCTTGTTTTTCCTGTTTGAGACTGTAAGGTTTTTGTTTATGAGTAATTGCAGTATTTTTTAAAGCACCATTCAATCTAATCATGTGTGGAAAAATCATTCTAGAATAGCTTTCATTTAATCTCTCCACTTCCACTATCAATTATACTATTTTGACTTGGTTATCCTTTAGGATTTTTTTCATTTCGGTTATAGGACAAAAAATTACAATGTAGAATTATACACTGTCTTAATTTATTTTGTCAAAGTATAAACATGTACCAGCATTCATAACGTGTCTGGCAAATGACATACTATCATAACTATTTTTGGCCTTTTTTATGTTAGTGAACTTTAAAAGCATTTGAATTTTCAACAATTTAAGTTCCATTATTTTCGCATACCTCTTTAGATTGTTTGGTGAACCAAGTATATATAGGGCATATTAATGAAATCATTATCAAAATTGATTCGTCGAAGCTATGGTCTAATCCTTCATCTGAAATAAGAACTGAATTTATCTGAGTCTTCCAGATAGCCTTGTCTTAATTTTAGTCAGAATTGTGTCTTATGGGTACCCATTAGATCAACTATGACGATTTTAGCGGGTCTCAACAGAATATGTTATGATTAAGTGACATAGTTGCCGGCCGAAAGTCATCTAAAAAGTATTGGTTAACCTTGTGGGATTGGGATTAGACCAGAGTCTTTGATTGCATGTTTATCATATGCTGTAAGAAGCAACCACATACCAATTGTAATTTGTGAACTTTTATTAAGTGTTACCGACACACAATTTCTCTGTTTGGCAACCATGTAATGCAAAGACAAGTTTTAAATGTTACCTGTAGCATGTCCATGAAATTGTGTATTGTTAGAAAAATGGTTTGAACCTTGAAAATCAAGATTTTGTCTAACAATGCGCCAAAAGTTACTAACACGACTAGATGGTTTCGAGCGAGAATTTAACACCACTTCTAGCACACATGCTTGCATTCGACCACACTTGCTTTGCCCTTCTGCTTTTTATCTTGCAATCAGTTATGTAATAATTCGGTGTTAATAGCTTATTGATATGAATGACTTTCTGTATATTTCGATTGATTGTATTTATTAATATTTGATTGATATATGGTTTCTTTATATTTATAGTTTACGGTATTTTGTTTCAGAAAACAAAATAAAGGAACGCGAAAGAAATGACAATATGTGCTTTAGTACCTGTTTAAATCCACAAATGAGTAAGACATTTTGCTTGATTTTAAAATCCAACTTCATGATTTGTTAAGTTTAAGTTAAAGGCAAGTTATGCAAAATTTGAAGATTACTACATAGAACTTCCAGTAAATATAAGGCTTTGGTAATCTGTTTCTATGATGCCAATATGACGTATTGGTCACGTGACACTAGATCTCCCATCATTCCACACATGGGCAAAGCCCGTTTCATTTTTATTGTCCATTTACATTGAAAAGTTGTTGTAACCCAACGAGTGGAGTCACAAATACTACATTAAGGCAGAATACCTATTATCCGCCATTTTGAAACTCAATCATTTATCGGATTACTTCGGTCGTTCTCGGTTTAAATTGGTCTTAGCTGGAACTGCTTGTATCAAACGGAATAGTTCCGGTCCCGACCGATGTATTCAGAGAACGACCGAAGTAATCCGATAAATGATTGAGTTAAAAAATGGCAGTTTATGGGTAATCTACCTTAATTGTCTGTCATTCTCATAGAGTTTAGCATTGTAATTTATTCTCATTCTATCACTTTTCTATACTATCATTGGAACTTGTTATTGCGAAAATCTACAATTGGCTTTTTTTCTCATTCGCTACACGTATCTTTCCTTCCTTAAACTTCATATCTTAGAAGTGTCAATTTTGGTTTATGTTTAAACTGAAAGGTTGTTAAGCAAAACGTGATATTACCACTATAAAAGAAGTATCAGGTTCTAGACTTTCGCAAATGCTCGTTTGATATCTGTCTCTATCGTTCTCACTATTATTACACATGTGTCATTGCACGTTCCCTCTTCGATAACCAATATCTTGTTTATTCATCATGATAAGAAAAAATAAAATGGGACAAGTGATTCTTGCTACTTTGTTCTGTGGAACAAACGAACGTTAATCCATAGACAGGGCATTTTGCTTGTTTGTATGGTCATTTAAAATCATTTAGAAATATGCATGAGTCCGAATTGGAAATGGATGTTTAAAGAAATAATAAATAAAACACGAACACTTCATGTATTTTGTAATCCAAGAGGGAAACACAAACTTATAATGTACAATACAGAAGAAACGAAAAAAAAGGAAGGAAAAAAACAAACATTTATTGTCCTTGACACAAGTTCATATAAGCTTTCCTTTAGGAAACAATTATATCGAAATGCATGCTTTTTAAGATAAATGTTGATTTATTTCCCTGATCATGTTTTAATCAAATTTTACTGCTAAAAAAACACTTGCAGAGAGTATATTCCATGCAAGTCTTGGTTGAACATTTCTTCATTCTACATCTTTATACACCTAAACAAGTCTGGTCTAAAATGCATTTCGGTCTCGTTGTTTCCATAGGAAATGTTTCACTGAAGATTTCTTTATACCGCCTGTGATGTTACGTGTAAATAGACTGTATATTTATAGCATTTCCATTGATGTATATAAACTGTTATTACCATTTATAAGATTATTACTGTCGGTATTTCACTGATATCTTGATTAAATAAAGAGGTCACTTGTGACTATTTTTTCAATATATATATCTTCTCTGTTGTTGACTACTCATACCCCTGCACTGTTATGATCCTGCCCGTTATCCCCATTTTTCCGTACAATCCCTTATTATATGCGGCTGCAGAGGGCTAACGATATTATATCTATCGTTGGTTGGATATCATTTTGGATTTGGGGCCTCCTGGGCCTAGTGGTTAGAGTACAGAACATGAAATCGCACGGTCCCTTTCCGCGTTGGAATGACATGATCCCTCTCCCAGTGATGGCATTTTGATTTCCATGTGATTTGTCTCCTTACTGACTTACGGAATGCCGATGGTTCTGCCCTTGACCGGCCCTTATCATATGGTTCTACCCAGCTTGACCGGCCCTTATCATATGGGTCTAACCAGCTTGACCGGCCCTTATCATATGGTTCTAACCAGCTTGACCGGCCCTTATGGTCCGACGAAAGAATGAGTTTCAAATGCCGGATAATAGGTATTCTACCTTAATACCACAAACAGATGCCGCCAGTTCATTTGCGGTGATATTCAGTTTATAATTAACGATCATTGACAATAATAAACAAATCCTTGGACACATCTGTCAACAAGGACAGATCAATACTCATGAATGTATCTAAATCGTTCAACCGTGTAAATGGAGAACTGTGCCAGTAGGCATTGTTTGTGAGAACAACAACAAAGTAACAACAAAACAACAACACTTTCTATAGGCACAATCCTACAAATTCTAAATGGACTGATGTACAATACATTTTATTTTTTTCGAAATGGACACCTTATCCCAATAATGTTTTTCTTTTGCCATAGCAAGTCTCTTCAACACAATTTCATGGCTTTCCTTATTAACCACCAATGAAAAGTATGGCACTGAGGGGGTATATCCGAATGTAGGGATGAAAAATGATAAGTCTTAACTACGTGTGAATGCCGCGAAGCCCAATATCATAGGGTCCAAATTTCGTATTCTTTTCAAAGATGCCGGTAGAAGGTCTGACGGGGAATGAAGAGGTTCCTAACCGTTATTCTTCCAGCGTTTACCAGAGGTAGTTATCTAGAAATATACATCTGTCTCTCACTTTTGATATATGTGGTATGTGCGGATTAAGACAATTCCTTAGATATACTTTTGAGTCGTTCCGTGAAAACGACGTCTGTATATGGATAATGTTTAGTCGTCAAGTGCAACGATGTCTTTACATGGGAAATGTTAGGTTGTCTAGTGGCAACGACCAATGTCAATTTGTCCAGTTGATATAACATCTGTTTATGGCTAATGTTTAGTTATCTTGTAGCAACAACGTATATATAAATAGAAAATGTTGAGTTGTCTAGTGGCACCGACGTATCTATATGGAAAATGTTTAGTTGTTTTGCGACAACAGTGTCTCTATTTGGGAAATGTTTAGTTGTTAATAGACAACGACGACTGAAATGGGATATATTTAGTTGTATCGTGGCACCAACATATCTACATAGGAAATGTTTAGTTGTCTAGTGGCACCGACGTATCTATATAGGAAATCTTTAGTTGTCTAGTGGCACCGACGTATCTATATGGGAAATGTTTAGTTGTCTAGTGGCACCGACGTATCTATATAAGAAATGTTTAGTTGTCTAGTGGCACTGACGTATCTATATAGGAAATGTTTAGTTGTCTAGTGGCACCGACGTATCTATATTGGAAATGTTGAGTTGTCTAGTGGCACCAACGTATCTATATAGGAAATGTTTAATTGTCTAGTGGCACCGACGTATCTATATAGGAAATGTTTAGTTGTCTAGTGGCACCGACGTATCTATATGATAAATGTTTAGTTGTCTAGTGGCACCGACGTATCTATATAGAAATGTTTAGTTATCTAGTGGCACCGACGTATCTTAGTTGTCTAGTGGCACCAACATATCTACATAGGAAATGATTAGTTGTCTAGCGGCACCGACGTATCTATATAGGAAATGTTTAGTTGTCTAGTGGCACCGACGTATCTATATAAGAAATGTTTAGTTGTCTAGTGGCACCGGCGTATCTATATAGGAAATGTTTAATTGTCTAGTGGCACCGACGTATCTATATAAGAAATGTTTAGTTGTCTAGTGGCACCGGCGTATCTATATAGGAAATGTTTAATTGTCTAGTGGCACCGACGTATCTATATAGAAAATGTTTAGTTGTCTAGCGGCACCGACGTATCTATATAGAAAATGTTTAGTTGTCTAGCGGCACCGACGTATCTATATAAGAAATGTTTAGTTGTCTAGTGGCACCGACGTATCTATATAGGAAATGTTTAGTTGTCTAGTGGCACCGACGTATCTATATAGGAAATGTTTAGTTGTCTAGTGGCACCGACGTATCTATATAGGAAATGTTTAGTTGTCTAGTGGCACCGACGTATCTATATAGGAAATGTTTAGTTATCTAGTGGCACCGACGTATCTATATAGGAAATGTTTAGTTGTCTAGTGGCACCGACGTATCTATATTGGAAATGTTTAGTTGTCTAGTGGCACCGACGTATCTATATGGAAAATGTTTAATTGTCTAGTGGCACCGACGTATCTATATAGGAAATGTTTAATTGTCTAGTGGCACCGACGTATCTATATAGGAAATGTTTAGTTGTCTAGTGGCACCGACGTATCTATATTGGAAATGTTTAGTAGTCTAGTGGCACCGGCGTATCTATATAGGAAATGTTTAGTTATCTAGTGGCACCGACGTATCTATATAGGAAATGATAAGTTGTCTAGTGGCACCGACGTATATATGTAGGAAATGTTGAGTTGTCTAGTGGCACCGACGTATCTATATGGGAAATGTTTAGCTGTCTAGCGGCACCGACGTATCTATATAGGAAATGTTTAGGCAACGATGTGTCTGTATATAGGAAATATTTAGTTGTCTTATGGCAACGATATCTCTGTATATAGAAAATATTTAGTTGTCTCATGGCAACGATGTCTCTGTATATAGGAAATATTTAGATGTCTTGTGGCAACGATGTCTCTGTATATAGGAAATATTTAGATGTCTAATGGCAACGATATCTCTGTATATAGGAAATATTTAGTTGTCTCATGGCAACGATATCTCTGTATATAGGAAATATTTAGTTGTCTAATGGCAACGATATCTCTGTATATAGGAAATATTTAGTTGTCTCATGGCAACGATATTTCTGTATATAGGAAATATTTAGTTGTCTAATGGCAACGATATCTCTGTATATAGCAAATATTTAGTTGTCTCATGGCAACGATGTCTCTGTATATAGGAAATATTAAGATGTCTTGTGGCAACGATGTCTCTGTATATAGGAAATATTTAGTTGTCTAATGGCAACGATGTCTCTGTATATAGGAAATATTTAGTTGTCTAATGGCAACGATATCTCTGTATATAGGAAATATTAAGTTGTCACATCACAACGATATCTCTGTATATAGGAAATATTTAGTTGTCTAATGGCAACGATATCTCTGTATATAGGAAATATTAAGTTGTCTCATGGCAACGATGTCTCTGTATATAGGAAATATTTAGTTGTCTTGTGGCAACGATGTCTCTGTATATAGGAAATATTTAGTTGTCTAATGGCAACGATATCTCTGTATATAGGAAATATTTAGTTGTCTCATGGCAACGATATTTCTGTATATAGGAAATATTTAGTTGTCTCATGGTAACGATATCTTTGTATATAGGAAATATTTAGTTGTTTCATGGCAACGATATCTCTGTATATAGGAAATATTTAGTTGTTTCATGGCAACGATGTCTCTGTATATAGGAAATATTTAGATGTCTTGTGGCAACGATGTCTCTGTATATAGGAAATATTTAGTTGTCTAATGGCAACGATGTCTCTGTATATAGGAAATATTTAGTTGTCTAATGGCAACGATATCTCTGTATATAGGAAATATTTAGTTGTCTCATGGCAACGATGTCTCTGTATATAGGAAATATTTAGATGTCTTGTGGCAACGATGTCTCTGTATATAGGAAATATTTAGTTGTCTCATGGCAACGATGTCTCTGTATATAGGAAATATTTAGTTGTCTAATGGCAACGATGTCTCTGTATATAGGAAATAATTAGTTGTCTCATGGTAACGATGTCTCTGTATATAGGAAATATTTAGATGTCTTGTGGCATCGATGTCTCTCTATGTAGGAAATATTTAGATGTATTGTGGCATCGATGTCTCTCTATGTAGGAAATATCTAGTTGTCTTGTGGCAACGATGTCTCTGGTTATGGGGACTACTTAGTCGTTTTGTATCAACGCCGTCTATAAAATGGAACTAAGCTTGACTTGTTGTTCTCAACTACTAGTATGTCGTTTTTTAAAAAAACAATCCAAGTTATAATTTCATGGATGGGAATGGAAAGTTGATCGATAAGAACGGAAAATCAAATGAAACATTATTATCACATTATTAGGTTCATGATGGTTCGATATTGAAAGCACCAGTTATCACAAATGTGTTACCAATAAAAACCGTCATTAAAATGGGAAGTTGTAGTTCAATGCTAGCGTGTTTATTCCAGGGGAATGTCAGAATCATTATAGGAATATGGGAAATTGCTTAGACGAACTGTTTCCTCATACTCACACCATTAGTCAATAGAATTCGGAATTATTATCTGTGTCTTTTCCACAATCTCGTTCATTTAAGGCAGAACACTTATAACCCGACAATTTGAAACATTTTCCACCGTCGGATTACATCGATCGTTCTCGGCATGATAATTTAATACGAAATGTTGCGGCTCAGACCGATGTATACCGATAAAGACCGAAGTTATCCGACGAACGAAAACAGTTCAAAATGGTGGATTATGGGTATTATTCCTTAAGAATCCAAGAGGAAACGCAATTCATGAAATAAGTAAAGGCTACCAATTTGGAGTCTCAGCAGAAAGGTTCTGTTTAGAACTGCGATTTCAACGGTCTCAACAGATATTGGCGATGTGGTTTCGAGTCTTTAATATTTCAGTTGTCTTATGTATGATCCTTGAACTCAAGCCGGTTAAACGCTTGCCGTTTGATGTAAATATATATATAGGGCGCCCATTAAACGGTACAATGGCTGTTTTCTGATAGTATACAGAGGAAATTACAACAAATCTCTCCTTAACGATGATCCCCCACTTTTATAATACGTGACCCAGTGGATATAGCATGGCAAATGGTAAGATTAACACATTACTACCTAACGCCATATTTGCGTCTTACAGCAGACGATTTTCGAAATGCATTATGACAAAAGGAGAAATTGCTTGTCACAAGCATTTTCTCCTTTTGCCACAATGCAATTTTAATCCATTCACATATCACAACAGCAGAACTAAAAGTTTTTTTTACATGTTTACGAAGCTTTTCTAAAGTCGTCTGCTTTCAATAAAAATAAATGGTGTCTGCAAGTGGCAATGCGTTATAAAAGCAGATTTGTAGCCGTAATATTTATACATAATATCCCTCACGTGTAGAGATGATACCCTCACCATGGCCTGGCGAAAATCTGTTCGTCAGTTCTTACCTTTGATATCCGCAAACCTATACCGGTGTCAAATGTCGGTTCAAACAGAGAGGATAGGTATGGGGTAAGTCTGGAAAGCTTCGTTATTACATTCGAGGTCATAGTGAGAGAGGTTTATTTCCTTTTAATTTCCCTTTTTTCTCAAAGCACTATAATATTGGTACTTATTGAAAGGAAGCTTTGAGTAACAATACTTTTATAAAATCAAAATCGTTGTCAAAAAGGCATACTTGTACTTTCATCCTTGAAAGCGCTTGTTCAAAAAAAGAGAAAACTTGAAAGTCAAAATAATATGATGTTGAAACAAGACGGTTTTCGTGTATTGTTTGATATACAATTAATTATTGAAATCATTCTTAATTCAGGAAACGTCAATTTAGAGTAAGTACAGTTTATATTCGGTAGATCTCAAATGCGATGTCATGCTTTTGGATAAAAATACATGTTAATTCACTGTATACACACTTTAAAAAATTAAAAACGATCTCATTTTTCTTCCAATGACTTTTCTCCAGTGCGTAGCATATATATGTTGAGGTGTTGAGCAATCAAAAAAAATATTTCCAGATTTTCTCTCATCCGTGAACAAGGATTTTTAAGAGAGTGATATCCATAACCGTCGTGAAGGAAGAGCTCTATTTGTTTTTGTTTAATCGGTTTTATATCATAACATAAAAAATCAATTTACATAGTTCTGTCTAGCTCACAGTCGATGGAGTAATATAACTAGATTAACTGCCTATATGGACTGGCCATGCCGGGTAGAACTATTTGCATCCCCTGAGTCAATCTAGACACTCAGTGAAGACCACTGGGTATTTCGGTGAGCTGAGAAATATGTTTTCATTTGATAAGCCCGATGTGTTTAGATTGCTAGAGACTGTCTTGAAACACTACGATATTGACAATCTGCCATGTGTCGAATAGTTCTGGTCACGAACTGGGTCATGCAACAGATGTCGCTCGTTTTGGACTTGTGACGACCACGTGATTATATGAACACACAAATACACATCCTCCAAAAATACACATCGAAATCAATCTTTGTATACAACCTAACGAGCGGTTTTTCTTCTTCTTTTTATCGCTTTAAGGCTCGTCCATTTAGAAATGACCTCATTGGTTCTGTTTTATTATTGGTCAAAAGTCTGGTATTAGTCGGTGTATCAGGGGAAGCTTGTCCAAGGGACTTTACTGACAAGTGATATTTGTTGAAATTTATTATAAAACCATTGCACGGATATGTTCAGAAAAAAAAATTGAAATTTATGGACATGGAAATCAAAGTCAGATTTTGCCACCCCGGGTAATGATTATATTTCGGCTTGATCGCGATATCAAAGGTGCACAAATGTAATATTCGTTTTGTTTCAAGCAAAGAAACAATAATCTGAGTTATTGTTGAAAACACACTTAAGTTAAACCGCATACAACATACTTTTCCAAAACAGAGAGAATTTTTTTTCTTCCAAATTTGACCAATTATCAATTTAGTTAAATTAAAATTATTTTGGTAATTGGCATGAATTACATTAATCTGTTTACCGCTTTGACTTGATCTAAGAGAACAGTCTTAACCCTTACAAAGCTGAAGCGAGCTTCATGCTCATGCAAACAGGTTAGATCTAACCTGTTTGCTTCTCACAGTAGCTTTCCTCATCAAAATTAAGCAGTTTCGTAAGGTTTTAAAAATCAGACGACAAAAAAATATTTTTGTTTTGTTTTCCATCATTCCAAGGGTTAAGTTTTTCCACCGAAAAGCTAGCTAGCTATTCCCCCTGCATAGTCCCTATTACGTGGCGTATCTTAAACTGGGATCAATTAAACTTTGAATGCGAAAAATAACATATTATCTGATTACGCTTTAGATTAGCGGGCAATCTAGATCGAGATCGTATCTCCCGGCTTAATATTGTTACGTTTCGCGATGTATATAGCAGGACAATCTGATATAAAAACGCGATCAAGTTCGAACTGTGATCGGTTAAGTCGTTTGCAATAGGCCGAGTGTAATTTAAGATGAATGGCAAATATTTCGCGTGGGGTGCGAGTTAATTTTATATGTACTCATTTAACACACCCGAAAGAGACGAATTAGAATACCTCTGTGAGCCTTAGGGTCCCCCCTACCACCGACTTGCACTTAAATTCCCATTTACAACACTAATATTTATCGTCGTCAGCTTCTTCCAATATGGGAAACTCTCGAAACATACTATGAGGGAGGGAATTAAGCGGTTAATATTGTCATGGTCGTCATAATTTGTTACTGTCGATAGGAGATCGGAACAGAACAGGTCCTTTTTTATTAGATTTTAAGCATATTAGCTCAATGCTCTCAAAAATCTCTTTTTATTAATTGACCAATCAATTATATAGATCGGAAGTTCCCAACGTACTCGACTAAAAATTGTCTCTCACAATGAGAAGTTGTTCATGCTGACCATTTTTTCATCTCACTGCATTGCTTTAGTGTCGTAAGCTGTCTTTCTTTCTTTAATTTTTTATTTCGAAGATGTAAAAAACAGAGTTTCGGACACGTTTTTCATATCTGTACAGTATATTGCAGTAGATGAAATAGTTTTACATGAAATGAAAAACGGAAAAAAAAAAGAGAAAAAGATAAGAAAATATAAAAAAGAAGCAAAATTAAGATAAAGGAATAATGCGTTTGATAACTCTAAAGTTGTAACCTTTAAGTCAATTATAACGCAAAAAAGAAAATGTAAAATACGGATGCAGTCTTACTGCATAATCTTACCATGGCCATTTCATTATTTTTCCCGTGATTAAGTTTGTAAATCTTAAAAGGAAGCTAAGATAAGGGAGTCCCGAGCAATCGATAAAAAATTGATGATAACATATCTTACAACCCATGAAGGATTTGCGTCGATTCTTTCATTCACAATGTTAATGCAGTTCATAAGATACTATCGTCACAACGGTTTAGCCGTCCAATTAATTCCTTTGTGCACGCCGAAACATTGTGAGAGCCGCAAGAATGAATTAAGAAGCATTAAACAGCATAAAAATAGTTTCTATGGTTTAAAGAAACATTCATTCTATTAACTGAAAAGAAATGCTTAAAATAGTTGATATGTATCTCGAGTCATTCTACACTTTGATCGAAAATACTGAATGGATCAGTAGCCCGTGTAAAAGGGGATTGCGAACTGAAACCATATATTGGGACCGCGAAGTATCAAAACCATGCCCAAGAGTGCCGTTTTGAGAAATTACTCGGCGTCGTTTACTAATTTAGATTTGGGTGACACAATTGGTTGCTCTCCATAAGTTAACTTATATATTATTATTGAAATATACTATTACTTGTTCTTAATCTCTGTCATTTTCTTATTCTTTTTCTCATTTCATATGATAGCTTTTTTCCATTGTACATATATTAATGCCGATAAAATTCTGATTCTGGTGACAAAAGGTATGAATGATACTTATTTGTAAAACAGAAATGTCTCCTTCATAAGGGGTGGGCAGCGTATTTAACCCTTTACCAAACGCCAAATGTTTAACTGTCCTAAATTGAAAGGATTTGCAGACGACATTTCAAAATGTGATGAAATTGAAAAATAAATCTTTTGATAGGGCAGAAAATATTGTGATGAAAGGAGAAATTTCTCATCATAGAGCAACTTCTCCTTTTCCTACGATGTTTTCCAGGGTCGTCTGCAACAAACTGGTCAAATGGCGCGATTGTGTGGTGATGGGTTAACTTGACATCACAAATGTAAGCTTCGGTTATCCGTTGTATTGAAATAATTGTCTTCATCATTATCATCATCACTGCCAATACAATAGACACATACCATCAGTATAAGCATCATTAAGATCATCATCATCATCGTCATCATAGGAATAATCAGCATTATCAGCAGCATCAGAAGTAGCAGCAGAAGAAACAACAACAGTATTAGCAGAAGCAGAAGAAACAAAAACAGTATTAGCAGAAGCAGAAGAAACAAAAACAGTATTAGCAGAAGCAGAAGAAACAAAAACAGTATTAGCAGAAGCAGAAGAAACAACAACAGTATTAGCAGAAGCAGAAGAAACAACAACAGTATTAGCAGAAGCAGAAGAAACAACAACAACAACAGTATTAGCAAAAGCAGAAGAAACAACAACAGTATTAGCAGAAGCAGAAGAATTAACAACAGTATTAGCAGAAGCAGAAGAAACAACAACAGTATTAGCAGAAGCAGAAGAAACAACAACAACAACAACAGTATTAGCAGAAGCAGCAGCAGCATCTCTAGCAACGGCTTCATCATCAACAATATAGCTATATTCGTAATAATCATCGTCATCATCACCAGATTTGCCATGTGTCGACAAAATAAGACGTTTACAAAGACAAGTATTTTATATCACACAAAAGGCAATTTATTGTATGTATCTGCAAAAGGTGAAAGACGCCCAATGCTTAACCAGGCGACAAATCGATACACTTCCAAACCGAAAGATTTTGCAGAAGAATACCAAACCAAACTCGTGTAGGAATATGTGCTCATTGGAGGCGAAACAATATTGTTTGAAAAAATGAATACATTGCTTACGTGAGCAATGTATCCTTTTTTTCCAAACAATAATCCTAAATAACTCTTTCATCAATCATAAAGGCTTTTTCCAAAAAAGATAAAAGGTGCACATCGTTTCAAAACCAAACTGCACTATACATGTTTAATAAGTACGTCTTCATGATTTAAGAAACATTGTCATAGACAGAGCAATGGTCAAACATATCGTTCGTTACCAAAAACTTTGAATTATATTTCTGTTGGTTCAGAGGCCTATATTACGAATAAAACAAAATGTGATGTATTGTACTTTAAAAGTTGTTTTTGTAAAAGGGTTTTGGTCACGGTAAGTGTATTATTAGGCACTTATAGTTAAATCGGCCTATCCTCGTATGGGATTATCCACGGATTATCCTACACAGATTAATGCCATTTGTTTAGCCTAATGAAAAGCGATGGACCTTTGGAAGTAACATGGCTGACCTTCCTGAAAGCAACGTTGTTTCATGTTTCGGTTTTGTTCCCAGTCTGAAACAAGCTGAGGTTGGGACATCTTAAAATCCAACCGACAAATCATATTCATACTGCCTTGTTAAATTTGTGTTTCGTTTTAAAATACATGTTGTTTTCTGTAACATGAACCGAGCGATTTAACCCATTACCAAACAATAACGACATTTTACCACTTTGTTGCAGACAACTCTGGAAAACACTGTTGGAAAAGGAGAAATCGCTGGTAACTGATACTACTCCATCAGAAGATGACTTTCCATTTTATCATATTTTGAACTGCCATCTGCACACTCTTTGAATTTGCAACAGTCGAGAGTTTATTTGGCTTTTGGTAAAGGGTTAATCGAAATAGAAATTGGATGGGGTTAGCTCGATGGTTTGGTTGTAATTTTAAGTTGTTTTAAACAGTTCTTCAGTGATATCGCGTTGGTCGGATCACATGTATATATGCACGGCAGTTTCTTTTCAAATCGCTGACTGCTACATGTAGACCGACAAAAATATGCTTGATTAGGGATGAAAGTCTAATGAAACATGTTCTATTGACTTTTTCTAAAGTCGGAGTATTAATGGTGGTCGTGTCGGATGTCGAACTGGTGGCTTCCTTTCCAAGTCGAATTCCTTAAGTGACCATCTGCACTCTTTCATGTGAAAGCATGTGAAAGCTACACTCACAGTATTTCTATTTTATATGAACCCATTACCAAACAATAACGACTTTTGACCAGTTTATTGCAGACGACTTGAGCAAACATTTTGGGTAAAGGAGAAATTGCTCTTAATGAGCATTTTCTCATTTTCCTACAATGTACAATCTTTTCTGCCCTATCAGAAGATTTTTTGTCAATTTCATCACATTTTGAAATGTCGTCTGCAAACTCTGTCAATTTAGGACAGTCGAAAATTTGGCGTCTGTTAAAGGGTAACACTTGTCATGGCGATTGCCTTTTCTTTTTATCTCGATGCGTTTTGAATGTGTGTTACTGTAAGAGGTTTGTCCAGTGGATCATGATAGCGAATGCATGGTAAGCAATCTTGGAAACGTGTAGATAAGAATAAGTGAAAAATGTAATAAAGAACACGGGATATTTTCTTTGTTGTTATTGTGTAATAGACATGATATGGTAACTTTTAAACCAAACAGACATGAGAAATTGAAATATGACAAACCCTCTATGAAACAGCATACACTGTTGCATGTCTTTTTTCTTTAACTTTTACCAAACGCCAAATTTTCGACTGTCCCAAATTGAAAAAGGATTGCAGACGACTTTTCAAAATGTGATGAAATTGGAAAATAATCTTCAGATACGACAGAAAACATTGTAGGAAAAGGAGAAATTGCTCGTAACGAGCAATTTCTCCTTTCCCCACCATGTTTTCCAAAGTCGTCTGAAACAAAGTCGTTAAATGTCATTATTGTTTGGTTTAATTTGGCAGAGGCCTAGGCCTATTGATTTTGTTCGACTCGATATGAACGTCTCCATGGGAATACTCTGAGTACATCCAAACTAGTAGTTACCGAATGCCTTTAAAATACTCTTACAGAAGTCTCCCTATTGCCCCTTTATTTTGACCTTTACTGCCACAGATACTTGAATAATGATATAGGAGCCCGATACTATACCGGATATTCCTCCTCATCCTTTACGAAAGTTCATGTTTTCTTTTTTTTTCTCAAATTTGGAGAGATTGGTGACAATAATCGGAGCTGCCTAAATAAATAAGACTTTTCTCTGGTTGCACAAAAAACTTTGTCGGAAAAGAACGACGTTTTCTCACGAACACTTTCCGTTTCTCCCATCACTAGTTTGTAAAAGGGTGCGTTAAAAGAACTACCTCACTGATATAAGTTTTAACGTTTATAGAACACCTACAGACAGAATGACAACATCAATTTCAAGCAACATTAGACTAGATTATTGACAGAGTCTATATGTAAACCGGCTTTCTCATAGAAGCGCTGACAGGTGCAACAACGCTCTTTACATTATTTGACAATGTCACGGGCTTTCAGCAACTTAGAAGTAATATCCCTGAGTACTTAAATCCGTGACCTGTTTTGCAAAGGGTTAAGTGTTTCGCAGACCAAGATTAACTAAAAACAGGGCGATATTTCCTTCTCGCATAAAGCCACTATTAATCAGCATGCTCGGTTTACCATTTCTGATCTATGGCTCACAATTTTTGCCTCCGTGGTAATTTTTGTTTTAGCTCCTATCAACTTTCAAGCTGATAAAAATCTTAGATATGAGAGTTAAAATTGCTGTAATTTAATCGTTTCGAACTCTTTGGGACATACTTATCATGTTTTAAGCGAAGGCATAAGTCCACTTTTTTATAGAGTGTACGACTGATTAGACTATTAAGTTGACTCAAACTACAGTGTCGTACAGTTCATTGTTAACAGCCATGATCGTATAGTGGTTAGTACTTCGCGTTGTGGCCGCGACAACCCAGGTTCGAATCCTGGTCATGGCAGTGAGCTATTCTTTTGTCCGAATACCCAATGTTGCAGATGCGACTAATTATCATTCAATACACTGTATCTATGACAAATGTCCTCTTTCGATTTTTTTAGGGCATTGATGCGTCCTTTTATGTATGTACGTATACATAAGAAACAACGACCAACATTCGTATGTGATCATAATCCATTTTCCCTGTATATGTGTCTGGGAAACATTCCAATTGTTTGCATCGGTTTTTATTTTCTGATTTCGGACACATTTTTTTTTATTCATTCAAATCAGCTTGTTGGACCTCGAACAACACAGAAAATCAATCAATAGTCCTTTAACAAACGAGTGCTGAAGACAGGGCCATTTTCGCTCCATATGATCGATCTATAAATCGTGAGTTTTATATAATAGGTGGCAACCTAAGAAATAACTAAATGCAAACCATTAATGATTTCAGAATGAAACGAACTTTATAGTATAGATTGGTAACACATTAGAAATGACGCATACCATGATAAAACAGAAAACAGCCGCATCAACCAAACGGATTTCAATATCGCATTTTAATATCGAAAGTTGTTTCTATGGCAACATAAACCCCAAAGACATATTTCACTGTAACGTAGATTTTCTTGATCTTACATATTTGATTCCCCGCATTATTGGATAAGACGTTCATTTTCATAGTCTATATTTGAAACCTTTCCCGGCTTTCTAGCGATGGAAACTGGTAAGAGAAGCACTAGGAGTTGTATTCGTATTTCAATCTGACTGGTATGTATATGTCTGTCCGCTTATCTCGGTGCATCTTTTTGTCTCTTTCTCTCCTTTCTTTCTGTCTTGCTGTCTGTATGTCTCTATCTCTCTTTGTTTCTCTGTTTCTGTTTGTCTGCATGTCTATCTGTCGGTTTCTGATTGCCTGTTGGTCTTTCTCTTTATTTGAGAATCTACACAAACTACAGGATCAAGAGGCGACTGCACGTGGGGTATGCCCGCATAACGTTATGTATCAAAAGTATGCACAACCAAACGTTATGTGACATATTTATACAGTGGCGCCTCGTTAATCAGAACACGTCTGTTCCTAACAAAATTTCCGGATTAACAAGTCATCCGGACTAATGAAGCAAGGCCTGGTCTTTTAGACATTAAGGAATAATAGTCTATATGCACATGTATACTATTAACCCTTTACCAAACGCCAAATTTGATGAAATTAAAAAATAATCTTCTGATATGGCAGAAAACATTGTGGGAAAAGGAGAAATTGCTCGTGACGAGCAATTTCTCCTTTACCCACAATTTTTTTCAAAAGTCGTCTGCAACAAACTTGTTAAATGTCGTTATTGTTTGGTAATTGGTTAGGCAAATTACTACAAATAATTCCGTTCCCTTAAAATTTCGTTCGGATTGCGAGACATCCGGATAAACGGGGTCCGGATAAACGAGGTTTCACTGTACTTGCATTCTCTAAAGGCGTTAATGAAGCCTTCTGTGGGAAGTGAATCGAACGCCTTAAACGTGAAATGGAATTATTTAGTGCCGTAGATGTTACAGCTATTTAAAGTGCTCGTATTTGCTTTACCAAAAGAACGGTACTTTGGTAAAATACGTCATTTCCTTCATTTCATTAACCAATTATTAAACAAAAACGACATTTGACCAGTTTGTTGCAGACGACCATGGAAAACATTGTGGGAAAGGTTAAATTGCTCTTAACGAAAGATTTCTCCTTTATCTACAATGTTCTCTCTCCTATCATACGATTATGTTTTAATTTCAGTACCTTTAAAAATGTCGTCTGCAAACTCTTTCAGTTTGGTACAGTCGAAAATTTGGCGTATGGTAAAGGGTTAATACAACCGGAACCACTTGGAGTACTCTTTATAAATATCTTTCGAGTGCCTAAATGAATAGTTCAGTTCTAGTTGCCATGATCGTATAGTGGTTAGTACTTGGCGTTGTGGCCGCGACAACCCAGGTTCGAATCCTGGTCATGGCATGTCTTAATGCTGACTTTTTTTTTTGCTTTTACTTGTAACTTGACAAATATTTTCTTTTCGTTATAAAATGCTTTCCAAAAACACAAGCACGGCAATATGCTGAGGTTTAAAAACAGTGCCTGTCGTTTAAGAAATAGTCATTTTTACCGTGTAGAATATGGACATATAAAATCATATTCAATCTTAATAGTTTTCATAATGCAAACGACTTAATCCGCCATCGCAGCAAGCCAGTCTCAATAAAAAAGGAACACCGATGAGAACATCAAAGTTTGTTCTTATATCTCAATGGCAACATATGACATGAACCAGCTATACCGTTTTGTTCGAAAAGAAAATAATTCCGCTATAAAAACTACGAATGCTTCAAATTACAAGAAATAAAGTGTTTATATCCATTCCGTGCAATGTTATCATTGCATTCAAATTCGACATGCTTTAAAATTGCAAGGAATAAGGAAATGATTTATCATTCTCGGTTCATTGTGTCTTGGTAACCAGTAAGATATACTTACCAGATTTTCATTTCAATAGGCGAATGCTTTTTAGCCACGCGAAAATTCCATTTCGCAAATCTGAAAAAGCTATCAGTTTCACCCTGTTACATAGTTACGATACAGACATGATAAACTGTCATGTACCAAAGCGCCCGAGGGCAGAGCAACATGTGTTCCGAACACGTTAGTGATATGTCAAATATTTCGTCACTGGACAGCGTTTGCTATCTACAATAAAACCACGTGATATAGATCCCCCAGTTGCCTCACGGGTATTTGAAAAGTAAAGCATTCCTCCGAAGTAAACGCGCATTTCTGGGGGAGATCATAAAACAACAATAAAACTTTCAGGGGGTTATTAAAACGCGTTGTAGATAAGAATCGCTTCGACAAATAACCTCGTTATGGACGTGTTTCGAATGTTTTGAATGTTGTCATCAATCCTAGAGTTGGTGACAGCTGAAAGTATTTTGAAATATTCCCTAATTAAATGAACGAATATGCATTTAATCACTTTGACAATATAGCTGGATACATTTTTTCTTTACGATCTTAAAATTCTTCTGACGTAAACACGGCTGGTGATCGCTCTACTGCACCACAATGGTGCTGGCGTCGAAATCGGTTGCGCAACTTCCGGTTTAGAGTTTAGTGTTAATGTCTTTACAACAGTAGACGACGTTTCTCACAATATCTTCACTTATTTATAAAGACAACTTTATTTCCGTACTTTTGTTATTCCAGTTGTAACAAACTCCAAAGCTTGAATACTTCATGCTTATGTAAACAGTTTAGATCACAGGCCAGCCGCCAAGTAAATTGGCAGCTGGCCTGTGATCTAACCTATTTGCTGCTAAGAGTATCTCTCATAATCATAATTAAGCAGATATTTAAGGTTTGGAAACAAAACACTTTTTCTTTTAAATTACCCAGCGTTCTAAGGGTTAACGCGAGACATGGCTGTTGTTATCAAATCGAATGTGAAGGAGAAATGAAATCGATTATATGGTTGTTCAAATTTCAAAAGAAGAAAAAACACCACAAGACAATGAAAACCTACAGCTATGACAATTACGCTGATATTTCTATTGAAAGCCTCGTTCCTTTACGAGAAGTTGCCCGCGTTTTGTTTGTCAGAGTTGTTTCATGAATTGTCAGCATTAGTATCAAATCAATCGCGTTCGTAAAGCGAGGGGTAAATCTATGGATGCTTGATTCATCTTTTGCCTTTCGTAAACGTTTTGGTAATATTTGTGTATATCTGTTTATCCTGATTTCTTCCAATCAAATTGGTGAATTTGTATCGACATTTTGAGTAAATCTCTCTCTAAAGATCAAACATCGTTCATGAATAACAACAGTAAGGTACGAACATTTCGCTTTCTAGATCATGATATATATCAATATGCCTTTTAGTCGGCATTTAAATTAAAAACATTTTAAATGCATAGACTCCACCCTAAAGCTTAAGTTTGTTAAAATATTACCCCACAAATCACATAAAAACAATTATTTCGACATCTTAATACGACGGCCACGTTTTCTTAGTTTTCGGCACACGTAACAAACATATACTCACGTGTCAGTGTTGAACCAATCATACGCCATGTTCCCCGAAATCCCGTTCTCGCGTGATTTGCCGCAACTAATGAGATTAAGGACTGATCACTCGCTGGGGAGGCTCCCAAAATTATCCTGATTTATTCCAAAATTACATTTTACCAAATTTAGCGCAGCTCCCCAAAGACACAAATACAGTACTGGAAACGATGAAGTATATCCTACGACGTGCAACGGATCCGTACCCTAAAAGCATCGTCACCGAAATGAGTATTATAAAAAATGCATTATGTATATGAGGGGAAAACATTCAAATGATGTTGTTATTTAGCTTTTAAAGTGCTGGGTAATTTTCTAAAAATAGATTTTCGTGTCGTCTGCTTTCCAAAATATTAAATATCTGCTTTATTTTGACGAAGAAAGACATTCAGACTAGCAAACAGGTTAGATCACAGGCAAGTCGCCAATTTCCTTCGCGACTGGCCTGTTTCTAACCTATTTCCATAAGCACGAAGTCGGTTCCAGCACTATAAGGGTTAAAATTTGCGTCAGTTCAAAACAACATTTAAATACTTGGTTTTACAATGTTGCATAGCAACACATCATTGGACTTGCCTCACCAAGACGCTTCCAACGATGTGTCACATCGCAATATTGTGTTTACATTTAAGATACTATCCATGTTTATCAATTTCGACTTACACATCTAGTTTCCTTAACCCATTACAAAACATAACGGCATTTGACCAGTTTGTTGCAGACGACTTTAGAAAACATTGTGGGAAAAGGAGAAATTGCTCGTTACGAGCAATTTCTCCTTTTCGCACAATGTTTTCTGCTCTATCTGAAGATTATTTTTCAATTTCATCACGTTTTGAAATGTTGTCTGCAAACTCTTTCAATTTGGGACAGTCGAAAATCTTGCGTGTAGTAAACGGTACCTTGTATGATTCTATAGGTCCAGTACAGTAGCACTCTTAAGGGACTCAATTAGACAAACGACATTAGCTCATTTGCTCCACCAACGATTCGATTCAAGGCCCATCTTTAGACACTTGTGAATATGAAGGATTTTAGATAGAACTCTGCTGAAGGACGAGTTACTTTTTATATTCTTACAATGGTTCTTTATTTGCACATACAAGTGCAATCATACATTATAATATGTCACTTACCACGGTTCTCGATTTTCTTACAACGGTTTTATCTTCTTTGCACTTACAAGTGCCATGACATATCATGATATGTCACCTACCACTTACCCACTTTTCTCATTTTATGATGTTTGAGAAAAACGGCAAAATTAAGAATGTTGGATGTTTCAAATTATAAAACTTATACCCAAAAATACTCAATTAAAGAAGACTTTATTCGAAAGAAATTGCCGTCCTTTGAAAACGCTGTTACAAAAGGTGTGGTTACTCAAAATGAAAGAGCAATGGAAAATTCCATGGGCATTCCTTTTAACAGTTTGATCAGGGATATAAATGTCGTTTAATGCAAGGAAAGGAGCAATTAACGGGGACAATATTAGTATTTTCTTTCATATTCATGCATTTAATGAAATGCATCCATAGCAGACGACGAGAGAAAATAATACCAAAAGCAACAACGGTTTTGTAATGACCATTTTGTATTAACGATTTTTGTACAATGATGTATACAAACAAAACAAGAACTTTTATAGATCCGACTTTCACCCGGGTACCGTTTTACTTAACAACTTACGGAAAGTATTTGCGTAAGTCATTACTGATAAACATCGATAGTATCTTCAATGATAGTACAATATTGCAATGTGACACGTCATTGGAAGCGTCTCGGAGAGACGATTCCAATGATGTGTTACTTTGCAATATTGCTTCGCCCAATATTGACATAAGTGGAATTGTTAATTTAGACTTACGCAAATCTTTAGTAAAACGGTTCCATGCTCTCGCTTTGATTTTGGGCAAGTCATATACTCCCGAAAAGGAGGGAATGGGTTAAATAATCTATTTTGAAGTCATGATTATTGTTTCGGGATATCACGTGGGTTTTCCCGCATGTTTGATTTAATTACGTCGTACTACTACACCCGTCAAGGAAACGTAGTAACGATTAAAACTGATGTGGGGCGGGGGGACTTCAAGGATTCATGACACTTTCTAGGTCAATTACGTATGTCGTTTGTGGTGGTGTTTTACTTTGTTTCGAGTCGAAGTCAATGCATTCTTAAGCGTTTCTTTTATGTAACGTACTCCAACATCATATAAACATCAGCCGGCAAAGAACAGCAAGAGAAAATGGTTTTCTGTATGACATCGGATAGAAATCACTGTCGCGAAAGCAAGTTGCCCTTCTTTGTAAAGTATTTTGCTGCAGAAACGATAAAATGAGAACCATGTGGTATGTTTTTTTACGGGTCATGCACAAGTGTTAAATAACTTTCCTATTCTGCACTGGAGGAGTCTAATCCTTGGCTGGACTTTTCTCCAAAGGGTGGTATGACTTACGTACGCACAGAAGTTCAAGTAGTTTTATCTGCATAATTCCATTAGGCATTAAATTACATTGGTGACAGTCACTTCTTTGAACAGAATACAAGCTACAAAACATGAAACCATGATAATACCAACACGACGATCTACATTCGAAATCAAGGAAGGTTATTGCCGCTTCTAAATATGAAATTATGAATTCTGATGATAAAATGTTTTATTCATTGGAAACAAGTCATCCTTTTCATTACATATTCGTAAAAAAGAGGTATAACAGCGCAAGGGCTTGTAAAAAATGATAAAGATAAATAATTTCAGTGGTCTAAGACTATATTATTCTACACGCTCCTGCTAACCAAAATCACGTATGGATTACATCTAATGTTGTCTTCGGTTTTGACCTTTTCTGGCAAAAGTCTGCAGATTTGTCTGAAACTATCAAATCCATCCAACCGTGCAGTATATTCGGCCCAAACTACCCAGTAGTGGGCTGCAATGGTAAAGGTTGTATCAAACACGTCTGTAAACAATTCTTCTCTCTTTCATTTACATAGTATGATGGCCAAAGCATACATTGACGTTCTTTGATTTTCCCACTTGCTCTATTCGACTTTTTCTCCAAAGCCTCTGCATTTCCCCCCGACACATGATGCAGTTTCACATACATTAGAAATTGGCATTTAACCATTTTTGTTGCAGAACACTCTGAAAAAAATTGTGGGAAAAGGAAATAATCCTCGTGAATTGTCTGCAAAGTCTTTCAATTTAGGACAGTCAAAAACTTGGCGTTTGGTAAGGGTTAAGCACATTTTCATAATAAAATCGGCGCAATTTCAAGATGGAAAACTTTCTAATGAAATCGACAGCCATGACCTTTAACGCAATGAAGGCAACATACGGGTTTGATCTACTCTATAATGTATGACTCATTAGATCAAATCTGCCCGTTCGTCAATAGGAAGTGTTTCATTCCATCAACAAATACGGGCATAGGACGGCAGAGTGTAAATTCGTATACGTCATTAAAAAGAGTGTTTTAAAATCTGATGCATTCCTATTTAAAGGGTCCGAGGGTCTTATTTGTGTTTCCGTTTTAAATATATGTTTTTATAAAATATGCATTTGAAATAAGAAACATGTGGAAACTTCATGAAACTGATTAGATAGCTTACTATTGTACATGTACGTCATGCTAATTCTCTTTTCACTTTAGGTTAATCTTTCCTCCATGGCGGTTATTTTCGAGACGACGGTAACATGTTATAAAAAGTAATTGTAAAAACAATGTATGTATTTTGTTTCTGACTAGAAGCTGTACAAGTTTATGTCAATAAACTTTCTATATGACTATATCTAAGATTACATTTATTTTCCCAAATATATTCGCTTGTCTCCTAAAGCTTTTTATGGCATTGTGGGCTACGACCAATAAAGCCCTATTAAAGTATGCCAAAAAAATAAATTTACGTTCATTGGGTTAATGGATATAAAACACTGTAATCAAATTAAAAAGGTTTGAAGCAAATATTGGAATTAAAATGCCCGAGAAAAAGGATATAGACCTGTATTGGTATACAGACTTCTTCATAGCTATTCCTTTAAATGGAATATCTCACATATTGAGGTTTATATCTTTTTTTATTTTAAAATAAAATCTCTTCGAAGGAAATGACAACAAATATATATCTACAGTAACTACATTAAACTAGATAATTGGTTCACTTCTCTACCCCTTTCATTACCATTTGGTGAAATATCGCATATCATCTTAAAGACATAGCTGACGGTTTATTTAGAAAACAATGTTCTATTTTATCCATCCTGCTAAATAATCGAAATATTGGTAAGAGCATTTAGCAACCCGAATACCAAATGGGTATATTCTTTGGACACGTGACGTTTCCAAGACGCATCAAATATCAATTTCACGGCTATCTTTAAACTGAGTTTTCGATCAAAGCGTTGATGGGAAAGGAAACTGGTTTAACGTTGTAAATGAACAAGCAGGATTTTCTAAGCAAATCTTATATGAAGAATTGTGATATGATTACATTGTGTTACATGTACCTAAGGTGCACAATCTGAGGGATTAACCATTTCACAAGAATTTACAAAACACATCAATCATTTCGAACCAGTCAAGACACAGCCATGGGATGTCATAAACCTGCTAAATAAATGCTTCCAAAATAGTTGGATTAACCCTTCAGGTGCAAAGCCTTTAACCCTTTACCAAACGCCGATTTTTCGACTGTCCCAAATTGAAAGAGTTTGTAGACGGTATTTCAAAATGTGATGAATTTGAAAAATTATCTTCTAATAGTGCATAAAACATTGTGGGAAAAGGAAACATTTTTAAGAGACGTTTGCGAAAAAAAGTCAAATGTCGTTATTGTTTGGTAATGGGTTAAACTCTAAATGACTCTTGAGTATGGTTTGCTGCAAGCATTTTCCAAAAAGGTTGGATTAGGCGTTTCAGATGAATCCTTGTTCCACAAACTTTACAAACAGAAACAATGTGTTGAACGTAACACATAGCTGAGTATCAACACGTGTACGAGAAACGGGCAACAAACAATGAGAAAGTTCCACCGTTAGAAAAGCGAACGTAAAAGACATCTCCAAGACAACGCACTCTCACTGCAGAGAAAAAATATCGGTAATTAAAAGAGAAAAAACGCCACTCTCCCACGGCCTTGCTTCTATTTCCACACCATTTCTATTGATCCAAACTTAATTATAAATCAATTAAAACCCATTTCATTAACTCAGCGGACCAATAGCTCATTAATATTTCAGGTCGCGGCATTTCTGCGGCATTCTCCATGGGGCTTTTCCTTTTTATAAAGAATGAACAGCCATTGTTCTTGCGCTCTAAAACATATAAAAGAGTGCTTGTTTATTTTTTTCAAGCTGTAATGCCATTTGTCCCCCTTTTAAATAATGATGAAGCGTTGTTTTGGTTAATATGTGTTTGTAGTACGAGCAAGTTTTGATTTACTCTTATGCTTTGAGTCCTTAACCCTTATAGTGCTGGAACCGACTTCGTCCGTATGCAAACAGGTTATATCAATAGCCTGCCGCCAAGTAAATTGGCGGCTGGCCGGTGATCTAACCTGTGTGCTTCTCTGAGTATCTTTCCTCGTCAAAAGTAAGCAGATACTTAAGGTTTTGGAAAGCAAACAAAACAAAAATCTATTTTTAAAAAAGTACCCAGCATTCTAAGGGTTTATGGTCCTATACCAACAATCCTTCACTAGAATATAACCTGTTTGGGTTAGAAGTGGACCAAACATAATCTCCCCAATAGTCAATATAGAAAGTCAACTTAAGGGACAAAATTCTGCCTTTATTGCATATATAGTATAATTCGGAACGTAAATAAATAACCATGTTTACCATTACGATTTCTTAGGAGGAAAGTGTGCTTTTGTGCTTTTGTTTAATATTTTTTAATCTAATAATCCACAAAGAAATATTTTGATGAGAATTTGGTCCTAAAAGACAATGTTTAATGATGTGTCTTCAGTATTTGACTTTCCCACATTTTACTCATTTTCAGGGTTTGATCTTGTATGAACACTTGTCGAAATGACCTGGTGAATGATTTAAGAACATTTTTCCTCATGTTGCATTATCGAATTAGGAACCATAAACACAGCTTATCAGTTCCATTCAGTTTGTTTGTTAGTATTTGCAATTGAATTCATGTTCATCATTTCCTGACATCCATGCCCTTGCTATTTAACCAATATAAGAGATGCAACATTTGGGATGACTACCGTATGTTAGCCTATGTATTGCTTACAAAAGGGATCTCAATCGGTAGAGTTCTCACAGTATAATCGCCCGTTATCGTTAGGGTCCGATAAGGACGAAACTCAAGAGATTCGTTTGCAAAGATAACGATGGTTAACACTCGGGGAAGCGAACAATTCGAACTTGAACTAGGTCACGCTGGCTGCAAACAGAAACAAGCACGCCTATCAACAACGAGTGACCTTGATTCGATTTGACATTGCAGCATTGTTTCACGCCAAAACAAACAGCCCAGATAAGAATGGAGTCACTTTCGATACGGGCGTGCAGTATTAGCACGCGTCGTAATCTTACCAATCTAACATTCATATCGAGGCTGCAAAACACAAACACACTTGCTAACGTTTAAGACTCCATTTCAATGAAGACGTAACTTTTCGACGACGGTGTCTGCGCTGTTTGAATCTTGGTGTACTGGAGTGATACTAAACGTCTTCAAATTGCTTATGTTCGCTTCTTGTTATACTGGCTTTGAACTGCTGTGCTATTACCCTATCGGTACTAGGTGACTTACAGCAAATCAATACAATTCCTCTAATGCCGTTGACAAACTTATCAACGGTTTTATTTGAGTTCATCCGCCATTTAAACGCAGCAGTAGCTGATGATTTAATAAAGATCAACGAACATTGGAAATAACAAAGATGTTCTTTATGAGCACGTTGACTTTAATACCAATAGTTTCTCCACAAATCGTGTTTGACTGTTTTTTCAACTTACCAGCATTTAGAGACCGCTCTTTGAAAGCGTTACGATTTAAACGAACAATCTTGGCTTATCAACCTCAACGAAGACAAGGAAATGTTAACAAATGTGCGAATGACAAACGAACCACATCATAACAAAACCGACCAAAATGCATCTGTGTCGAACAACCCTCCTAGTTAGTCTTTACACTCAACATTTCAGTCATAAAGGACATACATGTTTGTTTATATTTTGAGAGACGCAAAAACCTTTTATTCCTCATTTCATGAAGAGTGTCTTGAAAGAACTGTTTATATAATTACATGTGCTTACTTATATCTTTTTTTTCACAACACATTAACATTAATTCAGTTATGTTGCGATCTTCGACTCATATTGTGGATTAAGACCCCATACTCAACTGTCTATAAGGACTGGTCTAGTCGTTTGTGCATTGGCTTAATTACACCGAAGAACAACTGGCTTATGGATGCAGCAAAAGGCTTTTACCGAACATTGCAGTTTATGGCTTATCCGAACTATACGCAACATCATACAACAGCATTACTGAATGAATTGAAATATTCCTTCCTTATATTGAAAAGAAACCATTGTGACAAAAGGAGTATTGCTCGGCGCCAGCAATTTTTCCTTTTATTACAATGTATTTCAAAGAAGTATGTTGTAGGTGTGTTATATAAATAGTTTAGTTTAAACTTACTTCTTTTACATCGATTGTGAAATACGTTTTTACAACTTAAATAAATCTCTATTGATTCTGCTTCTCGGATACTACACCAGTACCCGCGCCGATTCATTAATTCTGGCAAATTTCACATCGCCTAACGGGAATTCCAACCCGGGACCTTCAGTAAAAGAGTCTAACACTCTACCTCTGCACCACCGTCGCCAACCTATAATATTACGAGTGCATATATTTGATATATATGAAGCACGATGTGGATATTCAAACCAGGAAGACGTTTCTCGGAAATTCGCGTACAACCGCCCTTATTTGCAATACACGACGGCTTTACGTACAAGACTGCAGTGCCGATATCTAAAGTGTCAGTAAACGTCCCTTGGCAGGCGCCAACATTTCCCGCGCACCCTCGATAATGCAGCAGATAGGAGCATTAATGCTGATTCCGACTTGTCGGCTGCAATGGTATATGACCCAGGAAGGGGGTTCATGCAGGATAGACTACCAGTATACCCGTAAGAATCGTGGTGTTGTTTGTTTGTTTGTTTGTTTGTTTATTGTCGTGTTAGTTTTTGTTGTTTTTTGTGTGTTCTTTTCATCGCGACGTCAATAATTAATCAGATGTTTTGCTATTATTTACTCGAATGAAATAGAGGAATATACCAAGCCCAATTAAACAATAAGATGGCACGAATCTTGGCATAACTACTACCATTCCAATCATTTACCAGAGGGGACTACATGACAATTTACAAAGTCCAACTAAACTAAGATGCCTGGGTGGAATAACTATAGAACCATCAGTATTTCACAAGTTAGCCAGGAGGACTACTTCAAGAAAATCCAAATACATGTACGCGGAAGTGGGGGATCGAATCAATGCAGAACGGGGCTTCTAATCAAAAGGCAATGGGAGCGAGCCCCTAGGAAAGTGTAATGATAAGCACTGTAATAAGAATGTAATCAAATAACTAAATGATTATGATAATAATAGCATTCTGCTATTTGTTGTCTGCCATTGGGGAATTATTTATGGGATATTAACATCGTAAATCAGAACAGAACAAAACAGAATTTATTCAACCAAAGTACAACATGTACATAATCAGGGTAAATTGCAACGCATATATGTATATTATATACGGCTTGGGTTAATTGTTAAGTACTTAAGAAATAACAGCGCGCTTTTTGCAGGTCCTTAGCGTCGATTTACCAACACATCTGTTATAATTGTCTAGATTCGAATACCCTAGAATAGAGCAACACGTTTGACAAAGAGGGAGGTTGGAATGCTAAATTAAAACAAAGTGAACACACGTGTTACCAATTTGGACTGCACACAAGCCCTTTACAATTATACTTAAAAACCATAGTTATCTCGTTAAACGTACACACACCACTGACATTTCAGATGAAGTCCCGAGCAATTTTGTGTTTCTAAAATATTCTTACGGAACAGTGATGTAACCGTTTAGAATTAACTCATGTAACTATATAATCGATCCATTCTCATCAGAACTTAAGCATTTGAGAAATTGAGCAATATATTTACATGGCTCATATTTTCACTTTTTCTTTTACTATTTACGTATTTATTCTTTCTCAAATTGAAAACTGTTGTTGTATCCGGAATTTCGAAGTGACTTATTAAAATAGGAACGGTATGAAAATAACAATTATTTTATAAACATAAGGGTATCTATTTGACTGGATAACGAGTTCATTCGCACACAATGTAGATTTTGTGTATCAGTTCTACGGAAATCTTTATAAACCCAATACCTGGGTTGCAATAATGCTTTTGGTTATGAAACCAGCAAACCGAAAGTACCGTTAAACTCACTAACCAAAAAGTTCACAAGCACCTAATTAACATAAAAATTTATCTTCATTCGCAGTCAAGACTTTAACGATACAAAAAGAACATCATTTTGTGCGTATCGCGTCGTAAAATGGGTATGTTCATATTTTCAAGGAACATGCCACCCAAAGGTAGTTGTAAATTTCCAAACCACTTTGGAGGAGTAGTCACGGGTTCTAGCTATCAAGAAATCTACAGTTGCCAGCTGTATACATTCTCTTCTAAAAGCACTCGACAACGTCGCATACGTAGTACCCATTACGCAATACCACTGTAAGCAGAAATTACGGTAACCGAATCTTTGGGGTGGGGGGGGGGGGTATTGCCTTGTTTGATCTGAGTTTACCGAATCATTAAAAATTAGTTAAAGCTTACTTATTTTAGATCGATTGTGAAGCAGGTTCTTAACTTAGATCAATCTAAACTTGCATAAATCATTCTCGATTTTGCTTCCTGGACACATAAAAAGTATTTGCACCGATTGTGGATTAGGGAAGGGCCGCTAAATGGAACCCACTACCCATTACTCACATGAACCAAACCGGCGAACCCTAGCGTCCCAAAGCAGACCCTCTACCTTTTGACAGATGTCTTCCACCACAGTGTCGACAGCTTTCATATCTACTACCCAACATCACATCGATGTTACGCTTAGCACTGTTCACAAAAAATGTGCCATTTGCACCATTGTCATTTAGTTCTTTCTGTCACTACAAGTGTTTGTTTCTCTTAATTTAGACTAGTTACAAAATCAGAAGATTATACAGTGTTGAATATATGCATGTCTTAGAAGTTTTCGTTTAATATGTCAATAGTGAAGAATACATCTGTTCCTCGTTCAAGCAAATGATGCAATTTGTTTTGAATGATTATAGTGTCGACTATTGATTTCCATTTCGGAGTGTCTAACTTACTACATATTTAAGAGAACAAATAACATCACACAATCCGTATTCAAGATACAGTCGAAAGTCATTGAAGATTGCGAATAAGTTGACAATTTTCTCTATGAGTCATTGCCTAAGGTTGAATCTACTTGGACGTCCGAACATTTGGGAGCAAAAAACTCGGACTTTGTAACCATGATGCACACATAAAGTTTCTGATAAAGTATCCATAAAGTCGAACAACCTTCTACTTATAGAAATAGATAGGCAATAAACTGTAGAGTGTCAATGTGTTTTGACAACACATGCAAGAGAGAAGAACAATAACGTCGAAGCAATAACTTCAATGTGCAAGTAGGTTACAGAGAATTCGTACGAAAAGAATCATTGCATTGTTGATGAAGTTACTGCCTGTCTGTATACATTTATCAGTCATTTCCCAGTGCGTTAATTATATTTGTTCCTCATTCTCTGGGTCAAGTATTTGTCATTATGATGAAATTATCAATGCTTCAAAGGTAACTCACAAATGTTGCTTAAAATGGCAGAACAAATGTCGGTAATCTGAAATTTAAACGTGACTTCTCCTGTATTCGTTAAAAAAAATATAATAGGACGAAAATAAACGACCATATCCAAAAGTCACCAATAAATTTAAAATTTAAACCTTTTCTGGGTATCTCTTACACACTTTCATGAAATAAAAAAATGAAAACAAATCTATTGTACACTATACATGGCTCGCGTTTGTCTACACGTTATTGCATTGGCAACTTCCAGTGAATAGCAAACAAGCCAACATAAACAAACAACTACAATGCAACAACACTGCATTCATGAAATGTCTAACGAGACAAGGTTCTGGACTGGATTTAGAGGCGTAGTGTGAAGTTTCTGATAACAATAAATACATGTGTACCTAAACACGAGATTGCGTGACGATGTTAGGTTGGCACATATTTATTATAGTTCAAAAGAAGATGAGCAATAAAGAACTACAATTAATACGCTAACGAAAATTTGATTGATAATCAAATTCTAGTAACTTGTTTGCCTCAATCATTCAGGATATTGTTTATACCCATCGACATGCTAACACATTGTAATACCTAGTGCTTTGATTCGCTTTAAGTGATCGTTTTTTAAAAATAGAAATATTTTATTGATAGCTGCAAAAGAACCTTTAGTTACTGACGACTTTACCTGGATGATAAAGTGTGTTTTTGATTTACATGACGATATAAGAAAATATGAAAAAGGTTATCAACATCCTACATCATGTAGATGAGTCTTTTCATAAGATGAATATTAACCCTTAACCCTTAGAATGCTGAGTTATTTTCTAAAAGTCGATTTTTGTGTCCTCTGCCTTCCAAAACCTTTAATATCTAGTTAATTTTGTTGAGGAATGATACCCAGAGTAACAAACAACTTAGATCATAGGTCATCCGCCAATTTACTTGACGGCTGGCCTGAATCTAACCAGTTTGCATAAGCGCGAAGTCTTTTCCAGCACTATAAAGGATAAAGTGTGCTCTTCGCTTCGTCCATAACACTGATGAAGATCCTTACTGAAGTACAAAAAAACAACAGATTGGTGCTAACGACCTCAATCTATGCTTGACGTCACAAGGTGTTGTCGATGCACCCTGAAGTACAAACCACCTTGGTGCCAACGACCCAAAACTCTTCACCCACTACCATGGCCAAGTAATGAAAACGATATGATTAAGATAGCTAGCTAACAATTAACCTTTAAAAAGGTGGGCATTTTTTTTAAAAAGATTTTTTGTGTCGTCTGCTTTTTTAAACATTTAAATATTTGCTTAATATATTCATTCGTAAGAAAGTTATCTAACAATTAAGCCTTAAAATGCTGGGTAATTTCTAAAATAGATTTGTGAGTCTGCCTTTCAAAACATTAAATAACTGCTTAATTTTAAGATATTCAGGGTAGCAAACAGGTTCGATCACTGGTCAGCCGCCAATTTATTTAGATCTAATCTGTTTACATAAGCATGAAGTCGGTTCCAACACACTTGGCGGCTAGTATGGAACTAACCTGTTTGCATATGCATGAAGTCGATTCCAGCACTATAAGGATTTAACTGTGCCATGTGCTACGTCCATAACACTGATGAAGATCCTTACTGAAGTACAAAAAAAACACATTGGTGCTGACGACCTCAATTTCCGAACGACGTTACAAGGTTTTGTCGATGTAACCTGGAGTACACCTTGGTGCCAACACTACCATGGCCAAGTAATGGTTCATGGTGTTTATCTATTATCGTCTTACATCTCGGGAGTTCAGGGTAAGAAAGCGTCTGACGATGGTCATATGACATCCGTAGATCACTGCATCGTGAAGACGATATGTTATTCGAAAGAAAGCTAGCTAACGATTAACCTTTAAAATGCTGGGTATTTTTTAAAAGATAGATTTTTTATTCGTATGCGTAATTTTGATGAGGACATATACCCAGAGAAGCAAACAAGTAAGGTCACAGGCCAGCCGCCAATTCATTCGGCGGCTGGGCTTGGATCTAACCTGTTTGCATAAGTCGGTTCCAGGACTATAAGGGTTTAATACAAAAATGAAATAATTTATCAAGACGTTCATAGTTTCCTCTTCAAAAATAACAAACAACATGTTTCTTATCCTTTAACATTATTTCCTATCACTGAACTACAAATTTACAAAAACTAAAGAACTTGCAAAGAGCACATGGTAGCATAGCAACACACACAATAATCGGGGACCTAAATAATTCTTTGGAGAATGCTTGTTTACTTAAAACTATTCAAAATGTCATCGACAAGGTTTTCACACTTTACACATGATATTGGTCATCCGATTTCATGTTAATCATTGGTACACCTGGTTCCGGCTTCGATAATACTGCACTTAAACCTCTACAAAAATATAAAATGAAGGCAGAGATTTTCTTGTGGATACTTGACAAATCTGTTTTGTACTATGTATGAATGACTAATTCATGCTTTGATACGCAATGTATTGCATACGTATATTTAACCCATTACCAAATAATAACGAAATATGACCATTTTGTTGCAGAAGACTCTGGAAAAGATTTTGGAAAAGGAAAAAGAGCTCGTAAAGAGCAATTTCTTATTTTCCCACAATGTTTTCTGCCTATCATAAGATTAATTTTCAATTTCATCTAATTTTTAAATGTTGTCTGCAAACTCTTTCAATTTGGGACAGTTGAAAATCTTGCTTTTGGTAAAGGGTTAAAGCTCTACAAAAATATGAATGAAGGCCGATATTTCCCGATGGATCATCGACATATCTACTTCATACTAGATATGAACAAACCATTCCATCTTTGATACGTAAGGTATCGCTGAACTAAGTGCGATGGTAAACCAAATCAACAAAGCAACTCATCGTTTGAAATATTGCAAGATGACAATCGCTCAAACAAAGAACAAGACAATTAGCCAGATAGATACTTTATTGATACGTAAGGCCATAACCCCATCAGACACAAGAAGTAAACCTTTCAGAGGCAAACCAGTATCTTGCTAATTTTAAATGTAGGTTATAGTTGCAACTTATCCTGTCACTAGTGCCATTTTGGGACCGATAACTAGGTGCCGTATAACATTTGTGATATCCGGCACTAACCATGTAACACATGCACGTGACGAACCATGACATCATAAGAGCGCAATGACGTCATGTTTACATCATTTTCTACTTATTTTATCCTTTTTTCTCGTGTTTTATTTACATCCTGTTTTTTTTTAAAGAATACATAAAGGTAACAGGATAAATAGAATAGATGGTTGGTGTCTTTAAATTGGAAAAGTTATCCGGCTCGGCTTCGGATTATTATCCGTTTCGCCTTCGGCTCACCGGATAATATTCCTAAGCCTTGCCCGATAACATTTCCGATTCACGACACCAACCATCTATTCTCTATATATCAAAATGTCATTCAAAGTATTCATTCACTATCAATATGAAAACACAAGCAATGAAGTGCCTGTAGTATTTTATAAGATGAAAGCTACAGCAATTTTAAGCACGGTTTTGGTTAATACAAGGTCAATACAAAAGAAATGCTAACACCATACCTGTAAGTTGCTAATGTATGATTCGATAGTTCATCAGACTATCTCGTTTCTACATCTTGATGCACGACGTACCAGTGCACCAACGACATAATTCGGGAACTAGGTCAACCCATACGTAAATACCCGTAGGTTCCTATCTAGGATGGAACCATTATGATATGTATGAAGACGATTCCAGTGAGCAATGCCAGGTATTTACTAGTGAATTTACGCAAGCAGCTTCCAGGTTCTGATGCCAATAACATGAGCGGCTTCTTAAACACTTTACCCTTGGAATGTTGCAAAATAGATCTTTCATACACAATCGTTGTGTTGTGATTTACATGGCCAGGTTACGTAAAAGACGCTTTTCTTGCTGGGAAACTGCTTGACAAATGGTCTTTACTCATACAACAATACGGGAATTTGTGGCCGGTGAACTATGTAAAGCAACGGCATAGGAAGCAAACTGGAACAGTTTCCTTTGGATATTAGTTTGAACCAGTTGTGACATAAGAAAAAATTACTTAAGAGTTTCGATCTTGTTACATTGGTTTCAAACGTCTTCTCCAAAACAGTTGGTGGACATTCGAGGCAGCAAACCTTATCCTTGGTGACGTTCATCAAATCCCTCGAGATGCATTACTTTCTGACATGTTTTGTAAGCACGTGATCAGAAAAGTCAGAGGATAAACACTTGCAGCAGAGAAGCAATCATCATGTAGCTATAATGCAGATTCCTTTTATTGTTGACACTTTATATAATGTTAGAGGCAATAACCAGTTAACCGAAAGAATGGGAAATTACAGACCGATTGTAGTTTTGATCCATGAGTCCCGTTATAGAAAGTAAAGTTTTTTAAATAAAAAAATGTGACATGCTTGTAACATGATTTTAAGCTTGAATATGGTTTATAGCAATGTAAAACATTGTAAAAGTTTCGCTATTTGCAGAATTGTCATTCGTTGGAAGCAATTCAATCCTAAAGCATAATTAACAATTGCGTTGTCTTGCAAAGCAAACGTCACGCCTGATACCTTGCCCTCTGCTCGTAGGACGAGATTCATTTCAATGGCTTGACTGTGTATGTTAGCTTTCTCCCCACGGAGAACAATTGCATGTGTACTGGGTGTTGCTCTCTCTTTAATATGATAACTGCATTATGCATACGTATAATACTTTAGAAGACAGATGGCGTCATTGTTCTTTGTGTAGATTTATTTCGATGTGAAGCGACACATGTTTGTTTCGCTTAAAGAAGTTCCCGTAAATAAGTTATTCACAGAACTCCAAACATCAAATCGCCAACAAGGTTTCCAGATGTGTCCGAATAAATTCCGAACCTAATTCCAACTTGAATGAGCTAATGAACTTCTGCAAGGCTGTAGAAATATTTCAAGGTAACTACCACAACATCGTATGATCTTTATATCGAACAGGGTCCAATCGCTGCTAATATGTAATACGACTAACGTTATTATTATTGTCTTGTTGCTGTTCTGTGTAAACGCGATGGAAATATTCCAAGGCAGGTTTTTGCTTCGTTGCCAATTAAGTTGTACAATACTGTTCTGCAACAAAACCGAAATGTGTTTAATTGTTCGTTATGTGACTTTTGGAGTAATTTGATTAAACATTACATCATGTTGCCGGGTAAAAAATTGTTGAAAGAATGTTCAGGGCAGTTTGATTTTGTATCTTTGTCATTACATTTCATAACAAAACATCCTGCAATGGGAGGTTCTGCAGGAAACCCAAAATTTCTTGCAACGAGAGGTTCAGCAGGAAATAAAACACCATTCAACAAGGGGTTCTGGGGAAACAAAGCATCATGAAAGGAGTGGTTCTGCAGGAAACACATATTATGAAACAAGAAGTTCTGCAGGAACAAAACATCATTCAACGAGGGGTTCTGCATGAAACAAACATTATAAAACGAGAGGTTTTGCAGAACAAAACATCATTCAACGAGGGGTTCTGCAGGAAACAAACATTATGAAACGAGAGGTTTTGCAGAACAAAACACCATTCAACGAGGGGTTCTGGGGAAACAAAACATCATGAAAGGAGGTGTTCTGAAGGAAACACTCATTATGAAACAAGAAGTTCTGCAGGAACAAAACATCATTCAACGAGGGGTTCTGCAGGAAACAAACATTATAAAACGAGAGGTTTTGCAGAACAAAACATCATTCAACGAGGGGTTCTGCAGGAAACAAACATTATAAAACGAGAGGTTTTGCAGATCAAAACACCATTCAACGAGGGGTTCTGACGAAACAAAGCATCATGAAAGGAGTGGTTCTGCAGGAAACACATATTATGAAACAAGAAGTTCTGCAGGAATAAAACATCATTCAACGAGGGGTTCTGCAGGAAACAAACATTATGAAACGAAAAGTTTTGCAGGAACAAAACATCATTCAACGAGCGGTTTTTTAAGAGAAAACATTACGAGAGGTTCTGCCGGAAACAAAACATCAAGCAACGAAAGGTTCTACAGGAAACAAAACATCATGCAACGAGAGGTTCTGCAGAAAACAAAACATCATGCAACGAGAGGTTCTGCAGGATACAAAACTTCATGCAACGAGAGGTTCTGCAGGAAAGAAAACATCATGCAACGAGTGGTTCTGCAGGAAACAAAACATCATGCAACTAGAGATTCTGCAGGAAATAAAACATCATGCAACGAGATGTTCTACAGGAAACAAAACATCATGCAACGAGAGGTTCTGTGGGAAACAAAACATCATGCAATGAGAGGTTCTGCGGGAAACAAAACATCATGCAAGGAGAGGTTCTGCAGGAATCAAAACATCATGCAACGAGAGATTCTGTGGGAAACAAAGCATCATGTTTCGAAAGGTTCTGTGGGAACAAAACATCATGCAACGAGAGATTCTGTGGGAAACAAAACATCATGCAACGAGAGGTTCTGCAGGAAACACAATTTCATGTATCGAAAGGTACTGCAGTAAACAAAACATAATGTATCGAAATGTACTGCAGTAAACAAAACATCATGCAACGAGAGGTTCTGTAGGAAACAAAACATCATGTATCGAAAGGTACTGTAGTAAACAAAACATTATGCAACGAGAGGTTCTACAGTAAACAAAACATCATGTAACGAGAGGTTCTGCAGGAAACAAAACATCATGTAACAAATGGTTCTGCAGGAAACAAAACATCATGCAACGAGAGGTTCTACAGGAAACAGAATTTCATGTTTCAAATGGTACTGCAGTAAACATAACATAATATATCGAAAGGTACTGCAGTAAACAAAACATCATGTAACAAGAGGTTTTGCAGGAAACAAAACATCATGTATCGAAAGGTACTGCAGTAAACAAAACATCATGTAACGAGAGGTTCTGCAGGAAACAAAACATCATGTAATGAGATGTGCTCAACAAAACAATATTCAACGAGAGGTTCTTTAGGAAAAGAAGAGCTGCAACTCGATTTTTTATTATAGTATACCACATATGCTATTGCAAATAAAAGGCATAAGCTCATGAGCCCCTATTTATACCATCATGTTCTAGCCTGGTCCGTCTTTAAATGATTGGGATAAGATGTCAAACGTTGTTTGCATCTCTTATGAATATGTTTGGTTGTATCTTGCATTTAACCCTTAGAATGCTGGGTAATTTTTTTAAAAATAGTTTTTGTGCTGTATGCTTTTAAAAACCTTAGATATCTGTTTAAGTTTGTCGAGAAAAGATGAGTAGCAAACAGGTAAGAGCACAGACCAGCCGCCAATTTAGTTGGCGGCTGTCCTGGATCAAAACTGTTGAGACTCTTTCCTCTTTTCTGATTGAAATGTGTTTTAAATTGCGCAAACCTTTTTCAGACTGGCCTGGATCTAACCGTTTTGCATAAGTAAGAAGACGGTTCCAGCACTATAGGGGTTAAAGAGGCACACATTATGAGAGTGTACGTTTTGCCTCGTCTTTGCTACCATTGTTCACCACTGTATAGGCGTGCGAGCAACGCACCTGTAATAACGCTGACGTCATCATCTCGCCTGGAAACGAGAGCATAAAGAGAGCAGAGTGATGTTTAAGCAACAAAGCGCCACCAAGCGACATATTGATGGTACTCTGCATAATGATCACACCAGGTGGTGTGCCAGGAGCCGTTAAGAGAGCGCTCGCTGGCGTCTTGTAAATCTGAACACATCGGGTTTATCCAATGAAAACACCTCTGAGATAAAATCGATGCCGCCATATTGTTTCTCGCGAGACCTACGTCATTGTACTTTCGTTTCCAAATATAGTTCTAAAATTCGAAATCTAAATCGTCATTTAATTTGATGAAGGATACAGTTAAATATAATTTTATCACAACTTGTTATGTCATTATCATGTATAAGCTACCGATGAAATATCATTTAAACGATGTTCAACACTTACATCTACATTGAACTACTTAATGTGGACGCTTATAGGAAATGTGTTATCATCCGGGGACGATTTACCCGAAATGTTGTTACCCTACAATTATACACGAGGTGTATTTGTCAGCTCACGGAAATATCCGAGTATTTCCGATTCGAGTTTTGACTCTCGAACGGGACCCCGGCCTAGACACGGTGTTCAACGATTTTCTTTTCATCATGTTGCTTTTGTAGTTTATCTTTAACTTAGAATTAAGCAATGTCTCCTTATTCCTTATTGCTTTTTTTACAAGTGTGATGGTGAGATGGCTTATGTTATTTTATTACTATACCAAATGTTTGCATCAAATTTAAGTGATGATCGTTCTTTAGGCTGACTGCGTAGCCTTGTATCCTTCTGCTTGTAAGCGAATGGAAAACAAGTGTATTCGATCGTGTTTAAAGCTACGATAATGGCCTAATGCACACACCAATCATTCACAAAGCTTTTTAAAAACTGGCGTCCTCTATCAATATAACCTTCGAATAAACATTGTACTCACATACTGTTTAAGACTGATCGTCCAAAACATGATTGACTCTAAACTTCTGTACCGATTTATTACTGCGAATTTGTTCAAGGAGACCTTTCAGAAAAGCACCAATGATCAATGAGTCAATCTTAATGATATTATTTCTGATAAACTCGGAATAGTAACAAGAAAATAACACACCATCGTTATAAAATCCTCAACGGTTTTACATTATGTTAACTAACATACTAGTACGCTGGATGTATGAATTAGATGCAGTGGTGACTTTAAGTTACAAAAGTTAAGATTGTTATGTGTAGGACAACACCCGTGTAATGGTGAAACAAGGTTCGGACATGTACATGCTTACCAAAGTCATTTATGTGTCCCAATGATTGTTGGACACATCTTCTCACTTTGTACCAAAACAACCAATACGTGACAACTACCCTAAAGTTCCAATCTTTCAGGTAATACATTGTCTTAAAAGTTACGTACCACAAGTGGGTATTAGATCGGGGCTCTAACAAAGTTTATTTGGTGCAGTAGTGGAGTGCTCCTTTTTGGGACACATTACTGTTATCCAAACTATAGGGGAAGCTGTAGGTCAAATGTGACTTTATCAATATCGACGGACGTTTGAGGATGGGTTTGTTTCGCATTTTTTTGCTTAACATTTTATGCAGATAATTTGCGTATGTTTAAAACAAAATACCCTCTTTTTGGTATTAAGAAAAGCAACACGTCAACGTAACATGCCATTTGAGACGTATGTTCGAAACGCCCCCATCGACATGTTGCTATACATTATTGTACTTTGGTTTAAAAATCAGTTTCGACTTACGCAACTATTTTCCTGAATTCGATTGATAAACGCTACCTTGGGTAACGTTTTACTAAACAATTTGTACTAATAAAACAACCTGTCCCATCAATTCAACATTGAGAAAAGCAAAATCACAAAGTAACTCTTTATTGGAATCGTCACTTCGAGACGCTTTCAAATATATATCACATTACAATATTGTAGTTTTATTTGTGGTGCTTTTCAACATTTTCAATTTGGACTTACGCAATAAAGTCTTTTAGTAAGACGCTACCCTGTTGTTTATGTATCTTAACAAAATTTTGAGAACTGTGTGTGCGGGCATTATGGCGGATCAGGGGCCATATTTATCGATACTCTTAGTACTTTGTGGAGGGGGGGGGGGGGAAACCTGCCTTCCGCCTTTATCATGTTTGTACCAGATGTAACCTATTTTACTCTCTCCATACTATTCCACAAATTTGGCACCGACTCCACTAAATGTATTAATAAACAGTTGCATGGCAAAGTTACAACTTCAATTGTGTAGTATTTTCGTGCAACCCTTTACCTGGCGTGATAGTTAACCCTTATAGTGCTGGAATCGAATTCATGCTTTTGCAAACAGGTTAGATCCAGCTGGCCTGTGATCTAACCTGTTTGTTATACTGAGTATCTTTCTCCATCGAAATTAAGCAGATAATTAATGGTTTTGAAAGCAGATGACACAAAAATATATTGTTAGAAAGTTACTCAGCATCATACGGGTAAATTGAGTCTAAGAAACTCTTAACACGTGAAAGAAAACTCGGATCCCTGTTTGAAGAAGCCTCAATAAAAATACCTTTTCATAGCTTTTTGGTTACCGCTAAAAAGTCTCTAAAGAATAATTCTAAATTTCCATATTTTCGAAAGAGTTAATTTTCGCTGTCTTCTTTTTTTGTACATTGATATTTGGTTTTTCAAATTAACGAAAACATTGTGCATGCTATGTTAAAAATCTAATAATTGAATCAATAAAAACAACTTTGAAAAAAAAAAAAACATTAAAACACACATCTTTGTAGGAAATGAATAACTTTATAAAGATGGGAGCAATCCTTATTTTATCATTTCCTTAGTCGTCTGCAACATATGCGAAACGATTCCGGTAAAATTTGGTAAAACCTTCGAGGAGGAAGAGTAAAACTTCGTGCATTGGCTTACCTGTTGAAGAGCCAATCAAGGGTCGTTGAGTATCACGTGATTCTGTAGTTATATTTAGAACAGCTCGGGCTATTTCAGCGTAGCTCTTCTGTCCCGGTGCCTTTGAACGGCCGCCAGACTAAGTGAAATTGAAATTCGAAGGTTTCTTACGTAAGCGATTCTCTTCAGTTCAAATGAAAAATGTAACCATGGAGACCCCGTGAGTCTTGAAATTACAAGTTCTGGTTTTAATTAAATTAATCATTCGCGGGGCCCTGCGTAGAGCGCACGCGCTTTCCCTCAATTTAATTTCATAAAGATACATTACCAGAATAAAATGCTTCCAGACTAGGCTGTTCTTAATTTCGTTTTCGTTCTACCTGAAACTCTTAATAAAACAACGATTCCAAGGACGTACAAAACACATTGTGAAAGCAATATGCGTGCAAACTAGACAGCTTAACCCATTAGCAAACAATAACGGCATTTTACCAGTTTGTTGCAAACGACTCTGGAAATCAGACGGCTTAATAGAGAATAGATGGTTGGTGTCGTGAATCGGAAATGTTATCGGGCAAGGCTTAGGAATATTATCCGGTGAGCCGAAGGTGAAACGGATAATAATCCGAAGCCGAGCCCGATAATTTTTCCCATTCTATTTATCCTGTTACCTTTATGTATTCGTTCAAACAAACAAGATGTTAATAAAACATGAGAAAAAAGGGAAAAAAAGTAGCAAAATGGTGTAAACATGACGTCATTGCCCTCTTATGACGTCATGATGCGTCACGTGCATGTGTTACATGGTTAGTGCCGGATATCACAAATGTTATACGGCACCTAGTTATCGGTCCTAAAATGGCACTTGTGACAGGCTAAACATGTTTATGCGGTTACAAGTGTTGGAAACCTTGAGTGAATCCTATGTTAGGCACACACATTTCAATATGTAATAAGCGTTCTCGTAATGAGGAAATTATTCCTTTCCTACAATGTTTTCCAGGGTCGTCTGCAAAAACTGTTGAAATGTTATTATTGTTTTGTAAAGGGTTGATTAAGGCCTAATCAATTGTTTGGTACAATTATACGTAATAAGTGTTTACGACATAAACTCCTTTATGGTAGTAAGCTTTCGATAAAGCGCTATAATTGTCAATGTTTATTTTTATACGGTAATTCCACAAGTAATAGAGAATAGATGGTTGGTGTCGTGAATCGGAAATGTTATCGGGCAAGGCTTAGGAATATTATCCGGTGAGCCGAAGGCGAAACGGATAATAATCCGAAGCCGAGCCCGATAACTTTTCCCATTCAAAGACACCAACTTTCTATTCTATTTATCCTGTTACCTTTATGTATTCTTTCAAACAAACAAGATGTAAATAATACACGAGAAAAAAGGAAAAATAGGTAGAGAATGATGTAAATATGACGTCATTTCGTTCTTATGACGTCATGATTCGTCACGTGCATGTGTTATATGGTTAGTGCCGGATATCACAAATGTTATACGGCACCTAGTTATCGGTCCCAAAATGACACTAGTGACAGGATAATAAACTATATCGTATACATGTACTCTTATTGTCATAAGGAAGTAATTTACCAATTTTGATGCAAACCCGTCCCGCGGTAAATGCGAATAGTGCGTGTCTAAACTAATCCAATGAACTTAATGCAATGGTTCGTTATATATGGCATAACACTGATGCATTTGGTTTTCAGACACATAATTGTATTTTATCATAGCAATTGTCTCTTGGAAAATTTGGAATAGAATGATAGCGTTACTCATTGCTTTCTTAAAGGCCCATAAAAGGAGATAAATGCTATATCAAACGATATTATTTGGTAATTTTTTAGACTGATTCAAATAGTTACCCCTAGAAAACACCGTCAAAACAACTAAAATGTGAAAGTAAACCAGAAATAACCCAGATTAGCAAGTTTTATTATTCAGATTTCCTGGTTCTTCACCTCTGACGTTGACAGTTGATACACACATTTTTTAACCGACCTATCAGAATTCGTTATTTTGAATATGTAAACAAACAGGTTGTTGATAAACATGATTGAATTGGAGACAACTATATTTCAAGCTAAAAAAATAACTTATTTTAAATGAGTGTATTTACTAGGGTCTCAAGGCACTTGTAAATTAATTCTCATGACTTTTATGAATATAATAAAATAACTTAATAAATCTTTTCACTATTTTATTTGTTCTCCTCTCCTTTGATGTGCCTTTAAGGAAGAGTACCCATAATCCGCCATTTTGAAATTAATTCATACATTCGGATTCCCTCGGTCGTACTCGGTATACATCGGTCGGACCAAAACATTATTCGCATTACTTCGAATAGCTCCGGCCAAGACAGGTGTTTACCGAGAACGACGATATTTACAAATGACGGCATCATATTCAAAATGGCGGATTATGGGTATTCTACCTTAATGCGACATTCGTTTAAACCTAATAGTCGCATATTTCTAAGAAACCTCGATAAATGGAGGAAATGCTATCAATGAGCATTCATCGTAATAACTTCAAGTCGATATAGAAAAGAAAATTAAATTTAATTTCTCATATCTTATCACTTTTGTCTGCTACTCATTTTCATACGTACTGATACGTTCTCTTATAATAGAATGGGATAAGATGCAAAGATTTGATATTGCCTATTCACTAATAGAATATTCGTTAGATATCTCGCATTGGATGCCTACGTCTAAGGATATACAGGCGCAAAAAGTAGAACCGAGAAGTATTCACAACAATAAAGCGGTGCTTCGGTGCTACAATATATCGACGGCGGTCCTCTACTTATCCTAACCTATAAATAACCGGCGGCGGTCCTCTACTTATCCTCACCTATAAAACACCATCGAAGAGGTCGCACGTGGAGAATCTAATGCATTTTCGGAGCACAAACTGCACACCCTGACGGGTGCAAAGATGACGTTGATTTAAACGTTTGTCCTTACAAGCCGTGAATGAATTAATGAACTAAATCGCAATTTCATTGACTCTTTATACATGTATACGGAAAAAAGGAATTGATCGACCTTCAGTTAAAACGATCTGCGCAAATGGGCAATTTGTGAGTGGAAGATATGCTAAGGGAAAATTCCGCTAGTAATTCCTTCCTATGACACAATGTAACCATCATACGAATACGTTGTAGACTACCAGTACCAAGTAAAGGGTAAAACTACGCATTTTGTCAGATAACAATGTCTCCAGTGTGCGTTTAATGCAGAAATCCTATTTTCCTATCAACGTCCTTGTAGTTTTTAGAATGGGAAGAGGCTCTTGGTAAAACATTTAAATCAAAGCGGGAAATCGGGAAATCTTATAAACGAAGAGCAGATGCCATCTTATATCTTTTCCCCATTTACTTTCCTTTAAGTACTGCAACGATACAAGTCTTTTAAATTCATGATTATATTTCTTGTTAGTTCAACAACAAACTTGTATTTGGATGAACTATTGCAGCTTTACTCATAACTGTTGATTTGACAAAGTTCCACAACACGTATACAATTTTTTGTTTAAGTGACATTGTTAAATGTTCTATGTAAGATACTGTCTTTGGAAATAAATCGGCTGCCATGCAGCTGAAATTAAGCAAAAACTTTTCAAACTTTCATTAATGTTACAACCAATAGAGAGTAAACATTAACCCTTTTCCAAACAATTACGACATTTTACCACTTTGTTGCAGACGACTTTCGAAAGCATTGTGGGAAAAGGAGAAATTGCTCGTGACGAGCAATTATTCCTTTTCCCCCAATGGTTTCTGTCCTATCAGAAGATTATTTCCCAATTTCATCAAATTTTGAAATGTCGTCTGCAAACTCTTTCAATTTGGGACAGTCGAACATTTGTTGTTTGGGAAAGGGTTAATAAACGTCAATATACGCAAGAGTTTCCTCAGGTATATACCGAATCAAAATGATCCAGTGATAGTTGGCACACAGTCAGAAGGAAGGGTACGATCAAAGTGTACAACAAAAACATTGCACATTTTCGCGCAATAAATAATAACCCCTAAGCTGATGATATAGTACGCGTGCGGTATTCAGGCTGCATAAATATAACGCTGATTATCAGCCATTCCGGGCCGTAATTTGTCTTCCGGTATCTGGCAAGCCGCTTGCGCATGTTCCCAGGCTACGGCAACATCCCTGGGCCGGTACTCGATAAACCGTACCGAAATGTACCGGATTGGAGGAAATTATATACTCAAAGACAAACGCTTTAACCCTTTACCAAACGCCAAGGTTTGGGCTGTCCCAAATTGAAAGAGTTTGCAGACGACATTTGACGACAAACTGTGATGCAATTGAAAAGTAATCTTTTGATAATGCAGAAAACATTGTGGGAAAAGGAGAAATTGCTCGTTAAGAGCAATTCTTCCTTTTCAAACAATGTTTTTCAGAGTCGTCTGCAACAAACCGGTCGAATGTCGTTACTTTTTGGTAATTATTTAAGCGTTTTTTTATTTCTTTTCCGAATTGAAGGCAACTGCAGACGACCATAATCGCGAAATGCAATTTCTCAAATCAGGTTGAAAGTGTTAAACAAACCACAGCTCTGCCCCAGAAGATGGGGTTGCACACTTTCTTTAATCTGAAGAGGTTATAAATGGGTAACACAATTAGATGTAACTTATATTTCAAGCCTTGTCTTACAACAAGCTATCAAACTCGAAACAACGATAATGAGCTTTTTTGTTGTTTCGGGCAGTGATTTATGCATTGGTTTTGACTCTAGCTTCTATATCATGTCTTTCAAATCCGTCAGAAAAGGTAGGGATATACCTCAAAGTGTTTTCATATTTCCCTTTATGTCAAAGTAGGAAGGCATGTATGAATACTATTTCTGTAGTTAACTATCTGTTTTCTATGAAAACCTTATCAATGTCTCAATGCAAGATAATAATAAGTCCTTCAGAAACATGAAACACTTACTTTAATATAGCAGTGGGCGCTCGTTATGATCTATGCACTTAAAGAAAATCTTGTATATGTTAACCCTTTCCCAAACAGTAACGACATTTGACCACTTTGTTGCAGACGACTTTAGAAAACATTGTGGGAAAAGGACAAATTGCTCGTAACGAGCAATTTATCCTTTTCCCACGATGTTTTCTGCCCTATAAGACGATAATGTTTCAGTTTCGTCACATTTTGAAATGTCGTCTGCAAACTTTTTCATTTTGGGACAGGCGAAAAGTTGCTGTTTGGTAAAGGGTTAAGATACTCCAAGCCAAAACATAAAGTGCTGTAAGCATGATAATACAGCATAGCCTTGGCGAAACTGTTGTACCTTCCTCGTGACGCGCTTCATTGTTTCGTATCTGCCTATGGAATTTTAATAGTGCAGGATCTACATATGAATGCATGAGTGATACACTGTGCGTGCCTAGAAAAGGGGTGGTTCCTTGTGTTTTTGGAGCATGCTAAATACAAAGTGCCTAAATGTCCTTGTTTACAGATGAGAGAATTTGAAAGTCTTACTAAAATGTCGCTGAAACAATACCAGTGTTTGTATTGTTGTTTGATATACATGTCCAATTAGAAGTAGCTAGTGAAATCCTAGTCATTTCAGAAAGCTTTAATTAGTTATTGAATGTACCACTCATTAGTAAACATATTTAGTGTTACAGTCAGCCTAAAACCTTCTTTGCATCATTACCAACTTGAAATGGATGTAACACATTAAATACATGACATCGAATGTACTTCTATCGTAACTGATGAGATTTAATGAGGAATTTCAAAACACCGTTTCAAATACCATCCATGGAAACTTGCCAATGAAAACGAAATTTTAAGTGGAAATTTTGAATATCATGCGGCGTAAGTTGCCTCGTATTTTATCTTTATAATTAGTCACACAGCTTGTGGGAATAAAACTTTAAATGCGAACAGCTTAGATAACAAAAATACCATTCAGAAGAGTTCAAATATAAATATCAGATCGTATTTAGCAATTAGATATTGGGTATACCACAAGTAATGACACATTGGCATTTATTCATAGTTGGAAAAATTAACAATGGACATTACATGAAAAGATCATCTGACACCATTTTAGTAAACAATTTACAACAAATATAAAATCATCTTGATCACAGATTGAGCAAACTTGAAATTTTTATATATTTAAGGATCAAAAACCAATAACAATACCTGTACTAAGACAAGCAATAATCTTACTTTAAAGCCTTTTCATTTCTTTAACCATTAGAATGCTGGGTAATCTTCTAAAATAGATTTCTATGCCGTCTGCTTTCCAAAACCTTAAATATATGCTTGATTTTGTTGAGGAAAGATACTCAGAGTAGCAATGAGGTTAAATCACGGGCCAGCCGCCAATCTACTTGACGGTTGGCCCGGATCTAACATGTTTGCATAAGCATGAAGTTTGTTCAAGATCTATAAGGCTTGAGAAAGGTTTCAGCAACTATCAAAGTGCCCATTGTTTCACAGCCCTGATGCCTCGCTTCATCCTGCTTATAATTTGAAAAAGGAGAAGCAAAATGTCAGTAGCAATTCATTGTGCTTATAATTTGAAAAAGGAGAGCAAAATGTCAGTAGCAATTCATTGTGCTTATAATTTGAAAAAGGAGAGCAAGGTGTCAGTAGCAATTCATTGTGCTTATAATTTGAAAAAGGAGAGCAAGGTGTCAGTAGCAATTCATTGTGCTTATAATTTGCGATAGAATAACCAAAACGACAGTAGCAATTCGCTAGGTCTGTTTTAAACAGTTTCAATGCCTTGGTCAAAATACCTGCAAATATTTAAAATTTTGAATTCAGAAACCCCAATAACAATTTCGACTAAGTAAACGTTCGGGCACACAACCAAACAGACGACAGTTTGCCGGTTTTTCCGATGTTTTTAAGCTCTCGTCTGCAGCATGGGAAAGCGTTAAAGAGCTGCAGGCGCTCTGTAACTATACAATTTATCATTCCCACCAAAAGTTCATTAATTATTGCGAATCATTTGCACGTGTTACAACTCTAAAAGCCATAACCCCTTTCGGTATCATTACACGACTCGTCCAATTTGAAAAAAGGCAAACATATCTGTACTGTTACAAATAATTGTTCAGAGCATTTTCCTCTTTTCACCATGTTTTCATAGTCAACGTCTATATAAAGAACATAAAGGAAAACTCAACCAAGTAGATGACATTTCGTTTCCACTCCTCCCTGTTGAGGAGTAGGAAGACATGTACTTGGTTGATTTCTCATTTAGATTCATTGACAACGAACACGTGGTGAAAAGAGGAAACAATGCAGGAATCGTTACTTGTTACAGTTCAGATATGTCTGTATTTTCCTCAGTATTTGCGTATTCCTTTTAATTTTCAAGACGTTGACACTGAATACGTGGTGAAAAGAGAAACATGCTGGAAATAGTTATTTGTAACAGTTCATATATGTTTGCCTTATTCTCTTCAGTAATGGTATGATCGAGTGGGTAACAAAGCGGACACTTGAAACCACTTATAGCATTACAGAATATGTCTGAAACTATGTCATTACCTTGATTTATCTATATATCACATGTTTTTGGGATCATCTTGATATGTCAATGGGTCTTTTGACAGTAGAACACGACATTTGCTTGAAACTCGTGCTGCTCATCCAGCGCCTTTGTTTGTATGCGATGATTAAATGCGTGTTTTATCGGTTGGCCCGTTTAAAACAGGAAAATGAAACAAGGGTGGAAAACAAAACAACAAACAGTTGATGTGAATGAGGGAGATGTTTTGGAAATATGTGATTATAGTAAATCCCAAAGAGCAAGAAGATAAGTACTGCAATTCAACCAACCAAAAACAAAGAGGAATAAATAGTGTTAGTAACGCCTACTTTCTATGATAATCGGTAGTAATCAGAAAATATGACACCCCCATCCCCCTTAAAAACAAGAACAACAAACTATTCCAATGCCAAGCATAAAAGCGTTGGTTTAAAACCCAGAAAGTGACACGTTATAACTTAACTAATTGTTGAAAAAGATTTTATATACAAAAAAAGATGTGAAAACTTTTATTTTCGTTTCGGTTAAGAGTTGAATGCAATTCCAGCTGCAAACCACATGATGAGAACAACTCTCAACTACCCTGTACCAGTGACTCGACTTGCTTAGGGGGCATATAAAGGTCTTTTATTCGCATTATCTTAACCCTTTTTAAAACAATAACGACATTTAACCGCTTCGTTGCAGAAGACTCTTGAAAAGATTGTGGGAAAATGCGAAATTGCTTGTAACAATTTCTCCTTCTCCCATAGTGTTTTCTGCCTTATCAGAAGATTGATTTCCAGTTTCATCACATTTTGAGATGTCGTCTGCAAGCTCTTTCAATTTGGGACATTAAAAAATCTGGCGTTTGGAAAAGGCTTAAAAAGGAAAGTTTAAGACTATGTTGTTTGTACCCATCGTTGAGACGACTTTCATGGTTACCTACAATATAGGGTTGGGAGAAACAATAACATGGTTACAACGCTTAACTGAACTTCCACCAAGTGAAAGGGCTAAGAATAAGGACCCTCAGTTCATAACAATAACCGGGCTTTCTCTAGAAAATGTATAACCGTGGGAAATTTGTTTCTGTCATAATTAACATGATCTCTTCTGTTAATTATAACAATACTTAAGCGTGTCGTGTGGAAACCGCTCATAAGCCATACGCTTGAGCTGGGGGCATCGTGAAATGTTCACTGTTTGCATTTCTTATGAATTCAAAACAAAATATAAAGTCTTTGGAATGTCATTCTTACACATGCTTTCGTATTAAGAACGTTCCGTCAATTCTACTTTTGACTGAATAGGATCCATGGTTCCATGCGTCTTAAAAGTCATTCTGTTTCAAATGAGTTTTGAGACGTAATCTTGCGCATTGAATTAGACATTTCTTCAAAGTCAGTCGCTTAAACATTGCACTTATGAAATTGCACGTCTGCATTGACAGTATCCCGGCAAAAGTGGGATCTGTTCTATCATACCCTTTACTTCTTCCATACAAAATGTCATTTACATCCAGACTCTGTCGACCATACAAATACTAATCTTTTGTATAGAAACATCAATACCATGAATGGCTAAAATCGCAGTGTCTGGCAAAACTGGTGTAGCAAAAGTTGTATCGTCTTGCGCTTCAGTTTGAGACGATCACAAATTCTGTACGAGGGGACGTGTTTGACAAAAAGCGCGACTGATAAGCAATTCAAATGGAGACACGCTTCAAGTCACACGCTGGTCACGTGCACACTGACATTCGAGAGCAGACGAGAAACAATTCGCGCGCGTTCCCGGCTTCCTTCGAGTCTGTAATGACGCAAAAAACATGTGTTTTTACTCAACACACAAAAAAGCATGTTCTCAGCGTTTTTTCCCTCGGCAAACAGGGGAACGAGCTATTGCGGTTAGCCCTTCACACCACCATAACTTACTCTGATATGTATGATGTTGACTTCAGGGTACCGCTTTACTGAACGACTTACGGGAATTAGTTGGATAAGTTAAAACGGAAAGCATATTAAAGTTTCTTAAATGGAAACTTAATATTGCAATGTGACACATCATTGGAATCGTCTCTTTGAGACGATTCCAATGATGTGTAACTTTGCAATATTACTTAGCCCAATGTTGAAATAAAAGGGGATGTAGTTTTGAACTTACGCAATATTTAAGCACAAAATGTCTTGTAAAAAGGTACCCAGAGACCTTCTTGACAAAAAGATAACTTGTTTTATAAAGCAAATTGTCCTCATGCCACTATGCCTTCTTTCTATATCGTTAACCTGTTATTGCTTATGCTTTCTGTTGTCTGGTAGTGCTTTCAATTTGGACCAGTCACGAACGCCTATTTGGAGTGATAACGAGAATGGTGTGAGTGGTCTCCTTCTGACAAATATGCTAGTGTATGAATCCCGCCCTCGAGGATGATAACAAATTTCTGATGGTGCTATCCGTCCTGACCGGCTTTCATGGGCAGCAAGGAAATGACACTTCTCCAATCAACGTTGAGCCAGGGATCGCAATATACTAAAATAGCGTTGACGAAACTTACATCTCCAGCAAAATAAAAAATGACAGAACAAAAACAAAATTTCGCCGATGTGATGTCACTAAAATGCTGTTTAGAATACCGGAAAATCAACCCATAGGGTTGGACTTTCTTCAGCTTTAGTAAAGTTGCATCTGTTCAAGCAAAGCAATTCTAGGTCAGTGCAGTACAGTTGTTATGGGGAATAAACTAGTTATATAGAGTTATTTAATTAGTGATTGTAAAGTTGACATATTTGTATTTATAGTTGTTCATTAAGTTTATTATTGTGCTTCGCATATATCACGCATATTTCGTCAATCAGTAAATGCCGGTATTTGTGATGAATGAAATTATGTTCATTAAAAGATGTTTTATTGTGGTGATGCATTGCTGGAAACATGTGAAGTTGAAGAGATGATATGTTATCCTGTCACAAGTGTCATTTTGGGACCGATAACTAGGTGCCGTATAACATTTGTGATATCCGGCACTAACCATATAATACATCCACGCGACAAATCATGACGTCATAAGAACGAAATGACGTCATGTTTACATCATTCTCTACATATTTTTTCCTTCTTTCTCGTGTTTTATTTGTATATGATTTGTTTGAAAGAATACATAAAGGTAACAGGATAAATAGAATAGATGGTTGGTGTCTTTGAATGGGAAAAGTTATCGGGCTCGGCATCGGAATATTATCCGTTTCGCCTTCGGCTCACCGGATAATATTCCTACGCCTTGCCCGATAACATTTCCGATTCACGACACCAACCATCTATTCTCTATCACTTTGTTACCTGAATATTAGTCATAAGCCATCGCTGAAGTGTGTTGTAGAATGGAATGTCATATAAAGGACAAAAGAAAAAAAAACGAAATGACATTGATAAACACTTCTTAGAAAGATTTAAGCTTGCAATCGGAAAGGAGATATGGAGCGTCTGACACCATCCTGAACGGAGTTTTGAACTTTGTTTCATTTGATTCTCGTTTATTTTTGCATATTGGCATAAAATACGAAGGTGCGTTCACCTCCATTCTTTAGAGATATCGACTTCTTTCACAATCGTCAAGTTGAACACAACAACTCTTTAAGAGCACAACAAGAAAAGAAAGCCAAAAACGTATTGTCACACAAAAAGGGATCATATTTTGCAGTTGAATGTTATGTATAAAATATGGCCCATGAATATCACCCTGGAAGACTAGGTTTATGACAATCTGAACACATCGGGTTTATCCAATGAAAACACCTCTGAAATAATAGGGCTGACGCCATATTATTTCCCGCGAGAATGACGTCACTTTACTTTCGTTTTTAAAAATAGATCTTAAATGTGAAATCTTAAAAGTCGTTAAATTTGATTGAGGAAACAACTATACATGTCACAACAACAATTTTGCCATTTGGTATGAGTTACTGATAAAAAAATGATTTTAAAGGATGTCCAACACTTCCATACACATTGAACTACTTAACGTGCACGCTAAGAAAATGTGTAAATTGCCGGATGCCGATTTACCCGAAAAATTGTAACCCTACACTTATATCCGAGGTGTATTTCACAGCTCACGGAAATACCCGAGTAGTTCCGATTGGGTTTATGATGGGAGCGTATATTCAATGTGCTAGAATAAGACAGACTATCATAGTTCGTAAGCCAGTTAACTCCTTACTCAAATATGCCTTATTGTTACGCATCTGGTGCAGATACTTTAAACCTTTAAGTGATACAACCGTTTTACTGCTTATGCAGACAGGTTAGATCACAGGCCAGCCGCCAAGTAAATTGGCGGCTGGCCTGTGATCTAACCTGTTTGCTACGTTGAGTATATTTCCTCATCAAACATGAGCAGATATTTAAAGTTCTGGAAAGCAGACGACACAACAATCTATTTTTTGAAAATTAACCAGCATTCCAAGGCTTATGAAACAATTGTGACAATAACGCGAATCTCCCCTAACGAGCAATGTTTGCCTTACACTGGTTTCTCTCAGAATTTATATAGAACACTTGTCTTGCCCATTGTCGTCTGCGGTTGCTTTCAATTCGGATCAGTCACAAACTTTCCATTTGGGGAATGGGTTGATTAAATGTTCTTGGCACAGACAGAGTACCTCGTGATAAATGGGCTCTTCGCATTTCGCAAATAATCCTTTTGCACTTGTTTTAGTTACGTACAAATCAAATGGGAGTACCTATCCTCTCATAAGCGCCAGCCAAATTTATTTGTTCTCTGGGAAGGAAGAACTGATTGCTCTTTGAAATATATCACATGATAGTTTGGTTGCTTGATTGCAGAAATTCAATTAATATTTTTCACTTTTGAACATGTGGTCTTAACATTGTGTGCATAACATAACATAACATAACATAATTTTATTAAGACATTAAGCACACAAGCTCATAGTCAATACATATATAATTAATTACATGCGATTGATATGGTGGTCAATATAAGCAATATACATATTCACAATAATTGTATCAAAAATACAAAAATAAAGTAAGGAAAAATGTGAAAAAAGATAATTAGGAAAAAAATGGTGAGAGTGGTTTGGTTTTGATAGGTGCTTCTGGAATGGTCTATTGTTCTATGGAAAAGCTATTTCTTCTTAATTTGAATGCGTGTTTGTAGTAACTGGATAGTCGAATGAGAAGAGGTTTTCTATCGGTATTCAGTAACTGGGTGAATTTAAACATATTTGGGTGATTAGCAAAATGTTTTGGAATATAAGTTGATCTAAGGTCTTTGAAATAAGGACACACTAGCGTAAAATGATATTCATCCTCTATGTCATGTAGAGTACATAAATTGCAGTATCTTTCGTTTCTTACTATATTGGTTTGGCGTCCTTTTTCTATATTTAGTTAATGTGCAATCCACGTGTATCAACGATTCATGTATTTATATAGTTATTTATTTACTTATTCCTTTACAAGTATGTTGCTTCTAGAATGATTAATTAAAATAAAAGCTTATTAGTTATCTTTTTGAAGTTGAATAATTGGTTATATAGCCATTCAAACGTATATCTATATCTAAACAATGACGAAACGTTAATATAAGACACAATATAAAATATTTACCCATTCGGTCATTGATTCATAACGAACTTCACTGTATATGGTAAAAAAGTGTACGAGATCGTACATAATGTACCCTACAAATACTAATTCGTAGGCTAATGGGTTAAAACATCTGCTGCCAGTATGCAAACGGGAAACGTTCATCAGCGTTTTATTGCTGATATTGAGGGTAATTAGATATCACTCATTTAACGATAAAACCGTTATATTTCCACGGGATGTAGAGTACATCGGGTAATATCAGTCAGTCTTTAATCTATTCCACCATATTCAAATATGTGACTAGTCTAGGTATAAAGCAATAGCAGACAACAGCAAAAAAAATAATAATAAAAAACAACACATTTCTGTTTCAGCATTAAGTGGAAATGACAAACTAACTGAGGAGGGACATTATTGTTTTGACACAATACTTTTTGACAAAAATTGAGGTTGTGTCAAAGTGAGGTATGAAAGATCAAAGGGTTGACCCATTGAGCATCCATGCGATATCCTTATATGTCTGAAACAGACGAAATAACTGACTATCACTGAAAGAGATGAGTATGACCGCCTTGGACTAACTTACATAAGGCTAATGTTTTCTCAACATACTTTTACCGTTGTATAACGTATTCTGAAGAGACACCTATGTTCCAATATTATAAGTTTTATTTCTGTTTCTAAAACAAAATAACACTGCATTCAAAGGAGTCATTTACGTTCCATAATTTTGACCCGTATAAAGGGGTCGATGTCTTCTATGGTGAAAGGGGGATTCAGAAATACCTATTTTCCGAAGCTGCCATTTAGTGTTTGTAACACTTATAACCTTATGAGCTTTAACAACTTCTTTTCAGACTTCCTGTTTTCTACGAACAAATGCCTCTTGTTTAATCACAGTTAAACTAAAAACGTGTACCTACAGCAATGGTAAATAAGTCAAAGCATTTTACTTGAACTTACTAAAGGTTCTTAATCACAATTGTGAGGAGATTTGGAAGTTAAATCTGTCATGTTAAACTGCCCAACAGCTGTACTGTTATATTATATGCACAGAGGAATAGTCATTCGACGCAAAATTAGGTCGTTTGTTTGATAAAACGTTTATTGTTTGTTCATGTACTTTAATCTAAAAGCGTTTTATCGCTTTTGAAACATATCGCTTATAAACTGTACATCCTCAGATAAATTGACGCTCCCTGAATAAATTATTCATTCAATCGCTACTTTTGATCGTATATCAGACAATAATGAAAATGTTGGTTTGTTTTAACATTTCATTCTGAATTTCATTTTTTTTTTTGCTGTACCATGCACCTTTAACGGCTTTTGGATGTATTCATTTGTCCTTCGAAAAACGTTGAGACAGAAAGAGCCCATATTTAGTCTTATCTCAGTTTCTTCTAGACAAACCAGCAGCTTCACAAACATGAAACTCCCCTAAAACCCGTGCACCTCACCTCATATTTAAGAGAAAGTAAATTGAAAACTTGTAATACCATGTTGCTTATCTTCAAACAATTTCACACGCCATTAGCTAAATGTTTTACATTTTGTTTTCGCATTCTCGGCGCGTGCACATCTGTTAGTCGCTCGTTAACCCATTACCCAACAATAACGACATTCGACCAGTTTGTTGCAGACAACTCTGGAAAACATTGTTAGAAAAAGAGAAATTGTTCGTCACGACCAATTTCTCATGTTCCCCACAATTTTTTCTGCCCTATCAGAAGATCATTTTCAAATTTCATCACATTTTGAAATGTCGTCTGCAAACTCTTTCAATTTTGGACAGGCGAAAGTTTGGCGTTTGGTAAATGGTTAAGCAGTTCGACGACACAACCCCGCGATCCCTTACGTCTCTATTTCGTCATAAAACTCATGTGAAGTGTATCTTTGTTCTTTTTCTCTTTGTTTGAAGATATTTTTATGTATTTATTTGTTTATGTGTCTTTGTGTTTCTCTACGTCCTTGTGTATATAACCTTGTGTAAATATGTGAGCATGTATATTTCTTACTGTCTATTTTTTTCTGTCTTTGTGTCCATAATGTTGATGTTTTTTCCTTGTATGTCTGTCTACATTTTTCTCTCTTTGTGTTTGCATGTATCTGTGGGTATATTTGTCTATGTCTGTCTTTTTCTAGAAATTCCTCATCTAGCCACGACCTTGTATTGAACGAATCATGACATAAATAAGAGGTAGCTATATCTAATCTTAGCACCGTGCTTATCTTGATACTAGGTTTCTTATCATTGATTTATATTCGATAATATCATACATAAATCTAATGCATTGTAATGTTTAATAACGTTTCAGATCAGATTTAATTCATGGTGTATGCTGCTGAACTTGGTTTAATTACAAGAATCAAGAATAAGCTCTTTACAAGTGGAGGGTTTAATGCAATACTATAGTAAGTGCTTCATGTTTATGAAGCACTTACTATAGTCCTGCATTGAACCCTTAAAGTTGTCTCTTTTCTTCTTTTTAAACCATTCTTTTGTTTTCTTTCTTTTTACTTAAAATCCTTAGAATACCTTTCACCGGAACTGGACGTTTTCACGTACTTGCAGGTATAACGATAAAACCGATGGTGTTTATTTCAGGTGTCTAATTGCCGAGCGCGTGTTTGGGGTCAAGCGACACATCAATGTCAGATTCCATCGTACGTCCAATCACACCTCATTTACTTTCGAAGGTAGCTTCTCCCCCCGATTTCAAATTAATCTCTTTCAAATTGATAAACGAGCCTGGTAAATGGCCTTAGTCGTTAGATATCTGGACTGCACAATGGCAGACAATCCAAACATCGTAAACATTTAATGAAATAATTAACTTTTCGGTTAAAGAAACGTTTTACGCACGCGAAAACCAGTGCAAGCTTGAGATTGCTTTTGTACAAAGTCAATTGTCTATGGAAAGAGTGGGCCCCCCTCAGAAACAGCATGTTGACCGTGCTCCGAAAAAAGGATACAATACTGAGGTGTATAGATCGCTTTGTAACGTTTTACCCTTAGAATGCCGGGTAATTTTCCAAAAAGACATTTTTGTGTCGTGTGCTTTCCAAAAAGCTTGAAAATCTGCTTAATTATGTTGAGGAAAGAGTAGCAAACAGGTTAGATCACAGGCCAGACGCCAATTTACTTGGCGGCTGGTCTGTTGTCTAACCTGTTTGCATAAGCATGAAGTCGGTTCCAGCACTATAAGGGCTAAGATACAAGGGTTACGACGTCGATTTTGTTATCGTAGACGTAAAGTAAGGAAATTTTATGAGACAGGCCCCAAAGCTGTCTGACATATTTCCCAGTGTTTTTAAAATTTGTCTCTTGTCCAACATTACACTTCATGATCATGAGAAGCATGTCAAATTTCCATTATCAATGTCATTACCAATGCCATGTTTGCTTCAGGTAAGGCACAATTTTGTAAAGGCCTACTTTTGTAAATACTCGTCCGTTTACACACTATAGATCGTTGTTGCATTTAATGGCCATATAATTATGTTCTGCAATACATTATCGATTCCAAACACAATATAACGATATCGTTACATAAACAAACAATCAATTATAGATGCACAAAGTGTGGTGTAACGATGTCATAACTCAACAATAGCTGTATCCAAGTCTGAGTTGGAAAATTAGATATACAAAACTTCGCATCGGCCCTTCTTATTGTTCTATTAACATTGTTTTTAAACAAGACCTCAGTTTGTCTTTCTTATGCTGCAACTACCAACAGTGTTCCCCTTGTTTTTAACGTTTGAGCAGCGTTTGTGTCTAGCCTCGGAGGCTTTGTGTTCTTCAATTGGTCCTTGTTCGAAATCGGACTATTTCCATTGTGTGTCAAAGGACAAGCCTCGATTTTCATTCTCATCGGTTTATTATTCAATGGGCGATATCAGGCGTAGAGCTGTTCTACAGTATCTCATTGGAACCACAGTAAATTAACATTTAAAGCGTTGTACATAGACGCGGCCTAAACACGAATGCTATCGATGGCACAATACATACAATCATGATGGATTCTCTGTAAATAACTTAATTGTTGGACTTATAATTAACGAATGTGTGCTTTCAATTATGAACTATAGCCACAATAGAAACGTGATTCTGTTTTGGTCTGTACATCATGTATTGAACATTTGTATCGACCTTTGCCAACTTCATATACCTATCAAGCATTTATTAAAATTCTTTCATATAATGATTTCAATGGAAGAAAACTTTAATCGCTGCGTCAAATACTTCCAGGTATTTCAAACAAATTATATTTTGTCGGTGAGTATGAATTAGGTGTTTACGTTTACACGCCAGGGTAACAATGTGTGTGCGCGCAAAGTAAGCTCTGTTGGTAGGGTATTTGCACATTATGCAGATATTCTGAATTCGAATCTGACTGCATGGTTGTCTCACCTCGTTGAAATACCAGCACGATTGAATGATAAAAAAGATTTAATGGAAATATGGTTAGAAACCCCTCTGTAAACTGCACAGTCCAGGAATAGGTATTCATTAGACCACTGAATAATCGCATGATCAGTTAACCATCTATACTTAAGGGAAGGGCCGACGAGAGTATTAATCTAAAAGGAAATACGTGTTAGGGTTATATACGCTGCATTCATTTCCGTTATTTGGATTGTATTAACCCTTATAGTGCTCGAACCGACTTCATGCTAATGCAAATAGGTAAGATCCAGGCCAGCCGCCAAGTAAATTGGCGACTGGCCTGTGATCTAACCTGTTTGCTAATCTGAGTATCTTCCCTCATCAGAATTAAGTAGATATTTGATGTTTTGCAAAGCAGACGACACAAAAATATATTTTTAGAAAATTACCCAGAAATCTAAGGGTTAAGTATGAGTTTATTCAACGGATCATTGTCCCTACATCGGTATGCACTTCGCGGAAACGGGAAAACAAGCGTTTATGATGCTACGCTACGTCATTATCTTTGGCGATTCTCGTAGTATGGCGATCGACATGTCCTGCGGAAATTAGTCAGTATGAGAAAAAATCAAAACAAGAAGGTAGTATGTACATGATACAGTGTTTGATATGTTAATTTTTTCTTCTTATTGTTATTCTACGTACAGATGTTTGTTTGACGGGAAACTGTATAGTTTAAGTCAATAAAGAATTCTTGATCTTCTTGATATTTGAGAAAATTGGTCCTTGCCAAAAATATACCAATAAGCCGAAAACATCATTGCTGCAACGAGTGTTAATTAAAACTGATGGACACAAAAGCATATGCTTATGGTGCAATGACTGTGGCAGAAAAGTGAAATGTATTAAAGATTGTCCCGGTATATTGATATTTATTTTATCGGTATTCTTTGGCGTACAAAGGGGTGTCGAAAAACATAAAGAGACTTCTTAAAACTTCATTTTGAATTGCACGTCCAAAACGCTACGAAATGCTTTCTCGAATACTATCTAAAAGTGGTACGTGATCTTTATCACCAGTTGGTAACATAAGAAAGGGGGATTTGTGGCAATTGGATATCATTTGTTACAAGCAAAGACTCTTCCTTAGTCTTCGAACTGATAAACAGCTGCCGATGGTTTGGCACACCATCCTTTTCTAGGTTATTCGAACCTAACGCGAGGGTTCTAATCTATCACCCGATACCATACCTGTCGCTGCCACTATCCAGTTCTTTCAAATCCGTGATTGACCACTAAAATGGGATCTGTGACGAGAAAACTGTTCGTCCAGATATGCGTAAAATATCGAAGAAATCAACCTGTTATATTCCAACACATAATGTTTCGGTTAAAAACAGTTTTGGAAAGCTTAATATGTTCCGTTGTGTTTAACCTTTAAAGTGCTGAAACCGACTTCATCCTTGCGCAAACATGTTAGATCCAGGCCAACCGCCAAGTTCATTCTTCTGAGATATATTTCCTCAACAAGGGTTAAGCAGATATATAAGGTTTTGGAAATCAGACGTCACAAAACTCTATTTCAAGGAAATTACCCAGCATTATTAGGTTCAACAACGCCAATATAGCATTCCAGATGAGCGTAACAAACTCTCAAGGTCCACAAGGTTTTAACAATTATTAAACAAGCACCAATTAGAACCTTCCCCTTTTCATGCGACGCAGGTCATCTTGTCATTTATAACATCGAATGGTCATTAAGAACCCGCTCTGACCATTCTCTGTGTGACAAAGGTACCTGATGCGGGGCGCAATACATCAGTTAATACGCAATATTTCACGCGTGTCTGTTTATTGAGCAATTTAAAGCCACTCAGTGTGTCGCATTCATTCTCAATAAATTGTAATTCAGTAACTCTTTGCATAATCAGCTAACCTGTTGTTGAATTTAGAGGCTTGGTATTGATCACTTATGTTGATAAATATTTAATTTTCATGCGAAGGAATTGGGTTTTCCATATTGACAAAGCAAACACTTAAAACGGACTTTGCTGCGTACTCCCTCAACAATCATATTTCTCTTCAACAATTTATATTGTTATCCAACATCGCACAGAAGCCACAAACAACGTTTTACCCTAGTGATGTGCTGGAACCGACTTCATGCTTATGCAAACAGGTAAGATCAAGGCCAGCCGCCTAATAAATTGGCGACTGGCCTGTGATCTAACCTGTTTGCTACTCAGCGTATCACATTTCATTAGAATTAAACCGATATTCAAAATATTAGAAAGTAGGAGACACATAAATCTATTTTTTTTAGAAAATTACCAAGCATTCTAAGGGTTAATCGAAGAGCCCTGAATATGGATCCATTGGTCCTTGACGCATTATCCGTATTGATGGACCCAGTGTGAAAGAAAACGCCCACCCACATTACGATTAAAGTGACGCGAAACGATCTGCGGTAAATCCGTTTTTATAAATTTGCAGTAAACAAATGAATGGAGTGACACTTGGCGATTCCCCCTGACGCCCGCCTGTCTTGATGGATGCATAGATGTCAAAGCGATGGCTACTGACCTTTGCTGACAAAAAAGATACCCGCTTATTTCGCCGCGGACAAACAGTACATACGGGCTTGACCAATGTATGATAGTTTTGGTATAGTCTAAGTTGGTAGTACAACACAGCAGATAATAACAAAATAAGCAAAGAAGCACTTTTGTTGTGAGTGGGCGCATTTCTTTTTTTTTTTGAGTATGAACTGATTACACATTGAATCTTCCGCTACATTTAGTCAAAATATGATATAGAAAGAGGGTAAAACGATATACACTCTCTAAGGTTTTGAAGATGAAAATGAAATCACATTTTGAATAGGGTACTTATTTATCTCACCTCTGGGTAATGTTTTGCTAAATGACCGATAAAGATATTACCTTAAGTCAAAACTGCTACACATGGATATCATTTCAAATCAAAAGAATGACACAATTATTTTACTCGCCATTAGAAGCGTCTCGTAGAGACGACTCTAATAATGTGTTGCTCAGCAATGTTTTTGTTTCTTTATCTCAATATTGATATGAAAAGTAAAAATGTTTTAAAATAACGCAAACGTTAAGAGTTTTTGGTATTGCGTTATAATGCTAAATGAAATATGCCCACTAGGCTCAAATTTGCTTATGAATGTTTTAACATATCTTAGTATGTTCAGATGGTATGCGATGGATTTCAAAACCGTTGAAACCTTTTTGAGTCTGAATACATAATTATTCAACGTTTGCAGGCTCAATTATTGTTTAAGACTGCTATTCTCAACTACGTTTCATCCAACAGTTACCCTGCTATAAAGTTTTAAATATATATATTCTTTAAACCCAAGTTGCCTTCCTCTCATATGTGAACAAGCAGCTTTGAATTATTAGTCATTCATATAATTTCCAACACTCTCAATCCCTTGTAGGTTTGACAAGCCCCCTGGTTTCCGGATTTTCATGCTTACAGGGACACTGGTACTCGATCATGCGTGTCGAGGGAGTGTTTGATTGCAATGCAGACGTAAATACCACGTCATGCAACAATCCTCCGTACCAGCGACATGAATGAGGCATCACTATGCATCAGATATCGGTGATCCAGGATGATCCGCTAAGCTCCTCTGTCTGATTTGGTGATTTCGAGAGTTCAACGTTCGCGATTGCATTTATGCAAAAGTGCACTTATCCGTTTATCGGTGTTTACTTGTTATTTAAATCGCTTTGCGTGGTTGCATCATGAAAGGCATTATTATCTTTGAATCCATGCTCATACATATTGAATGTTATCTTCGTTATTGTCTTGTCTTCCCTGTGTGTGTGTGCGTGTGGAATTAAGCACGTTTTTCACTTAAACAATTCTTGAGGACGAGTCATAATTATTTGCCGCTGCAGCCGACTGGTATGAGCAATGAAAACCATGGCTTTTCCGCGAAAGAGAAACAAGGCAACGGAAGGCATCAGGGGTGGCAAACCACGTCATCCGTATGGTCAAGCTTGTCCAAAAGCCATAAAGAACAAAATAATTTTTACTGAAATTTGCTTCGTAACCATAAAACGGACAAGTGCAGATAAAGACTCGACATTTACGGAAAAGTAAATCAAAACCAGATTTCGCCAATCCTGATTGTGCCATTGCTAGTTATATGTCATGTATTAATGTGTTGCAATCAATGATCAGCTTTCTTGCTTAGCCAATATACTGATGATATTGTTGCAAACAGCATGGTGACTAAGCCCAACAACAGTTTCTTGTAGTTCCCATACCGTATACCTCTCTTGTAACATGGCGCGGGTTAACTAGACATGAATAAATCACTTCTGTGTGAATAAATAATTTCTGTGGACAATGCAATATCGATACCTTCCTTGGCACTAAATTGCGCAATGGCCTGCACATCCATTATAAAAATCTGCAACGGCTGCATTAATTGTAACCGTCTGCATGCGGACAGCGCAAATATTGTTGCATGCGATGGCGTTGCTATGTCACGTAATATCGTGACTTCCGTTCGAGTGATAACAGCGCCGTCGTGGCTGTTTCTATGTAGCGAACACGAGACATAGAGATATACAGCCGTTTCCGTCAAGAAGAGGCATGAAATCTACACGACAGTGAAAAAATAGTTCCTGTAGATTATATATTAAGTTAGGATACCCATAATCCGCCATTTTCAAATTCTTTCATCGGATTACTTCAGTCGTTCTCGGTATATTTCGGTCATTGATGCAACTATCCACATTCAACCGAATAGTTACGGACACCGACTGAGGTTAACCGAGAGCAACCGAAGTTATCCGGCGACTGTAAGAGTTTCAAAATGGTGGATAATGGGTATTCTACTTTAATATCTAATATCTTTATCCGATAGGACTGGTGTTTGATTTGCACATTCATTTTCAAAATTTAACAGAAAGCATGGGGCTAATTGAGATTAAAAATAATGATCAAGCTGTAGTTTGCAAACATAATAAGATTTTCCCTGAATTCTTAAGGAATTTGTGGCTGATCAAAATTAGAGGAAACAACAGAAGACAAGTATGAAACATGTACAAAGTTAATCTTTTTAATGATTTTAAGAAGAGCACGTGTGACAAATGGTATATTGCTTGTTAAAAACAAAATTTGTTTTTGTGCCAGTTGTTTCTAAAGTCTCCTTCTGAAGGTGTGACAAATCACTGTATAGTCGAGAAAGAGGATTAAGTGGATTTTTTCAGATCACCGATGTTTTCATCATAAAAAAGGGAAATAGTTCACAAACACGAAACTCCAAATGAAGCAATGCCATATCACGTATATTATTGCTGTAACACCAAACACGATTGGAATTTTGCATAGCAACTCACGCAAATATTGCCTCGTTTCAGATTTCACGCTGATTGTCTAGCCTTGGAATTGCTTTAATTAAAATTCACCTGGCTTCAAACAGGAAAAAGCAACACGCTTTTGCCATCTGTATATATTGTTCGTTAACTGTGATCTGCTATGAAAAACGTCTTTTTTTTCTAAACTCTATGAATATATTGTCTTGAACAACTCTTCTGCTACGAAGAGAAATGATGTGTGGACTAGAGACTCTGATTCGTAGCAGTACCTTCCAATAAAAAAAAATTCCACGTTTACGTCCTGTCTTTAGAAAAAACAAGGTTAGCATACAAACGATTCGTCCCTGACAATTCTAATTTTTGTAATCGTGTCAAATTTCAAATTAATTTATTAGATATTAGAATAAAGGACGCCATATTGGCAGCATCTGTTTCTGTTTGTACTCTTTTCTGCCAATTAATAAGTCATGCTTAAATGTCAGTGATATGGTTGGCCCCTGGACAAGTCTGTTTTGACAAGGGTAAGGAGTCCGGCTGGGCTTGTACATACATTATGTATTTCGTCCGTTAAAAGAATTTCATAACACGAAAAGGAAACCGAAAATTGCCTAACATCATTGATTTTACATCGACTGTGAAGAGAATTTTAGCACCTTTAATCATTCACACTTGATTCTGCTTTCTGGAAACATTACCAGTACTCGTACAGATTGTGAATTGGGAAAATTGAAAAATAACCATCGCTTTTCAATTGGGAAAATTGAAAAATAACCATCGCTTTTCAAGGGATTCGAACCCCACGACCCTTGTGTCCAGAGGGCGATGCCCTTTCCCGGTACGATCGTACTCCACTATCGAAGTTGTGTTATGATATAATGAGCATATTCATGAGTTCGAAGGGCTACTTGGGTGTCATCGTCAATGTGAGTGTTTTCTATCTCGTTTTAACGACTTACTAACGCGTTGTGGCAAGTGATTAACTGGTTATAACGAGTTGTTTTGTCCATACATGCATATAACACATGTATTTATTCTTTATTACGAGAACATCAACTCGTTATAACGAGGTAGTTTTAGCCGCAGATGGTCAGGGTCGTCTAAAACAAAACATTTAAAGTAATTTTCGTAAATAACTTACATACAACCATAGAACATTTACTTACAGAAAGTTTTGATTAAAGTACGACATATGTTCACTTTTCTTCATACCTCCAGTCAGTCATTTTCATCCGGAAAGAAAATAAGAACGACCTATGATCTATTTGGTCAATTAACCCAACGTTACAACATACACACTCGCTTAACTCTGTACCAAACGCCATATATTCGACTGTCCGAAATTGAAAGAGTTTGCAGACGACATTTCAAAATGTGATGAAATTGGAATATAATCTTCTTATAGGTCAAAAAGCATGTGGGAAAAGGAAAAATTGCTCGTCGCGAGCAATTTTTTTTTTCCCCAAAACGTTTCCTAGAGTCGTCTGTAACAAACTAGTCAAATGTCGTTATTGTTTGGTAATGGGTAAAAAAGATTGTACACATACAACCTTAGTGCCACCATAGACATGTACAGTAGGCAGCATTCCCTACGTATTGGAACGTTCAGGGAAACAGACGGTTATCTAAAATGATCGACGTTTCAGTTTTGAATTTTTTTAAACAACGTGTCAATCAATAATTACCGTTAGCATCGAGCCGCGAAATTACGCAAACACTTGTCTGAAAGCAGTGCAGCTTTCGAGATTAACTCTTTACCACACGCAGACGACATCTTTTTTGCTTGAAGCAGACGACTTTAGAAAAGCTTTATGAACGTGTAAAAAAAGCTTTTAGTTCTGCTGTTGTGATATGTGAAAAGATTGAAAAATCATTGTGGCAAAAGGAGAAATTGCTTGCGACAAACACATTTTCAAGTAGAAACAATTGTTTACTGGGTCGTGATTGTTTTTGATCTCGTTTACATATGAATTTAAGAATTTATGCTCTTGACTGTCATTGATATTCAAAGGTTTTTACGTAATTGCTCAAGATTCTTTCTTATGCAGAGATCAAATGAAGAAGAATATGTAAAACAATGTACACAAATTGTTGTCGCATCTTGAAATCAAAGCCTTAAATATTGTGATGCTTTAATTTATTCGACAAATGAAAACAGAAGCCTGGACCTTTTCAAACTTTTGATAAAAAGGATTCAGCAAACGCCTGTCTGCTTCAACATGAATATATCGTTACATGAAGCAACTCTCAACAAAATTATCCGGGAAAACATTGATGTGTACAGTCTAACTTGTGTTAAGCTGCCACCCTTTTAAAGAGGCCAACCTGCCTTAAACAATCACTACAGAAAATCACATTGTGTTATTCATAGTGTACATCAATTTGTGTTAAGCAGCCAACATGTCCTAAACAGCCAATTTACTCTGTCCCATAGGCTGGCCTCTTAACACAATTTTAACTGTACTTGCATTTTTACGCACACCAGATGCAACAGACTTGACAATTGTATGTTTACTCAATCAATCAATCCCCATGCATGCAGAAGTCTAAACTGTTCATTTTGACTAAGCTGGAAAAATACTTCCCAGACGATATTTCATCACATATAGGCCACAGACGGTACAGTCTGGCGCGCGCATTCACGTGCAATTGACCGTAAAAAGGGCGCAACAAAAGTATAAGGCATCCTTTGATTTCCTTCTCCATAAAACCTCCATTGACGGTATTCGCTAATAAAGACTTTAGAAAACACCGTGTCAACACGATAAGTTTGTCCTATGTGGAAGACAGTGGTCCAGGGATAGAGCGTTGTCCTTCGGACACGAAGGTCGTTGGTTTGAATGCCGTGAGAAGAGGTATCTGCCTTGCGACCTTTCATTAATCAACATTCGGCGCGAGGCCTGGTTATGATCCAGGAGGCAGAATCGAGAGTGATAAATCTAAGATGAAGAAACTTGTTTTTAATCTATATCTAGAATTAAAGCAATATATCCTTTTGTTTTCCCCTAAAAAAATCATTCCTATTTCTTGCAGTCTTTTGACGTCTGATGATGCTTTATGTTTAGACAAGGTACAAGTTCCCTTAAGGCGGGAAAAGTTTGATAACTACTTCCGGAATGCAAGTATGCATGTAGGGAGCGGGTCTAGTGCCCTCATGACCCTTTGTGTGAGGTCAAATTTTAGGGGTCAATAAAACGTGATTAACTCCGTTTAGCAGACTCCAGGCATTAAGCCATAAATTCTGCACTTATATTTGAAAAGGGCACGAGAGGTCAACTTCCGTATTTTCACCGTATTTTTAGCCTTCCATATGATTCCCAACCGTTATTTTTTTTCCATTTCTTTTCAAACCGACTTTCTTGTCTAGCTCCCAACCCCTCTTCCCACACTCAGCTTATATAGATCACATATCTTGCCAACTGACCGTCTTATACAATATCTTCAAATAACCGGACCGAAAACCTTGAATTATGTCTTCTCTTTTTTTACAACTATTATTACGCATCTTCTAAAGTACAAATTAAGTCCTTTCTTTAAGAAACCCTTCCCATGGGAAATGCCAAATCTAATTTGGTGAAAACTTGTGGACAGACCCTTTTGCTATAACTTGTATATTTTGTAATTGTTATTTACTGTAAAACATTTCGACAATAAAACATTTTTAGAGTAAAGTTGTCCACTCTTATCTAAAGCTACGATGTACACAATGCCTAGTCGATTCATGTTTGCTTGTTTGCATGTTTCACTGCTATTTTATTTTATGCTGTTGTTTTTCATTTCTATATAAAAGGTTGCTTGAATTAAAGATTCTAGTTACCTAAACAGAATCCTGTAAATAACCATTAGTTCTACGTTACAAGCAGATGTACTTCCAAGTCTATCATTATCATATCAACACGTCATGTATAAGTGTTTCGATTCTAAACCAACAAAATGCTCTTTCTTGGTTTTTAATGGTGTAGCTTAATCATCTCAACATTTTCAACAACACCCAACTTAAAACTTGTGTTTCAACGTTTCTGTATGCGTACAGCAAATAAGGAAATATGTAAATTATTGCATTGCATCTAACGTTCCGCAGTGGTAGATTTGCGTCGAGAAAGTGTTTTCTAAACAGCCTTGATTTGAACGGCAATTTATTAATCATCACCGAGATTTATTTTGTCTGGAAATGTGGTGGTTGTTTTTCATAAAAAAATAAAATAGTAAGGAAAGTGCACTTGTGTTATTGACATTGATAGATTTTCAGATAAACTTAGACATACATTAAGCATGGCATTCCTTTCTTTTTCTTTAAAGGTATGTGTCAAATCTTCCCGTCGTATATTAATTTATTCATTTAATCCCCATTTATATAATTAAGGTGATGATGCGTCAAATTCCACGGCACTTTGAATGATTCACATTTAATGCATCTTAATGCACTCTGGTAATTGACTGGTGCATATTGAAGGCACGTTGGTCCGGTCTGATGCGGTGTGCTTTTTTGGAATACGGTCCATCCAGTCTTGCACAAAGCGACCACACGGAATGCTTTGCAGGATGGTATACATTTTATGCATGGAGCTATCAACTTAGGTTCTATTCCTACAGGACAAACTGTCTGACCCGTTTTTTCATAATACTTCAGACAGTGACACAGCTATGTCTGAAATAATTCGAAACCTCTGCAGGTAAAGAATAAGTTGTTCATAAAGATAATTTCCTTGTTATTTTGCGATCAATATCAGAAAGTAGATGTATTGTCGATGTTGTTCTTTGCTATTTGCTATATATTCATATTTCTCATGAGCTATACTATAAAATGATCGCGCATCACACAATTGAATTGTTTTCTAAGTAATCTCTATTGGTTAATTGCTTATAGTTATATGGGGCTCAACGCCATTTTGACAGTATTTCGGTTATCAACGGCCATCTTGGATTCCACCAGAAGTAGACAGGCCTCTGAAGTGTCCTGATCATCGGTTTTGTCTATTTTAGATGGAACGTTTAATTTGTCTCGCAAGTTAATAAATAATCACTCAAATATTTATCTTATAGTTCAGAATTTTCTAAAAAAAGACTAAGATATTTTCAGTTCCCTTAATCACATAATGTTCGCCAATAACCTAGTAATGTGCCATACTGACGTCTTCATTTTAACAAAAATATCTCGGTGCCACTTCAAGTCTAAAAAAGATAAGTCTTTTATAATCATTTGATTTAAAATCCATTGAGGATTCATTTGAAAGACGTCATATTTGCATGTTTTTATACGTTAACACGATAGGCTTTGGAATGTGATATACATTTCGACCATGGTGCTATCATCATTTTATCAAGCAAACTACATTACAAAATCTGTATCGTTTCAACGACATTTTATTCTGACTTTCAAATACTCTCTTCCTTTCACAACCAAACCACCTTTGCGTATTACCTGACTACAGTTCACCTTGACGTTTCAGCTATAAAAGTCTTTAGAAGCCATTGTGGCAGATATATGAATTTGCTCCTTTTGAACATTCCATTGTTTGATCCCATTTTACCTTATATCATTATGCAGCGGTGTAAATTACTTTATTTAGAATAACGTATTGCCAATCTGCTTTCAATATAGAGTCACAATTTCCCAAACGACGATAGAATGAGTAAATCCCTCGATATGCATGTGTTGCATGAATTCTTTTAAACCACTGCATGAATCAGAACATAGTAGAAGCGATACACTAGAACATTCTCATCTGACACTAAGTAGATGTTGTTCCATTCCTTGTTTTAGGTTATAAAAATGTCAATGAAAAACGCCCCAAAAATCTTAAAATTGTGTGTTGTTTGTTTTTTTATTAATAAACAAGGCTCACTCTTGAGCGTTATCGTACATGTTTCTTGGGTAACCTACCAGTACAAGGCTACAACATATGCCTTGCCAAATACTTAAATTTGGGAGAGTTGATCGTAACTGTAAATCGAACATTGGTTTGCCGGTCTCTAGCCCCCGACGCAAACCATTAACTGACCACAGATCCATACCGACAGAACGTCAAGATAAGAATCATTCGAGAAAAATCAAAGCATAAGTTTTATTATCCTATGAAATTGTATTTCCAATAGTTGCTAGAAATATAAACTACTTATTAAATCGTTGCGACAAAATGAGTGTTTGCCAATAGAGACATATTTTAATGAATGATTTATTCTTCTTCATCTGTCAGAAAGCATCCATAGAAGATAGTCTTATGAATACAAAACAAGATGTTAATTTAAACCTTCTAAGTTCAACTAAAATCGATGTTGTCCAAATTTTTACCGAAACCGGAAGTGCTTTCCCTTTTCTCGGAGTTCGAGATTTCGCGAGACTGTGATGTAAATTAAAGTCGCGTGCTATGTGCGCCATGCTCTGTCGAGCTTTCCTGTACATGTCAGCCGACTGACGCTTTGCAGACGTACGGAGGCACGTGGTAATAATCAGGCGTTGATTTGCAGCCGATACGGTCCACTGTTTTTATGTTTATGGGTTTCGGCTGCTCCAACTATTTATAACTACGACTGCACAGTCCGCCATGTCTATTTATAGATCTGCAGCACGCGCGCGTATTGCGTAACGGATGCAGGGCCCGGATGGAGGGCGGTGGAGCTTGTTTTCTTTTAGATAAAGCTGAGTAAAACAAACAGAGTTGTTACACTTTTTCGTGTGATAACTGCCCTTTTCCCGACGTTTAATAGTCTTAGACTTTTACAGGGGTATCCTAATGCCTTGCGGACTGTCCTGGGGCCCGTTTTACTAAACAACTTAAGGAAAATGTTTGCGTAAGTCATAATTGATTAACATGGATAATATCTTCAATGAAAGTACAATATTGCAATGTGACACGTCATTGGAAGTGTCCCGGAGAGACGATTCCAATGATGTGTTACTTTGCAATATTGCTTTGCCAAATATTGAAATAAAAGGCATTGTTGTTTTAGACTTACGCAAATCTTAAGCGTAAACTGTTTAGTAAAACGGGCCCCTGGAAACTTATAGTGCGAGCATCCGTACGAAATACTGTAGGCTCATTGCACGGATACTGTCATGGCGGTTGTTGCGGGCAATTTATAGTAATAACTCACCAGATATTTTATCACAAATGTGTATCGCTTCTTGCTTTTTAAACTCGAATATCACTTCAATGTGCCCATGCAAAAGGGGCCAATCAATGCCAGATGATGGCTCTGTTTTATCATAAACTATTAAGCTCAAATCTAGATGTAAAAAAATCCTTGCAAAACCAATATTACTTATATGATCCCTTTCGCATTGTCTCTGTTCTAAATTTCGTAAAAGATGATAATAATGATATCGATATAGTACAAAAAACGCTGGTCACGAGTTCTTATTCGGAGGTCAAAATATTACCGTATCCCAAGACCAGTTCTCTGTAGAGACTTAATTGGTCATCCTAATTTCATTATGTTGCATGGAAACCTGGGCCAAGAGCAGACCCCACCTCATTTCACTTAAAAGACCGATAGTAACATATCTGAAATGTATTTTCGCTAGGGTTTGTTACATAACACTATGTGGTACACGCCAATTGTCCCTTCATTTTAGTTATAGAGTGGCAAAGTCTCTCATTTTCATGATACCTGACTTCGACGAAAATCTGGCTTTCATTCAGTTTAGCTTTCATCCTCTTATACTTGAATGAATGTTTAACTGTTTTAGACACTCTCGAATACGGATGAATAAACCAATGTTAGTAATATACTATTTGAAAACAATAATTCCAAAACAATCTCACAGACAAATATAACAATCGAAAAAGACATTAATAATCCAAATAGAATTCAACCCGAAACGTACCTGACAACCTTATGCCATATAATGACAACATTTTAGACATTCATTATGACTTATAGATGAATAATTTTAATCAGGAGAAAAATAATTAAAACATTAAGCATTATATAAATACGATTCAATATTAACAATTCAATAAGCACAATTCGAATAGCGGTCATTGATGGGATTTATAATACCAATTTGTAAAAAGAAACATAGAAAACAGTTTTAATTGACTGTTTTGAAATATACATATTCGTATTCGGACAGTCTGATCCGATACCTATACACAGTGCTTAGCCGATACGATCCCGTACATATATGTGTATCTTACTATAGCGTACGTACCAGCTTACAAGGAGCCCTGAATAACCGCCGACATATGTAAAATACGTACAAGATAGATTGTAATTATTAGAGTTTCTGAGAAATTCGTATCTAAACCTTTGGAACGCGACCAAGTTTATCCAATTTTCGGAAGAAAAAAAACTAGAGAGAAAAAAAGTGTGGGAAAATTGTGAAAGAATGGCAGCACTTTGTAATCATCTGATTTTCTGGCATTTTGTACAGATGTCGTTACGCTTTTTCGGAATGCACAATTCAACCTAATGTTTAAAGCTTGTGGAAGTTTGGCTTATAAGTAAGGAATCTCAATATATAGCAGAGCTTCTTTAGAATCTATTGATAAATCTCTAATGTATGTTGACAAAAAGACGGCTTATTTACGACCCATTTTTGAACGAATTGCTAAGTTTGCCTGCGAGTATAAATTAAGATGGTCAAAAGAAATATGTATTACAGAAAAAGAGAAAAGGCATGTATTTACTCTTTCGTTGGTTTATTTTCCTTGTTGCTCAACATCGAAATCGTAATAAAAGATAAGATACGAAAATAAGATAAAAACACAAATAAGAGGAAAAACATACTTTTCGGTGAAAGGAAACAAGTTTAATGAAACTCTTTTGTATATTATATAATTCGTCAGTGACTTTAGTGCAGTGTTTCGGAAACCGTCTATTGTAGGAAAGGGTCACGATGAAGGAGTTCACAGCATATAACAAAGATAAACCGAGTTCTTTTTTATTATCATTGCCGGTACATGTAAATGTGCTGGGGGAGGGAATGAAGACAGAATTACGTACAGCATACCAACAAACGCAATCCAAACTCGTTCGGTTTATCCAATGAAAACACTTCTTACATAATATGGAAGCCGCCATATTGCTTCTTGCAAGACAACTTTTGTTGTACTTTCGTTTTCAAATGTAAATGTTAAATGCAACATCTAAACAGTTATCCAATTTGATAAAGGAAATAAAAATACCACAGCTTATAATTGCATTATTGCGTATGAGCTCCCAACCAAGAATAATGGTTTTAAGATGTAGTTCATCACTTTCATATACATCACTCTACTCAACGTGAACGCACAGAAGTAATGTTTTATTAGTCGGAACACTTAAAACAAAATTGGTTACCAAACAAACATATACGAGGTGTATTTTTCAGTCTTCAGAAAAACGGGAGTAAACTAGCATTAATTACAATAAACTTGTACCCTGGTTTGAATCTCATGGAATGTCGCGATATTGTACACATGGGACCATTTATCTGGATCTCGCTTAGGACTGTCGAATCCTGTCGATGTTTTAGACAAGGTCTGGTCTGTGTGCCATAACTATGTACTCATTAGCGTACATTGAGATTCTTAATGCCCATTCTACAATGCCGCAGCGAGGGTAAATGAGATCGAGATCTTGAGAGATCTGTCCGGTTTTTATTCCAATAGCTCTTCGGCGAGGGTGTTGAAGGAACGGCGCACAAGCAAGGCATTTACACGTCAAATAACAAGGGCCAATCAAAAACACCTCCCGAGTATGAAATCTCTTTAAAATGATGTAGTTTTTCAAACATTCAAAGTCAAAGCAGCTTTTTTGTTTCCCAACTCAGCAACTTTAGCGCGACATTCCCAAAAACTAACAGGCCTAGGCCTCTTCCGAATTTGTGGCATAAAAGCCCTGACAAGAAAAATGGCACTGTCGAGCTTTACTCTAGATTACAATCATGAAAAGTCGCGAACGAAATTATGATATTAAGGCTAGACCTATGACCAGAATCAAGTGTTTTGTGGTTCTATGCAATCAAGCCGACCCCAAAACACGTTTTAGAAACATAAGTCGTCTTGTGATTATCCTTACCGTATGTCTAAGCAATGCCTGGATTTAAATACATGTATTTCAAGCTTGTCTAAATGTTACGTAATGTATAAATCTGTGCTCTCGAATTGCTGTGAATCTATTTAGTTCAGGAATTTATATTATAAGAGATATAGATTTTTACAATATGTAACAAGAGAAACAAGAGCAAGGGTTTCAAACAAACATTTGCAGATGCTTACGTTGAACGATGTATCGCTAACGGAGCGATGTTGCTATTCATGTTATTACAACAATATACATACTTCTAATTAGGATATTCAAGGGTTTTTAGATTTATAAGAGGCTATAGCGCGCAATTAGAAGCCAATTTACCGTGTTTCATTGCTCCATCTTATATTTTACAGCTTTTAAAGTACATCTTGACGGAGGCGAGTAAAAACTTTCAAAAGTCTAAGAGCAAATTACCAAAATAGAAACAGGAAATTTACTACACAACAGTTGCTGAAGCTAAAATTAAACTACACTTCAACATAACTTTAAAATGTTACTTTTTTTCAATAATTTCTTCAGAATTTATAGCATATGAATTGAGATTTATGTCGTTTAATTTAGTTCTATCTAAATACCCCTGTAAGCTACTTTATAACAAAATTCTACGATCTTTCTGAACGACCCCCGCGTTTGCAAAACATATGCGACCTGTATCTTAAAGATATAGACAATGGTTTGGGGTTTGGTATGTGCCTGCTTTAGGACATGATATTACAGGTCATCTTGTTTTAAGCGACCAGTCTTAAACAGGTGCGAAGGAATATTCAGTCTGTGGCCATCTTAGTACATGACGCCAAGACTTTCAGAAAGCTCTTACAAAGCTGTATAAATATAAACAGATTAAGAAGGGGGGAGGGGTCATTGCAAACCGTCTTGGGAAATTCTCCAAATGGACGATGGAGTCCACATTGAAAGCAACACAGTGATTTCCAAAGTGTAAAGTTTTCTACATCACATACTTCAAAGTTAGGTCTCACTAGTTTAGATGTATACGAATATCTTGCAAGCTTTATTTTTTGCTAGATGTTTAAGAATAAGAAAACAGACTTAAAGCAAACACGTGTTAATAAAAACGCGCAGCGAACGTTTTGTAATCTGCTTTCGTTTAAACGAATATAACCTCCAAAGAGACGATTTCTTTGAAAAAACAGACAAGAAGGTAAACTTCATAAACTATTACTTAATCGAAAAAGCAGTCATGGCACATCTATCCAAGCTTACGAGCCAATTATATTAATTTAATGTTAATTCGTTCGACACGAAGATAGATTTATACTAATTATAAGTGAAAGCTCTATTTTCTAATTGGTTAGTATTTTTTCTAATTTAAAAACAAGTTAAAAAATATAAAATATTATCTTTTTGGATCAAAGTTTAATTGATATGTGAATGGAAGCTGTAATACAAATGAATAATTGTTGAATCGAAAATTATCTTTAACCTAACTCAACACGACATTATCAAATTTGTTGGCGGATAAAACATGTCTAATAACATGGTCTTGTTCAGAAAATGTTTGTATCATCGCCATTCAGTTTGTATATAAAAGGCAGCATTCTCACATTGACGTGTGAAATATGTCTAATAATATGGTCTGGTTTAGAAAAGGTTTGTTTCTTCGCCATTCAGCCCGCATATAAAAGGCAGTATTCTTACATTGACGTGTGAAATATGTCTAATAATATGGTCTGGTTTAGAAAAGGTTTGTTTCTTCGCCATTCAGCCCGCATATAAAAGGCAGTATTCTTACATTGACGTGTGAAATATGTCTAATAACATGGTCTGGTTTAGAAAAGGTTTGTTTCTTCGCCATTCAGCCCGCATATAAAAGGCAGTATTCTTACATTGACGTGTGAAATATGTCTAATAACATGGTCTGGTTCAGAAAAGGTTTGTATCTTCGCCATTCAGTCCGCATATAAAAGGCAGTATTCTTACATTGACGTGTGAAATATGTCTAATAATATGGCCTGTTTAGGAAAAGGTTTGTATCTTCGCCATTCAGTCCGCATATAAAAGGCAGTATTCTTACATTGACGTGTGAAATATGTCTAATAACATGGTCTGGTTCAGAAAAGGTTTGTTTCTTCGCCATTCAGCCCGCATATAAAAGGCAGTATTCTTACATTGACGTGTGAATTCGTTCGACGCGAAGGTAGATTTATACTGATTATAAGTGAAAACTCTATTTTCTAATTGGTTAGTATTTGTTCTAATTCAAAAACAAGTTAAAAAAGATAAAATATTATCTTTTTGGATCATAGTTAAATTGATATGTGAATGGAAGCTGTAATACAAATAAATAATTATTGAATCGAAAATTATCTTTTAACCTAACTCATTACGACATTATCAAATTCATCATGCGCGTTGGCGGATACAATATTATCTAATAACATGGTCTTGTTCAGAAAAAGTTGATATGTTAGCCATTTAGTTCGTATATGAAAGGCAGTAGTATTCTTACATTGACGTGTGAAATACGTCTAATAACATGGTCTGGTTTAGGAAAAAGGTTTGTATCTTCGCCATTCAGTTTGCATGTACAGATGATCTTACATACACACGTCAAATGTGATGAATGGAACCGGTGTGTTAACAACGTAAGGGAAGGGCACTGGACGGACTTTACGTTGTAATGTTGATAGGAAAAACACAAGGTTCACACAATATTCATTCATCACCTCCAGCTCAATACCCCTCCCCCCACCCCCATTAACATTGTCTCTTTACGGACCAGATTTGAATATTAAATACTTATCTCTTTTATACAAAACGACATGATTTACAGGCCAACGTGTGTTAAGCAACCATCCTTTGAAGCAGCCAACCTACTTTTAACAACCACTACAGAAAGTCCCATCGTTGGATTTATAGTGTACATATCAAATCGTGTTAAACAGCCAACCTGTCTTAAACAGTCAATTTTCTAAGGTTCATAGGCTGGCCTCTTAAAACAAGCTTGACTGTTTAAGCCTCTTAATCGACTTTAAAAACACATTGTGCAGTTGTGGGAAGAAAGTTTCATGTTAATGTGTACTGACCGCTGTGATATGACTAAACACTATAAAAAAGACGTACCGCATTTTGGTGATTTATTACATCCCTGACGATTATTGAATCGTTTTTCCTTGTGAATGAAAACATGAAATCACACTTTATAAATCGTCAGTGATGAAATTACCAGGTGTTAATTGAACAAGCACTAACGTTACGTCATGGCATTGATGTATTCTAATGCTTCGGGATCATTGATAATTTGAGAAACGGAAATTATTATTTCATCTAGTGCATCCACAATCAAACCTTTCCCGACTGTTATATCCGTTGATAGCTACATGTATATCAAATCTAACACATTTTTAGAAAATAATGTGTGTCAACTGCTTTCCAAAATCTTAAATATATGCTTAATTCGGTTGTGGAAAGATACTGAGAGTAGTAAACAGGTTAGATCACAGGCCAGCTGCCAATTTACTTGGCGGTTGGCCTGGGACTAACCTATTTGCATAAGCATGAACTCGTTTCCAGAGCTATAAGGTTAAAACAGCTTGTCTTATTGAAAAGACAACGGGTTATCTCTGGTTCGTCATGATTCGAACCACATTTGAGTTGTCGTTTTGATGTTCATAATTTACCATCTGCCTTTTCTCGACACTTTGATTTCTAATTAGTGCGACATCCCCTCAACACGTGGTGTTTTATTACTCCGGTATCAAAGTACTTCAAATGGACCGGTCGAGTCATAAAACTAATAAAAGAACGTTACACAAGTCTGATTAAATATTCTCCTTTTTTATCACTTTTGATTTTTTAAATGTTTCTTAATAAAGGTTAAACCCTTGTAAAAGCCATACAGGTTGTATACACGCTATATATGCTTTAAGTACTTTGACAAATACTTATTTGGAAACATTGCAAATGCTTCATGATAAAGCTTGAACCCCTGTTTTAGTCATAAAGCATTTCGTAAACAAAATACTGGTACAGCTTATAGAGGTGCTCAAACGGCTTTTCGGCATTTCAACATCATTGCTGTTCGAGTATTTGTCAAAGTTCTTGCAGACCCATAACACGGGTACTGCCCTGTTCTAAACTTGTTATTTAGTCTCTGTCAACATAACACAGAATCTCATCGATTAAAAGTTTATTGATAAAACAATTGAGTTCGGAAGATAAAAGGTACAAGTTCTTTATGAAATGCACAATTATTTGATTTCTTTAATAGAATGTCAATCTTTTTTTTTGCAGTTATTCCATCTTTAATGAAGACAATTTTATTGCATGGAAGTCATAATCAAATTTTGACTTATATATATAAAGTATAAACGAAAGTTCAACACCTCCTTTCATCACCATGCTACTGGACCATATTCAGGTTGGTTTCTAACACAACCTTACATTACACAAACTTATGTCTGCTTCTCTGTTAGTGTGAATCAGACAGTTACTAACGCAACGCAAACCGACTTGTTCGTTTATTGAAAAATAATGCACATTCTATTCAGCATTGCTTATGTTTTATTGTTAAGGCTGTGGTTTATTTTCCACGTAACACGCTCTCCCATCAAAATATGAATAAGTCTTTATTGATAAACTCATGTTAAGAGAATTTGAACCCTTTACCAAACGCGAAAATGTTTGACTGTCCCAAAGTTAAACAGTTTGAAGACAACATTTCAAATTGTGATGAAATTGGAAAATAACCTTATGATAGTGGAGAAAACATTGTGGAGAAAGGAAAAATTGCTCGTCACGAGCAATTTCTCCTTTCCCAACAATGTTTTCTAGGGTCGTCTGCAAAAAAGTGGTTAAATGTCGTTATTATTTTGTAGTAGATTAAACGATATCTTAAAAGCAGCGTTATCCTTAAAGAGGCAGATCTGACAATGTACCTTACTATTACATAACCAATATTCGAGAGATATTGCATTAAGCAAAAGAGGTTAAATTGAAAAGACAAATGCATTCCAAACCGGCATGCCGCAAAAAGCCTGCTGTGAAAAGGTTACATATATATGTACAGTACTGAAGGTAAAGGCTTTGAAATCTGACAGAGGAATCGAGAATAAGGAAATAGATCTGGATCCGGAATTAACCGATATTTAAGTGGGAGAAAACCCACTGACCTACGCCTCTTCCCAATTTAAAGCAAAAAAGCCCTGTGGATATGAATATAACAATTGGACTTGGTCTTAATTCGAGGTCAGAAATGCTTCATTAATTTATTACCGCGGCGATAAATTTACTCATGCTTCATGAATATTGTACAAGATCGAGAATTTGTTATAGTGCTGGAACCGACCGCATTCTTATGCAAACAGGATAGATCAAGGTCAACCGCAAAGTAAATTAGCGGCTGGCCTGTGATTAAACCTATCTGCTACCATGATTATCTTTCCTCAACAAAATTACGCAGACATTTAAGGTTTTGGAAAGCAGGCGACACAAAGGTCTATTTTTAGAAAATTTCCCAGCATTCTAAGAGTTCATATCTGAAAACTACAAATTCAAATTTGACACCCTGTCATAAAACTCTTTGAAGACATGGAGAATACAGGGCATAACCCGTACAGACCAGCAACATGATGCTGGTGTAAGAAACCGTTATGGACTGTACCGGAAATGGAGTGTTTACGGTGCATGCCGGGTTTTCACGACTGTAGTCGACATGCCGTCGTACATATTCAGAGAACGCAGGTTTCAGGAACGAAAGTACATAATTAGGCTTAAGTGTTTGTTTTATAAAGACTGTCAGACCCATTCGGGCGTGACCTAGTCCATCAGAAAACGAACAGAATCAGCTTATTGTTCAAAATTTCCCAACATCTTTTAAGAAGCATTTCTAAAGTAATTCCTTTGCGTAGATGTATATTTGACCCCTAGTTCTAGTAAGTAAAGACCAGGTTACCGATTTACTAAACGATATGAGAAAGATATATGTGTAAGTAGAAACCGATAAACAAGAATAATATCTTGAGTGAGTGAAAGCACAATATCGTCATGTGAGGTATCATTAGAATCATGTCTTAGCGACGATTCCAATGGTGAGGTTCTTTGCATTATTGCTTAGCCAAAAATTGAAATAAGAGGGAATGTTGTTACTTACGTACATTTTTAGCATTAATGTTTATTAAAATGGTACCCAGCATTCGGATCACCTCGGCCATTTCTTAGAATAACCTCGGAGGTAATGGGGAGCCATTTTTGAAAGTAGGTCAGCAACGAAAGGCATGTCCGTTTGCAACCGTTTCTACTCGGAAATCCCCGGCACAAGCCAGAGATTGCCGAAAAGAGCCTATTGACAAAATATGAAACAAAGATGTGTTGATATGATCATCTTTAATGAAAAGGGTAAAAAACCCATTCAATTGTGATATCTAACCAATTTGTGTGTATTCAAATACATATTTAGTGCCTGTGTGCATTTTGCGTTATCCGCCGGAAATAAGGCGAATTACCCCAGGATTTCTGGTGTATTCATGTACTGCCTACGGGGTATATCTACCGACTTGTTACGGGGATTGCCGAGTAGATACGATTGGGTACCCAGGTGTACACTTATGGGGTTCCTGTATAGACAATAGTCATGCACCACTCTTAAAGTATATTTCAATGTCTATGACATTCCTGTATTTGGGGATGGGGAAGTAGGAAGACAAATGTTGGTGGATCAACCAGGTCTTACAGGTTTTGAACTAATTTTCGGACGCTACTAGAAAATACTCCATCTACAGAGCAGAGAACTGAAAGAACATGATTCAAAACTGTATGGCCATGTAGAGGGTAATATTCAAGAGTCTACACAATAAAACATTTTACTGGAACGGATATCAGGACATAAGCATCGAAACTCTGAAACAAGCGTTGCTTATACTCATGCATAACTTATCATGATTACCACGAATAATGATCTCGCATGCACGGCCTATTTTCCCGTGACGTTACCCATAAATCCCCTGTGCTCTGATCACCGCACCTGATTTTTTCTCTTCGTTTGCCAACTAGGTCGGATAGCTTACATTCATATCAATAACATCAGACGTACTTTATTTTCTCTCGGATATTGTGGGTTGTTCGTCTGCTCGCTACCACAAGGTGTCTATCCGCTCCCGTTTACCCCACCCATAAACCCGTCATTTGAATCGTAAAAACTCGAAATTCAATACATAAAAATACGTTAGATTCAAGTTTAGACATATTAGGATTTTGTTCATAAAATAGAGAAGAAAAATTGGCAATAACGCGATAGAAAAGGAAGTTGTATGATTGAAGTTCTTCTTTGCAGTCGACACCTTTAAGGTGGAAGTAATTCTTAACTTTCATAAAAAAGCGAATTCTTTATCCACGTGAAAAAAAGATCATACAAAATTCGCTTAAGAGGAACTGCATGTTTAGATACTAGAGAAAACCCCGTTCTAAGCGTTTCAAACAAACAAAAAGTTAAAACAAGCGCAATTGCTTTGAAACAAACAACTCTCACACGAACGCCTGTATTGTATTTTTTCATTAGTTCAATAAGAGGCACGATTTGCCTATTAAAGCATGACATTCAATCAATGGCAAATGGTATATTAGATCTTTGAGTTGCAGAATTGCAAAAACTGCAGTGATTAATCCTATATTGTTGGTTCTCATATGAATCGTCTCGTCATGACGATTCTAATGAGTACCAACAATATAGGTATAAGAGGAGCAGTAAATAAGTTAGAGGAATCCGCCTCTTATATATACTTCTAAATTGGCGTCATTGAACTATGAATAGTATGCGCAGTTGATATGAGTTCCAACGTATACAAAATATATAATAGAAAAGTAAACACGCTAAGAAAAAGAAAGAAAAAGAACAAATAAATCTAGAACATGCGTACAACTTTAGACAGATAACTCGATCTAGCGATAAATTAATTTTGTGTAAATGTGCTGGCTTCAAAGACTTCATGCTCCGGGCTAGCAACTATAGGTCATGTTTTATGCATAAATGCCTTACAGCCACACTCTTAAACCAGAACATCATTCAAGGTGAATTGGAGGCTCCCGTTAGGTAAAATGGTAGACCAATAGTCTCGTATTTTCAATTTCTCGTACGGGGTTTAGCGCGATTTCATCAGTGTTTAAGTTTTAGAACAAATTTATTTAGATAAGCAAGTACTAGGTCAGGGGTCTGATGTGCTCGGAAAAGGGGGACTCAAACAAGCTGAGCGTGTGTGCTTCGGACTCGGAAGTACCTAGTTATATGCCCACCACTTATAGTGTTGGAACCGACTTAATGATTATGCAAACAGGTTAAATTATAGACCAGCCGCCAAATAAATTGGCGGCTGGCCTGTGATCTAACGTGTTTGCTACTCCAAGTATCTATCTTCAGCGACATCGATATCAGGCAGAGTTTTTAACGTTTTGGAAAGCAGACGTAGTATTTCAACCACAAGGCAATTGAGGTTTCTCTGTAGAATGGAAAATAATGGTCCTTTCTGGTATTGGATTTGAATATTTTTGACAAAGTAAGATATTTCTTGTTCGAACGAACTCTCTTCCGGTCCAAACCGAGTGACAAGTGAATGAATTTGTATGAAGATGAAGTTATAAAACTTTAAGCCCATGATCATTATTTCAGACAAACACGGAAGGCAGACAGAAGCCTCTTATCGTGTGAAGCTCTGGAAACGCGTTTATCTTTAAGTTTCATGAAGCCGTAGCTGTTTATGTAAATCTTAACAAATATTATCAAAGGAGAGCAAATGGACCGTGCGGGCTTTCCTTTGATCCGTACTCGTTATAAACATGGTCTTCAGCGTACAAAACGCAAGGTTTCTCGTTCAAAATTCATACATATCGGTAGATTCTTCTTCATCAAAATCATATGTAATTGATGCAAACCCTACATTGTTAAACTCAGATCAATTTTAGCATTATCTGGAAAAGGAGAACAAGTCGTAATATGCAATTTTCCTTTTCCACAACGTTTTCTGCTCTATCAGTATAGTATTTTCCATCACATATTGAAACGTCATCTGCATACTGTTTTAATTTGGGACAGTCGAAAATTGGGCGTTTGCTAAAGGGTAATCGTACCGATATGACTTTAAGAGTTCGCAAGCTAAGGTTCTAGGGTTTGTTTGATAGAAGGCTTATTACACAGCATTGTAAGAGAGTCGCTACCCAACACTCTTTGACACATTTTATTTATACTTAACCCAATGTCAAGCGAGTCTTTTAGAATCATTACGCGAACAATCAACATTCAACGGGTTTTCACTTGAATGGGAAAGAAGTTACCAACACAATTTACGGATGACTTACAAAGGTACACTCATATCCCGACATTGGTCCAGCATTTTACCATTTGATCCTAGGAATACTGATATGTTTCTTCTGTTTAGGACCGAGAACTATGTTGCTTACATTCATTAACATTTTTTCAACGAGAACATTTTATTGAGTGACAACATAAGACTTTTTAGAAAAAATCCAGAAAGTATAGAACCGTTACATATTCATGCATTTGCGGCACATATACACATGTGTCATATGAAGGCGTTCGCGCGCGTCGATTTGACCTCATCACTCCAAAGGCGTATGAATACCCGGTACTTTAGTTCAACAGTGATGAGCATAACAATACATGTTTCTTATAAAACCAGTGATAGTCATGGTGGAACATTTGTATCGGCACTTGCTTGAATCAAATGCATCTTACAGTGGCCATAGTCATGCAGTTCGTTTAGACCAACAATAAATAGTATAACGAAAACACGGGGTCTTTGGTTTCAAATGTGATTATAAGCTTTGGGAATGCATTGAGGTAAAAAACCCATAATCCACCCTTTTGAAACATTTTCCTTCGTCAGACTACTTGGCTGGCCTAAATCCAATCTGTTTGCATAAGCATAAAATCGGTTCCAGCACTATAAGGACTTAACATCACGCATTGTTGGTTCACCGGTTGCTCTAGTGCGTTGTTTCACCGAGAATGGAATGTCAAAATGATTCCCGGCCCTCCGATGTACCAATGTTACTTATCTGAGTTCCAGGACTGCCTCGTACTCTACTTTACTCAGATCAAAGTGGGCGAAAAGACAGTGGGAAGTGTGGGAAACATGCCTATACATCACACGTGCGTAGGCGCGCCGTGCAAAACGCATCAGAATGAACCAGGGGAAAGCAAACAAAAACAACATGAAATGAACTGGATATGTAAAAAAGTAAAACCAAGATAATACGCCAGCCAACCCCACTTGCAAACAAAAAAGGTAAGATAAGGAAACTGGAAAAAACATGGCATCGTGACACATTTCACTTTACAATTGACGTGCTTTGAGCCTTTGTCAAATATCTCAGTCGGAAACTGCTTTCTGTTCAAAATTTAACTCATAACTGAAGCACCAAATCATGTTAACAAATGACCGGTACCCAGTTCCACAGCAGTTGGTATTTCAATGCGGGATACCATAAATCAAGTGAAAATAAAGACCTTAAAGGTGCATGTTCACAAATGCTGGGAAATTCGAAAGTTTACTATCTTAAATCTACACCACAGTTGTAATGTCATATAATATGCACTTAGGAATGGCAAGTTAGAAGTTAAATAAGATTGTTTTAATTTTTTAAAGTTAATTAACATTTATTTCAATCCAAAAGCGTGGCATCGCATATAAACTGTACATATTAAGATAAATTAATGTTGCATTAATTAATTATGCTATCGATAGCTTTTTTTAAATGCATATCAAACAACAAAACATAAATTGAATTTTTCCAATGACATTTTATTTTGGCTTTCAAAATTTCTTTTCTGTAAACAAGGACCTTTAACATTCGTTATGAGTATAACTCCACACCTTTTTGTCTCTATTGCTCTAGGTTGGCACAATACAATACTACGATGATTCTACTATTAAATATATCATTACATATCTTTCTGGGGCATTGACCTCAATTGTACAATGGTGAGCTGCTCGCATAATGTGCCAATTCTACAAGTATGTCATACATGCATGTTCGCTCCTGGTACCTGGTAACTCCATGTTGTGAATAGATGAGGTTAGATAGCTTTTCAAATTTTCAAAATCAACCTAGTTACATGTAGGAATGCATTAATGTATAACTGAATTTTACCCGTATATAGTAACGCATCCATTTTTTTAAATGCGCTGTCTTCCATGAGGTCAACTTTAATCAAGTATGTTTTATGAATAATACTTATGTATATATGTGTCAACTATCTTACTTCGTTAGTATTACAAAGATTTAGATAAAGTCATTTTAATACACTTGGCTCATTAAAAAGAAACGTGATATCAGCTTACACAGAAAGAAATGAGGCACACTTTCGATTGACATGAATTATGAGGTAAAATGCCGGTTGGGCGCTGTCTTATCGAGGCATTTCTCTCGCAGTCTGGCACCACATTCGTAAGAACTATAACTAAAAGTTATAATTTGTTCATATCTTAGGCACGCTCCCAGGTCAATGAGTTGTGCTTCTGTTGTCTCGACTGGTTCACCGAGTTTTACATGTATGCAATGCAAGTGTATAAGTATTGCCATTAGGTGCATGTTCCGTTCTCGAACAATTCCTGCGAGTAGATTTATTCTACATTGGTAGAAACATCGGTGTAAATCACAGCCCGTGTGTTATACTAAGCAATCTATTTCACATCTTATGCGGCAAGGGTTGTTGTGTGTGTGTTTGTGCTGCCAAGAATCGTCTTATTGATTAAAAAGGCTAGTGTGATGTAATACTACGGACATTCCAATTGGAACATCATATATATCTCAAAAGGACACCAACCTTAACCGTTTTACACAGTAAAAATGCGAAAAAAGGACATGTTTATCAGATGGCATTACGCAAAACATCAATTATGTTGTTATTGAAGGGTGATATCTGCCTTTAGTGTTCTGGAAAACGTGTGCAAATTGGTATCCTCTGTAGGCACTGCTTTAAAAAAAAGTCCTTTAAGCAAAATTCATTTTTTGTGTAGTTAGCAGAATCATATCGTCAGGTAACCACACTCTAAAGAAGCACGTATCTGATGAATAAGTCACGCAACAATGCGACCAGCAAGACGTTTGCATAAATAGCAATGGCTTGTTTTATCACAATGTTTAGATGTACACAAAGGCTTATCGGAAGGTATCAACCATATACTATAAATAGTGCGTAAACGATATCATACAATTCTGATACTACAAGTGCTTTGATCCTACTGAAAGCACAAGATGAAACGGTTGACCTTGACATTTGAGTCGGGGCCACTCAGCGTTGATGTCGTAAAATAGAAGACGAGCGTATATCAAATTAAGTAGGCCCCTTACCGTTCAAAGATAAGTATAGGGAGTTTATGGTCCCAGGAACGTGGTGGCAATCAACCAATCTATGTTATTTGACAACACACGACGAACTAATTGTACCAAACGACATTTCCTTTGAAATTCGCGAGACAAAGAAAACTGTTGCCTGAAAGATTAACCGTGAAAAGCCAAAGGGGTCTTCAGTTATCCGGGTGTCAATACTTCGTAATATACTACAATGTATTATATAGTTTTAGCCCAAGAATAACTATAGACTCCTTGGTGAAAAACTGGTAAACATTGACTGGGCGAGTTTCCTTCTTTGCCACTGCAACGTCCACAATTGCCTACTCAGATTGCATGAAAGTGACAGTAAAGAAAGGTTGAACAGTGTCTATAAACTTAAAGGCGTTTTCTAGTCTGTCAATTCTAAGCCTGTTTTAGATACGTGACGTTAATAAAATACATTAGGTAGACGCGTTCATCATACTATTCTTAAAATATTTGCAAAAGAACATACGAATATTTGCTTCGCGATCTTGAATAAAGAACGACAAAAATAGATTATTATTACGTCAAATTAGTCGACACTCAATACGTAGAGTTTTCAGATGTTTGTATACCAGACAAAATCAAATGTATCACAGAACTCAACAATGATTCCCACTTCATCTATAAACACTTAGTTAAGATTCTCTGTCAATTAATAAACAGCGAGTACATAATATCTTGTAGCAAAAGGAGGGCTTGAATAGTGAAACATTTTTTAGTCACAATGATTCTGATGGAACTATGTGAAAGTTCATTTAAAACCGAGCATATTTGTTTTATTTGAAATCTACAAGTTGAAACAAGTCAAAAACTGTCCAATTTCCTTACCTCTATGAGTATTAAAAAAATATACATGTATGTTTATATCAAAATAATTGAACACTATTCATTAAATGTCAATGAAAGCCACAATTTGGTAGAAGCATGGTACAAGTATAAAATGCAGTACTATAGTGCAAGATCATTGGACTTGCAATTTACAACCTCAAAAAATACAAAGCTGAGAGCCATATATAACCGCAATCATTCTTTGTCTCTCTCGTAAGAAACCATTTGCCATAAAACTATAAGCTTCCCTTGAAACCATTTCCTTTCTTCTGTGTCTAAAGGTTTGTTTCTTTTTAAACCGGGAGAATTTTTGGAATGACAGTAAAAAAACCCATCGAATGCGCTTTCTGCCAGCTCGGGCCCATGCAGTGCACGCGCTTTCAAAGGATTAGGTTTCAAGTGCCTGCTGGTATTTCTGGTAAAAACAGGCTAATGGTTTTTACCCTCTCATTTTACAAATTCTGGTAGCTTATTAAAACTGCATTAACTCGGAAATTAAGAAGCAATTGCTACATATCTGTTGTTTTTCTATCCGTTGTATGTATTAACATATTGCGTGGGGAAGAATGCAGATGTTTAATTTATTTGTGCTCTGGATTCTTGATTTCAACGAGCTAACCCCATTCCTCTTAACGGCGTTTTGAAATTGGCCAAAATTAAAACAACAGCAGGAAGATATAACAAAAACACATCATTTATCCTTTGCTTGATAAATTGTCAATAAAAGATTGGAGGTATTATGGACCAATCTGATACTACAATAGCTTACTCAATATGGCCATATTTCGAGATATTGCGATCACTTACTATTCCTTGTACCTTGCATTTGATTCAATTGAAGAATAAATTCACACTATAGCAAATGGGTAACGTGATCTGATGAGCTTGGGTGGCAGAGCTGATGGAATCAGATTATTCATTCTTCATACAAAGTAATTGAAGAAAAACGCACATTTTGTAGATACGTAATTAGATCCATATGTTTCATTCACCACCCACACTTTTCCAGGCACACATATACTTAAGATTGCGTATGATCTATTTTTGTCAATGACTCAATTGTGTGTTACAATGTCAACGTCACCATTATTGATAGCGTTCTTACGAAAGCGAAACTAATAAGGAGTGATTCCTTATCTTTTAATCTTGTTCTGAGTAATATTCATAACATGACACTTGAAACAAGTATCGATTAACCCTTAAACAATGGCCAAATTTTCGACTGTCCCAAATTGAAAGAATTTTCAGACGACATTTCAGAATGTGCTCAAAACCAAAAAATATCTTTATGAATGGCGGAAAACATTGTGGGAAAAGGAGAAATTGTTCGTTAAGAGCAATTTCTCCTTTTCCCGCAATATTTTCTAGAGTCTTCTGCAACAAACTGGTCAAATGTCGTTATTGTTACTTGGTGGGTTAACACAATAAAATCTATAAACTATGGCATTCTACTTTCAACTGTGAAAAAGGAGAATATGCTCGTGTAAGGAAACCCACTTATGTAGGAACCCCTTTTTCGAAACTTAAAGTAATTGCAAACATAGGATAATTGTGAATGTCATAGGTCATCTTCTGTTGCTTCATCTATGCGAAGGGGCTAGCTTATTTTACTTTCTCTTTGTGTTATTGTTTCATTCTAAAGAAAAATGAATTAACATTTTACACTAATTATTTGGTTTACCTTCCACCTTTTAGGAGCAAAGTTTTTCAAAAAGGCCACAAAGATGGAGAAGTTACAGTTACTAATTTTCTGGTATTAGAAAATGTAGTATTTCCGCAAAATTTACAAATTGTTCAGTTGTATCCAGAACAACTAAAGTGCCTGTGAAATAATGGTTACTCTGGCAAACAGTATTATCCCCATTAGCAATCAAATCTCATTGTTAAAAGTCTCCTAAGAAGAAGAGCTTATCTCTATATAGGCTTTGTTCTTTGCGGGAAAGTAACAGTGCTGTTGATGGTGATGCTTATTTTCAAGCAAATAATTATTCCTAAATTGAAGACATCGAATAGGTTATATCTTAAGGTTAAAATTTTGGGTTCTCTAGTCAAATATTTCATTTCATTTACAGCAAAACCGACGTATAAATGTATATTTTAAACCTTTCTACCATAACAGTTCACACCGAATGAAATATTTCATTTCGGTGAGTTTCACTCAACTCTGTGTGATTCGTTTATTGAATTTTTGATTTTAGTTATTTTATCAATTTTACTTTGTTGACACACGTTATGTTACATAACAAGGATCTCATATGACGGCCATTGCTATAGCATATCCCGCGCTATCATTTGTCTTGTAACTGAGTTTCAATTCGCAATGCAATTTTCAAAACACGTAGTGCAATGTTTGAACGTATTACCACCAATATGCCATAGACTTTCTTTGTTGCGATGCGGCACATCCACGAAGGTAATCTTGAACAACAGTGTAGCAGATACGTTTAATCTTGGCTGCTAAGCCTTTCCCTATTAACGACCAATTAAAACGCCGTCAAAGAAGGAGCCATTGGAATCATTGTTACAAAAGAAGAATTTGCTCGTGACGAGCAAATTCTTCTTTTGTCACGACGATTTCAATGTTTTTTCATTATGTTGTAAAAGTCTTTAGTCTTAGCTTGTATCACTATGATGGATGTCGTAACGTTTTTATATAGCTTAATAGTCTTAATAATTTCTTGTCCGTTGCAAAAAACTCGAAACCCGCGAACACTCAGTCAGTCTCGGTGGTAGATTGTCCGTCATGATGGCCCCGTGTTCAATAATCGCGTAACACCTTCCTCAAAAGAGAAAAGAACCACCGAAAGGGATGACCTACCTCTGTTGCACTCATGATAACAGGGAGTATATCAGAAATGGGAATCAATTTCCGAATTAATAGGTTTTAGATATAAGTGAATATGTATTATATATTTAAAACTGTTTATGACCGTAGGGTTACCTCGATAATATTGAACGAGTGTTTGTTTTATCACAACCTAACAAACATATGGGTATATCTTACGAGTTCCCCTATGGCCGTTGTATAAAGTGGAGGATTATAAAGGAATCTACCTCACACAGTCAGTATGGCTGTCTGGCCTTCACCTACTACACTTACATCCGAAAATTCATCTCATACGTTGCCTTGAAACTGCGAAAGTACGTCAAACATGCATCAGATCTGTCTTTGGTAAGGAACAACGAGGAGAGACTAAGTGCAAACGAGCTGAAAGAAGCATGAATTCCGCTCGTATCAACTATGATCCGCTCGTTATGTGCTTGTTTTAAAAGAAAGCTACTTGGAAGGTTTATAGCGATAAGTGTCCAGACATAGCTTTACGTTCCAAAAATACCTTTATGAATTAACCCTTTCCAAGAATTAATCTAACCTTTGAACTCATGTGTTCCAATCAGAAATTCATTAACTACTAATCATATTTGGCTAGCTATGGACTTGATTTACCACGGGGAGCCGTTATGTTACTATCGAAAAGTCATGTTCTAAGTACCCCTACTGGTATGGTATCATTGTTACCCAGCAAGCTCGCGTACCGTAAGGTTTGCCAAGAAATACCCCAAAGGCTAAGGGTTTGTGGTTTAAGGTCGGTATATCCATGTCTGGTTCATGCTACGAGACTGGCCCCAAGACAAGCCTAGTCTAATATGCGTTCTCATTGCTTGTGAACATCCTAAAATGCCACACGAATTTTATAGCAACCTGCTTATTTAATGTCAAATTACTGTGTAGTATAAACTTATTTATTTTACATTGATCGTGAAACAGGTTTTTACACCTTATATTCATCACTCTCCATTCTGCTTCCTGGATACATAAACAGTACTCGCACCGAATGTGGATTAATCAAAGTTCGCAAGGCAGATCCCGCTTTTCACGGGATTCGAAGCCACGACCCTCGTGTCCAGAAACAAACACTCTACCCCTGGACCACTGTCTTAAACTGTCAAAGCACTCGTAAGGAAACATTTGAACTGTCAGTTATTTGTATACATTTGGAAAAGAGACACATTATCTTAGGTGCTTTGCCATGTAGACAATTTTATATCGTTATAAATGAAATTGAAAAGCCCATCTCTTTCGAAATTGATATGAGTAACTTGGGATTGCCGTAAGGATGCCTTTCGATAAGCATGTACACATGTGGTCGTTCATCAAGTACACTTTTAATTGTCCACGTAATCCGAGTTCAAGGGATGATCCCTCGGTCTGTGCCGTCACTCATATAATTATCATCCCATTGTTTCAAGATGAACAATTAACCCTTATAGTGATTGGACCGACTTCATGCTCATTACAAACAGGTAAGATCCAGGCCAGCCGCCAAGTAAATTGGCGACTGGTCTGTGATCTAACCTGTTTGCTATCTTACTTCAACAAAATTAAGCAGATATCTAAGGTTTTAGAAAGCAAACGACACAAAAATTTATTTTAGAAAGATAGCCAACATTCTAAGGGTTCATAAAGACTCTGAAAAGTGCAATCTGTCGTAATGGGTCAAATGCCGGTTTACTTCAATTTCCAGACTATACACAATTATGAAGAATGATTTGGTAATGGTACCATTTTAGTCTGTATCTTTCGAAATAGTAGAGTGCTTCGTTGGTTAGAAACAGATATGAAATGATAGATCGCGTGAACATCAGCTATATTTATTACCTTTGGGAAAAGAGATGTTTTGTCAAAAAATCTTTTTTCTTGATTAGGAGCAATTCATCTTGGTGTCACGGTTGTTTCGAAGGTCATCAGCAGCGGGTTTGTCTTTTTCTATTGTATTCATTTATTTGTGAATACATGTGTCATACATTATTAGTTCACAGACATTTAAACTAGTAGTGTAAAATAGAATCTAGATGTTTACTTAGTATTTATTGGTCTAGAAGAGAAGAGATTTCGGATTCGTTGACATACTTTGCACATTGTTTGTTTGAAGCAGTTCAACTTCTGGTTCAATCCTGCCAGGAGAAAAGTATATACTTCTTGCACATATTACAGTGATGTGTTTATATCATTTCCTTTCACATAGCCTGAAAAATGTTTGATTATTAGTAATTCTTCTCACACATATTACACACTGTATATACGTCCACCTTGCAATTTGTATAATAACCGTAAACGTCTGATGTAAAGGTATATTGTGTTCTGTAAGCAGTATTGTTACCCGGTATAATTCTGAAACTCATAAATGACATAACCTTTCATTTGACAGGCAAAATAACTTCACGGAGTATACTTTATATTATATATAGTAGTCTTCGTCGATACGCCGAAAAAGTCTTTAGCGATTCCTGTATGGCTCATTTGCGCGTGCATTGCGCATGGTATATCCAATGAAAAGAGTTTTCGAAGGGATGAAAATAACACAAGTATTATGTTTCCAACTTATATACGTAATTATCGCAAACTTAAATTAATGAGGCAATGGTGCAGGTTTATGCACATTAATTATCTAGACGAAACGATGCCACTCGAAACCAGTGGCATGGGAATAAGGGAATCGAGGTTATTCGTTAACTTCAAGAAGCAAGTAGGAAGCTTAGTTTATAGATAACTTGAACCCTTTCGGATTTGCTTAATCAAAACACAAGGCTAGATAATGACCAACCTGAACCATGAACTATCTTACTACTTTACCTATATTCGGTAAGAGTGCGAGTCCATTATTGAGCGAAAGTAGGTAGGTACGAGTATATGTAGTGTTTTAAGGTTATAGTTTAAACATTTGTTATTGTAACATTTTTTACAATTGGATTGAGACGGAAGCTTTAGGCTTATCGAGGCCCATGTCCTGAGTATGTTAAGGTAATATAATGGTAGATAAGGGTTAAGTAATAGAAATCGGTACCTATTTCAAGACCAACCCATTCTGATGTGTTTATGTTTACATTGCGTTATAGCCGTCGTGTACAGTAGAAGAACACTTTCTAAAGCAAAACAAATAAAACAACCATCTTACATATCAGACGATTTCCAATAGCATATTGAAATGGTTATATATATTTCCTTGTCCTGTATGTCTGTTGTTCGATCCTTGATCTTGATTCGATCGCCAAATGAATTGATATAGAAGAAGCGAGACAGTGGCTGAAGCGAATATGAAGTATCCTTAACCAAACATTAACGACATTTGACCACTTTGTTGCAGACGACTTTAGAAAACATTGAGGGAAAATGAGAAATTGGTCGTAGTGAGCAATTATTTTTTTCTGTTCCCACAATGATTTCTGTCCTATCAGAAGGATATTTTACAATTCCATCACATTTTGAAATGTCGTGTACAAATTCTTTCAATTTGGGACAGTGTAAAATGTGTTATTTGGGAAAGGGTTAAACGTGAATTCTTAAGTTCAAATTAAGTATAGCGGGTTTAAAATTACACCGTTGAGATGCTTTCGAGTCGTTTATTAAAGAAGAAAATAGCGCCCATTGAACGAATGCCAACATTTGTCAGATTTATGAAAGAGTGGATTTTCTAAAAACTGATATATTGCATGTAATTAACTCGATATATCCTTTCAAACCGAGGAACGAAAATGTTTCGCATGATTATCGTAATAGTTCCACAGAGCATACTGATAGAGTAGGTTAAGTCTGATTTGCATTGAAATTAAACAATTTTTACGATGATGTTTCGATTATACCACGATGGCAGTTCTTATAGTAATGCTTCCTGGAACAAACTGATTTTGCAGACGTTATTCTTTTTTATTACTTGGAGAAAGCCATTACAAACATTCTCTTAAACCTGTTAAAACACCTGATAAGATCTCAAATCTGCAGCCTTTCACAGAGCACAGAGGAGACGGACATTCGACCTCAGCGCAATGAAGTGGTGACTACATTTGACTGTTTATGTGGTTGTTTCGGTTTAACATCGTTTCAACAGTACTTAAGTTTTATTGCAATGCCAGGCTCATAATCAAACGAAAGATATTCAATTCAAGTCTTAACTATCATAAGGCCAGCTCAAGCCGGATAGATCGAACTACTGGCATGTTGTTTACACAGTCTCATGAATGCTGTCAACACGCATATCCTATATTGACGTTTGCATGCATGTCACATATGGCATAATCGTACATAATGCGTAAATCTAGCCACTCTGTAGTTTTGAATATTAAAGTAGCATGATTATGATCAAACACACATAATGCTAAAAACAATGTTTTGGGTATACCATCCATACTTCATCTTCGTTTAAGATTTATGATCAAGTTAATTCACGTTTCCGTAAACAAAAAATAAGACTTATCTATTGTCGTAAAGTTAACTGCACAACGTATTTTCAAAGCCTGAGCAAACCCCTATCGATGTATAGTTAGGAAGGTATCTTTATGACATAAAAAGACATTGCTCGGACTCTATTTGACTCACAATGGTGTTAGATTGTTTGTTTTTATTTATTTTCGTGCTTTTTCGTGAGTGTGAAATAGATCAGAAATACAATGTAGGTAAATAGAAAACGGATTCGACCTCTTTTAGATTCAGACCTCTCTTAAATCATTCTTAGCAGGTGCTTTTATATCCATCCACAATTCACGGTATCTTTTCTAGAATTGGAAATGAGCAAACCAGAAGAACTCCACATAAAGCTACGAGCATGAGTTTGCATCATTGTTTTATATCTAAGCTTCGAACTCATTCTGCTTAATGACAAATTTTGCAACCCTCACTCAAGTTTTGAAACATTTCCTCAATTTTTTTTTTCTTTTTTTTTTTTTTTAAATCTTTCAGGTATTTCAAGAATCTTGGGCAAAAAGCGATTTACTGGGAGAAAGCGTTTTGTTGATAGGGACGCACGTCGCTATCGTAACCAGACGATTTACAGAGTCGTTAAATCAACTTGATCATTATAAATACGCGATAAACGGTTGGAAATCGAGATTCCATGGGGGTTCCGTACAAAGTCTCAATTCTACCAGACTATTTAAACTAGCCATAATAACAGGGGTGGCAAACGGCAATTCGGAAAAAATGTATGTATGCTGATCAGAATGCGCTTTCGCTCATTCTGATCTGCATACACACATAAAACGTGAAAATTTAGAACCATGTCCATTTGTTACCAAGGTCTACTAGTCAAGTAGAGGTCTGATTCGGTGTTTCACATTTGGCTGATCTGGTACGAGGCATCTTATAGTTCAAGTTCAAGTAATTCATTAGCATAACATTTGCATGTCGTTGCTACATACATATATGAACATTTACATACTCATACGATATATAATTATAATTTAGTTAAGTTGATTAATTATCAGTCAATAACGGATGTTTGTGTGACATCGCCATATTACGAATCATGGATGGTGTTTGCTAAAATGATCACATTTTCCGAGTAAACATAAAGCACTCTTTTTTCGGCATATAGATGCCAGTCAAATGTTTTAGTACGTACTGACTCCTTCTGTTTCGACGCCGGACTCATTTAACAGATTGTATTAAATTGGATTTCACTGCGCCGAATCTTAATATGAGTTCTTCACATCTTGAACTGAAAACAGAATACAATTTTCTCAGACGTGGGTCAGTGCTTGGGAAAACTGTTCTTATTGGATGAGCGTGAAGACTTCAACGCGTATTCGGGATAGAAAGCGTAATAATAAGTTGAAAGAGAAATCATTGAAATCAAAGAGTATATGCTATTTCGCTCAAAGGTAAAAAGATCATATTGTCTGCCAAGGTTTTCGAAATCTCTGTTTGCACTAGCTACATCATTTTTACGTGACTACCATAAAGCGTGTAGATGTGCAGTATTAATGGCATATCTAATACGTTAAAATTCAACGAGACATGATTCTCAACACTTATGCACTGAAGTACCATTGTCTTTGAAATATGTATGCTTCAAATTCAATCCTAGATACCATTTTATTCTTCTTGGATATTTTTATATATAACAATATTGAAATCAAATGATATTTCCTAACAACAAGCATATACTTGGGGAAAACCCTTACATTAGATAACTCGCTTGATTTCACACATGTGTGAGAAGTGAGCACGTGAATATTTAAGCTGTCATTGTAGAGGTTATGGTATCGATCAGTTCGAATGATATATGGTTTCCACCCCATGTCTGTATGATTCTGTTGTAATGAAGCGGCATGACTAAATAATACGACTTCTCACTCTAGTTCGATTGTTTTAGATTAATTTATCATGGAAAATATAAAACAAGACATCACACACACCCAGGCTGAATGTCAAATGAAGTAATGGTAAACAGTGCATCGTTTAAAATCAACATGTGCAGTTTGCCTCATATTGTGCGAAATGACGTTGTTAACAAACTAGTTTAGTAAATCTTGTTCTTTCATTCTACATCGAGTGTGAAACATGTTTGAATAGCTTAGAAAAATTTCGGTCGAATATGCTTTGAGAATACATATATATCCAGTACGTTCACCGAATATGAACAAGTGAAAAATCAGATGGCGTACTGTTATTAACATGGACCGAACCTATGACTATCGTGTTCGAAGTCCTAAGCTTTAGACCTTGATGGTATTTAACAGATCATCTCATGCAAAATCATTACATTTGTTCTAAACAAAAGTAGCACCTTATCCAATACTGAAGAAAGCATTTTAGCAAAATGAAACACCATTAGGGTCGTCCCTCAGAGAGGCTTCCAATGACGTGTCACATTCAGTGATTTACCTTTCGTTTTAGATAAAATATATGACTTGTTGGAAAGTAGTTCCCTTTAGCCGTTTGTGTTACGTAACCGTCTCACTCCCTACAACATAGCAACATTTAATAAGGACAAGATCTAACCTCTGCGTTACTGGGATGACTCTTTAGCTCAGTGGTTATGGTCTTGGACTCTCGGACACCGGGAGCGAATCCCCACAGGGGGACTGTAAATTTCAAGTGGATTTCCCTAGCTATTCTTTGTTGCGGACATTGTTCGTAAGATTCGTTAGAATACTAACCTGCACACGTGTCCTCCACACACTATGTTGGTCTATCAGTTAGTTCCGTCAGTTGATAATCTAAGGATCGAGAAGAAAAGCTGTGTACCTAAGGATTGATTAATGATCTCTTAGAATAACTCCTGCTTGATTCGAAGAAAGCGGTTATTGAGAAGTTGATTTCGTTCCGGTGTTTTCATGTAAATATGGCTTCAGTCCCAGTGCCGCTCCACTAGACAAGAAAGTAAGGTCATTACCCTAGGCTGGAAAAAATTGTTGCATACGTGATAAAATTAATACATAAATTGGAACATAACTTAATAAAATGTAGTGAAATAACAAGATGTTTAATGCGTGGGGAGTATCCATTATGTCGTTATACAGCTGCAACATCACTTACTGTTCCTCGATTAACCTATTACCAAACAATAACGACATTTCACCACTTTGTTGCAGACGACTCTGGATAACATTATGGGAAAAAAGAGACATTGCTCGCAATGAGCAATTTCTACTTTTCCCATAATGTTTTTCACTCAGAGTATTACGTTCCAATTGCATCACATGTTTCAATGTCGTCTGCAAACTCTTTCAATTTGGGAACGTCGAAAATATAACGTTTGGTAATGGATTCAAATTAGCGTCATTGTGTTTAATGTGCAGGGGTGGCAGATCAATTGCCCATTGCTCAGCCTGTCCAAAAGCCTTAAAGGACAAGTAAATCTTTTTCAGATTTTGCTATACCTGAAAGGTTTTAATATAGGCCATGTAAATGAATTGTCATGCAAAACGATATAGAGTTTTATTGGCTAAACCTTGTATCATAGGTTCCACACACATATGAAGATCACTGCAACAAATCAGCAATTCGCTTTTTGTGCCAACGGCAAAAACATGTTCATGCTTTACTTCTTGCCTTCTAGTGTTGCTTTCAATTCCAACATCTTCTCTTTCTTTAAAATGCGATGCTAATTCAACCATCAGATACGTAAAAGACCGAAAAATGAGATAAGCAAAAGCAGTTGAATCATGTATTCAGAATTGATTGACCCTTTACCAAACGCCACATTTTCGACTGCCCCAAATTGTAAGAGTTTGCAGACGACATTTCAAAATGTGATGAAATTGAAAAGCAATCTTCTGTTAGGACAGAAAACATTGTGGGAAAAGGAGAAATTGCTCGTTCAGAGCAATTTCTCCTTTTCCAACAATGTTTGCCAGAGTCGTCTGCAAAAAACTGGTCAAATTTCGTTATTGTTTGGTAATGGGCTAAAAAAAACGTTTTTGTTTCCATCTAATATTCGCGCTTATGTATGAAAAGAAGACCCCCTACGTGCTCTGTGCGTACAACCCTCTTCCGATAACATCAATCATAATGCAGCGCGCAAGAGATTTTAACACCCACCACTTAGGATTCCCGCCCTTTTTGCGCGCAGTTTGCCGAAGAGCATATATGGTGGGCGTGCGACAGGAAAATGAATTGGAGACTTTCCTTGTCTTGAGAACTTAACCCATTTCTCCATTTGGAATCTATTGACTGTTCCAATTGTTAACAATCGCAGACGAAAAAAAATGCCTTCACCATATGAGGTGGAAAACATTATGGGAAAATGATGAGAAATTCAGTGAGAGCACTGTTACAACCCGTTTTGCAATAAACCCGTTTCGCAATAAATTTATTGCGAAACGGGTTGTAACAGAGCACTGAATCATTTTATCAAAGAGTTTGTTCTTTAAAAAAGACTTATGCAGCAGAAGCGTCTTAGCGCAGTACAACTGATTAATAAGGCTTACAAGTTTGAATGCGTTCGTATCCAAAATACATACCATGGAACAACCAATACAATGTATATAGATACAATGATGGGGGCGTGTCATGGAGGTAATGTTGTTTGGACCAGTTTATACTGGTTTGCTCCCATATTGTTTTGAGTTATCATTCCTGGCATATCAATCAACTACTGTATATACACATTGTACTCCTCTTCTTGAAAACGTTCATTATCAATCTTCCCCTCGATTTGCTGAACAAAGTAATGAAAATGACTAGAATATTCAAAAGTGCAATTAATGCTGATGATTGCTTATGTACCATATCCATTGGAAGCAAAGATTCGCTGTTAGATTTCTGCAACATATTTGTGTATGCTTGTGATTGCCAATTTATTCGTCTAAAGGGTACAATTGGAAGCGGAAACATGGGATCCGGTTAATCAAAGTCGCTTATTAAACTTGCATTCAAGGGGTGGCATTTAATTAGTTTAATCATAGTTTATTATATTCATTTATCATAATGTACATAGCATATTTACACCAGCAGATATACATATATCTAAAGAAAGTAATTGTAATAGCATAATTACCATTGTGGAGTGGCCCACCCTTAGCCTATTCTGTAACGTTACATGTATTAACATAATACATCTACATTTTTAGATGTGAAATCTGGTCGATAAATAATGCTTTGAATGCATTCGATGCATGTAAACGGCAAATACGAGCTTACGTTTTTAAATATCGGTATAAACAAATGATTGGCGTTTCGTCATTGTTTAAATAAACGGCACAAATTGACTCTCTAGTTTCGAGTTAGAGACTTTCGATGGGATGAAACGCATTCCGGAAATGAGTTCTTGTTATGCGTAAAAAGGCGGCAAATTCACTTGCTACAATTTAAAGAGAATTTCTAAGAGGTATATTTACACAACTCTTTAACCACATACCCCCATATTAGAAACTACGACGAGTTCAAACATTCAAAGCAACATCATACGACAAAAAGCGGGTAAAAGATGTATTATTCTTAATGGATTTTAGCAGAAATTGCTTATTGTCATTGTGGCCTATTACGCCTTCCACTACAGGTTTGTCAACGTGAAGCATTAGCTATTTAAGGGTTGAGATTCCTTCCTATTCTTCCAAGTGTGTTATATTTAGGTAAAATACACATAAAGCACCGTTTTGAAATTAATTCTTCCGTCGGATACCTTCGGTCGATCGTGGAAAGCATCGCTGGTGGCCGGAATTATTCGGTGTTACGCGAATAGTTCTAGACCAAAGTAATCCGACAAAAGAAAAAGTTTCAAAATGGTGTATTATGTGCATTCTACCTTAACGAAATTTTGGACCATATGTTGTATATGTTGAATTCCATATGTGTGTTTTATCTTTCTTTGAATAAGACATCAATGATGCATATGTTACGCTTGGCTATTCTACAAATATATGTAACTGTCATTTCCACATTTTAAAGTGTATTTTGAGCGGCAACTTGTTTATCTTTTGCCGAATCCTGAAATACCCAAAAGGAAAAGAAGAGAGTCAAAAATAATTCAACCGAAACATAATCATGAACAATACTGTCTCGGATCAGCCTGTATTAATTTAATAGCCTGATCAAGGACCAAACCACTACCATTTTATTTTTGCTTTCACGCTCGCGTGCAATGACTGGCAATTTGCCACTCTATTTGTTTCGTGAATTTGGTTCCAGTGAACGCGGTAGATGATGGGTTTAAAAGTGAATGCGATCCATATCTGGTCGACCTAATCTCTACACCATCTTAAGTAATGTTTGAAAGTAATGAGTTTTGAATGCATTTTCCAGCTGGCTTTTTGAATGTAGGTATGCACCTCTTTTTGTGTGTGTTATTTTATTCTATCTTAGTTCCAAATGAGTTGCAGTAGGTCCGTGCAATATAGTATTTAAATGGAAGACACAGGCAATACCTTAGACGTCTTTAATAATTTTTGTTTTCTTTTAGTTAGTAATGTGAAAATTCATTAGACGATTGTTTAATGACCACTTTCTTTAGATGTTTGAATACGTCTTAATTGGTCCAGACATAATTCATACACCATAACACGAGAAGTAAGATGTCAAAAATCGGTTGCATTGATTAGATAAGTTATTCAATAACAATAAAGGCTGTATTGAATGAGATTCAGTATAAAGGGAAATTGCTGGGATTTTTTCTATTTGGGTGGGGTCGGTTTTTTCCCGGTTTTCCCCATCCGTTTCAACGTTAAACTGTACATGCTGACTTGTTCACTTTCGGTTTCTTTCGTTCACTTATCGTGTCTTATAATCAAGTATTGCCCTGTCTCACACATATGCACCTAATGCAATAATTTAGTGCCCAAAAGGTGAGTTTCGTAATTTCCATATCTTACCGTTACAGTTCAAGCATTATTTCACCAGTTAATGAAATGTCTTTAGATGTTTGTTTTTTAGCTGCTACTATTTGCTTTCGGTGTAACAAAAGAATCGAAAGCGTGACCTTCGATACACTGGTCGTATGACAATAGAATTGCTTGGATGATGTTCCAAAACGCTATCGTCCTACACCATAGTCAACATTTGTTTTGTTTTTCTTGTCGTACTTTGCTTATTAAGTCCGAGGCTTTTGCCAATATCTATGATTCGTTTTCAGGAATCGTTCTATGAAATATTACTCGAGGCCTTTTATCGTAATCTTGATTAACCCTTTGGGTTCTAGCCTTGTTTTCCAATATTCTGATTAGTTTTTTTTGTCGTAATTACGGATTTTCTATGAGATTCTCGGTGTTTTCACGAGATACGTTTTGCAAAATATGGCTGCAATTCATTATTCATTATATTCAAACGGTCCTTTAATCAAGACCCCGATAGTACTTTGTATATCGTTTATTGCAGCCATGATTGTCAAAGCTATCCAATCAATGACATTTGATAAGCCTTCCTGTCGTAATAGGCTTAATCAATTAGCGCTTTATGGGCGACAGTGGTGCAGAGGTAGAGCGTCGGCCTCGTGCACATAGAGCCCCGGGTTGGAATCCTCGTTAGACGGGGTGAAAACTTCCGGGACTAACCCACGAATTTGCGCGAATACTGGTTATATATCTAGGAAGCAGTCATAGAGAGTGGCTTTGAACAAGCTTTAAGCTTTCTTCACAATCGATGTAAAACTAAATATGGTAATTTTTGAAGAAACACTGAGCTAACATCATACAATAACACGGAATCTTCATTTAGAAAATATGACGGCAAAGTGCGACTGACTTGTATATTAAAGATATCGATTGCAGAATTGTTCTTTTTCCAATAAATACCTCTTGAGATGTCTTAACTGAGGAGAAGTTCATAAGAGGGTACAAAGAAATAACACGTGGAATCAACATTCAACATTCGACGCGTAACTTAATGTGTGTAGCACTCGAAACGCGCGATTGTCTGAAGATTCAACATAGAGATATATTTATTGACTACTTAAACGTGTTTCTGATAAAGAATCTAATTCACACTTCATAATTAGTTTTGAACATTTGTCTCGTTTTCCAGCAAAATTGATGATGTAAATAACATATCTGGACCAGATCCAAAAGGAAAGTGTGTAGGAAACGATGTAATGATGAAACAATTAGTGCATGCTTAGATCCGGTTCCACATCGTGGTACGCAACCTTAATATTGTTGGTGGTTTTATGATTTGTTCCTACCATCGTCTATTTTGTACACGCCTTTGAGTTTCTCTTCTGTACATTTCATTGCATTAAAAGGTAAAGGTAGGGTTTATGGTCTCATTCTATGCTTAAAATGCATTCTAACTGCCTTGTGAGTATCGTTTTGCATCAGATATGAATCGATGTTCGGTTGGAGTCTATCTAGTACATTACAATAACCCAATAATTCCTTTTATCCAAAGCATTGTCCTCAGTGCATTTCTAACATATGTATTAAAGTAACCCAAATACAGATTTCGACAATGGTTGAAAAAACAGGTATATATTTTATCTTTTGGTAGAAGAATGCTTTACTGTTTTATTCTAATCTATAAGAACCTAACCATAAGGGTTTGTCATTGGTTGAATTACTTCTTTACTGTTTTATGGTAAGCTATAACAACTTAGATGTTAGATTCGTCTTTGGTTTCAAGAAGATGAAACAATAATTTAGATTTTCTAGAATGTACCACTTGTTATTAGATATACTAAAGTATAGACTTTGTCCTTGGTTGTTGTGGTATCCTTATTATGGTATTCTATAATTTATTAGATATCGATTTTGTCATTCGTTGCAATAATTTGTTTCTGTTTCGTGGTTAATTCTTGTACTTAAGTAAAGATATTGTCATTTGGTGTTAAATGCACAATTGTTTAATTGTTTTATGCTTACCTTTCAGTACCTAAGTATCAATGTTGCCATTGGTTTGAAAACACTTTCTTTTTATTTCATAGTTATTTAGAATTTAATAGGTATAGATTCTGTCATTGGTTTGAAGCATATGTAACTGACTCTTCCCCTGAATATTCTGAGCGACTGGAACACAGTGGAACAAACAAAAAAGTTCATTGTGCAGAAGGTATGCATATGTTTACTGCTTTACGAGCCGTCTAACAGCCGATGCAGGCTTATCATATCTATCATATCTCATTTCACAGACCAAATATTGATATGCTCAATAAAATCAGATGTTTTTTCGGTGTTATGATCACCCCATTTCAGTTTGCACTGATAAGAAAGCATTTAAATTCCGTTAATGCTTTCTTACTCAACATTTCGGGAACCGATAAATGATGGCTTTAATCCATCCTCTCACAGGAAAATGTTTGACTCTTGAAGTTGAAATTACACATTGAATTTTGCTATTGGGTAGAATACATTTAAGGTAGAATAAACATAATCCACCATTTTTGAACGCATTCTTTCGTCGGATTTTTTCGGAAGTTCTCAGAATACATTGGTCGGCGCCGGAACTATTCGGTTTATTCGGCACAGACCGGTGTATACCGAGGACGACCGAAGTAAACCGGCGACAGAATCAGTTTCAAAATAGCGGATTTTTGGTATTTTCCCTTAAATGAATAAACCCGCACATCGGGTATCCTATATTTCAAGTGATTAAACCATCAAAGGTTTTAAGAAGTCTTCTTGATTCATCGTGAAAGAGTGTATCAGGTTTGACGAGACAAAAAAGAACTTTAGAAGATGCAACGTCCCCCACCCTACATACGTCGGGTAATACATGTGACACCACAACTGGAAACCCAGTTCGACTTATAGAAGGTCTTGCTTTTGGTCCGGGGCTTGACAACCAATTCGACTTTTAAAACCAATAGCTCTGTATTATATAGGTACTCCTGCCTTGAATCTTAAAGGTATCACAAAAGAACCGAAACCACAAAATAATATTTGCTTATTCATATAAATCTTCGACAATATACTTTTTAATATAATATCTGTAACTCGAGCTTCTTATTGTCGAACTCTTCTGAAGTAAATACGGGTTCCCTTATCATTTGTTCTTTATCTTTATGTTTTATATTCCAGATATCTATATGTCGAACTCTCTCTCTTTGTCGAACAGTTTCGTCAGGTTTCTTGAATTCCGAGGTATAGAGATTCTACTGTAAGTATAAAATTAGAAGGTGTTTGATTATTTCATAGTTTCACTATCGCTCGTTAGCGAAGTTGCTCCAACTTTTCCAACAGCGCGGCTTATTTTATGATTCCATTATCGGTAGAAAGTGAAATTCCTTCAACTGTAAGGTAACCGCCAATATCTCACACATGATAACAGCTCCCGTCTACAGACAGAGTGCCGGGTCTGTAAAGCTCTTACCTAGATATGTGGTCTGATTTTCCCTTTTTATTATCTTCCTTCTTCAATAAATATTGAAGGAATTACGTTCTTACGGGTCACCTATGCAATGTGAAATATAATCCATACCTGATGTGTGGAAATTCTTTACGAACAGTTCACTCTTCAAATTTACTGAGTGTCTTCTTACAATCACCAGGGCAACGTTTTACCAATCGACTTAAGAAAAATATTTAAGTAATCCGAAACTGATAAAACATGGATAGTATCTTAAATTAAAGTACAATATTGCAATGTGACACGCCATTAGAAGCGTCTCGGAGAGACGATTGCAATGGTGCTTTACTTTGCAATATTGTTTACCCAATGTTAGTTTACCCAAAATTAGAATAAGAGGGAAAAATGATGAAAATATTAAGCGTAAGATGCTCAGTAAAACTGTATACAAGAGTTAATCAGAAGCTAAAACATAGGCTGTGCAATAATAGAATCACCAAATATCGACTTCACCTAGATGTGAATTTTAAAACGAGGAATTTGTTGCCATTTTTCTTCACTGTAGTAGAACACCAGTCTTGAACATGTTAAAGTCATGTGAACCGATAAAGGGGAGCTCATAACCAAAATGTAGGCAGACGAAACAAAACCTCTTCAGGACCACAGGCATTAGGTACAGTTGAGATATTAAGCTAAATGAGTCGAAGCAATGCTTAGCTTCAGAATATATAGTGTTGCACAAAAGGGCCAATCTATACATTGATCTTACAGTTGATTTATTCGGACCATCGCTATATTATATGTAAGCAAAGCTTCAGATCAATCGAAGTTGTAGTAAAGTGCCAACTTGCACCTTTTTCATTAACAACGTAGTGGCTAAATTCAAACCATTCATATGCTAAATATAAGCAAAGATTCAGATTATATGGTGTTGCGCAATAGTTCCAATCTGTATCTTTAACTAGATAATCGATGTATTCAGTCCATTGTTTTGTTATATCTAAGCGAAACGACCGACCAAAGGTATGGCAAAAAAGAATCGCCAATTTGTCCATATGTTTTATACATTTATGTTACTTTCTAATTGCTCGGGAAGGAAACGAAAGTCTCACAAGCATGCCATTGTTCTGTACAGCATTAGACAAACGTTTGATGAGAGCGATGCAACCCAATTCCATAAAACCTTATTTCAAACGTATTTGAAGCAATCGACGAATGAAATCGTCAAAATCAAAACAGACTAATCATGAGCAGATTTACCTTTTCCGAAAATACTTCCACTGTTAAACGTCATCATCCAGTTTGGTAATTGATTGCAACTTGTACAGTCAAACTTGTGTTAAGAGGCCAGCCTATGGGACAGAGTAAATTGGCTGTTTAAGAAAGGTTGGCTGCTTAACACAAATTGATTTACACTATAAATCTAACCATGGGACTTTCTGTAGTGGCTGTTTAAGGCAGGTTGGCTGCTTAAAAGGGTGGCTGCTAAACACAAGTTAGACTGTATATTGATGTATGTTTTAACCCTTATGATGTTGGGAAATTTTGAAGAAAAAAAATATGTGTCGTCTGCTTTCCAAAACCTTAAATATCTGCTATTTACATAAGCACGAAGTCACTTCCAGTACTGTAAGGGTTACATTACTATCAAGAAGGTTGTGGTTGAGTACTACCCCGAATTGCTCTGTGCGCCAAAACCTGCACAGTGTACAGAATGAGTGCATCCTAATGCATGCTGCATCTTCGATGATATAAATCATGTAAAAACGACGCCAATCACTCGTCGACATAGCATAGATACCTCAGCTCAAAGCATCCGATGATTTAACACTCAGACTCACCTACACCCAAGATAGGAATCGGCTTGTCGTTATAGGCGATTTAGCTTGCGTATAGCTGGTTTGCTTTGATATTTGTTTTAGTGGCGTTTATTTGTTTTCAACAACCATATACTTTAACCGTGGATACAGCTTTCAATCGTATACCTCCATGTCTGAAATCAAAGGGTCTTGCTTTGATATTTTGGGGGAGTTCATTTGTTTTCAACAACCATATCCTTTAATCGTTGGTAAAGCTTTCATTCCTATAGCTCAATGCCTAAAATCAAAACGTCTCTCTTATTTGTTATCAGGAAATGGCTTTCAAGCCATACATTTATTCTTACTTTGAAAGCCATGGTTGGAAGACATTGGTGTCATTTCGCATTGATTTCATTAAACGGCGGAAAGAATATTGGCCAAGCCAGATCTCGAACTCAGGACCGACGGACACATCACCGACTGAGCTACCGAGGCTCGGCTTTCGTAAGTATAACGCCATGCTCATAGTGTCTATGTGTGAAATGTTGACATATAAAGTAGTTTGTTAAAAAAGACTCCCATTTCTTTAAAGTGAGTAGGTAAATTATCTATGTATGATTTATCAACCAATCGTTTGACTGAAACTAGAGCAGTGTTTTGTGGAAAATTTGATATACAATTCAATTGAAGAGATCGACAGGCGATACCTAGCTACAACTGTTAATCATTGTTTCCACATAGATATAGTATAACAATACTGAACAAAGCGACTCTGTGGTTCAACATACAAACTGGCACTTTTGTGCAATACTGCATAATCGGAAGCTTTACTATACATGTACAGTGAAGCCTCGTTTATCCGGACCCCGATTATCCGGATGTCTCGCAATCCGAACGAAATTGTAAGGGAACGGAATTATTTGACCAGTTTGTTGCAGACGACTTATGAAAACATTGTGGGTAAAGGAGAAATTGCTCGTGACGAGCAATTTCTCCTTTTCCCACAATGTTTTCTGCCATATCAGAAGATTATTTATGAATTCCATCACGTTTTGAAATGTCGCCTGCAAACTCTTTCAATTTGGGATGGTCGACAATTTGCCGTTTGCTAAAGGGTTATAAGTATATACGTGCATACAGACCGTTTATGTCTTAATGTGTATAAGAACATGCACTGCTTCATCAGTCCGGACGATTCGGTAATCCGGACATTTTGTTCGGAACGGACGTGTTCGGATTAACGAGACATCACTGTATATAACATGGTGATGGTCTTGATATATCGAGTTTGTGGATTGGCTCGTTTGTGTCATACCACTGATTGGGACCCAGACTCAGATATAACACAAAGAAGGTCACAACATAATCGACACATATAAACATATACGTTATGCATTCATACTTTGATGAAATAGGCACTTATGAATTATGTATTCATACTTTGATGAAATAGGCACTTATGAATTATGTATTCATACTTTGATAAACAAAAAAAAAGACACATATGAGTTATGCTAACATAATGTGCTGAACAGAATTCCCCTTTTGTATTCATCAGACACATCTATTTCTCTGGTTCCTAGACGGTATTGCTCATTATGGATGATAATCCTTTTGTCTTCATGGTTTATAGAGACGCGTGGAGATGATGTATTTAAGACAGATTCTAGGATATAAGGGCTCAGATATAAGTGGCATTTCATATCATTTGGCAAAGAATTGATAAATTGTAAAGTCACGTTTTATTCCAGGATTACAATACGCAGTTATTCAGTAATGCATCTAAATTTGTAAGGCTACATAATTATGCATGCACATTCTATGGAATTATGGTCTAAAAGCTTCTTCACATTCTTGCGTCAAATGGATAAATCCTTGGGTAAGAACAATTCTATTCAACAGATTTTGACATATCTTCTACTTTGGTGTTGTTTCTCAGCCTATTCCCTTGTATAAATTAAACTTTCATCAGTCAGCGATTCTGAAACAAAAAAAGATAGTTTCTCAAATCAGCATACGATGGTTGTCAGGCGTGATCAGAAAACAAAATCTTGCTATATTCTCTTGTGAATATCAACCTGTATCAGGTGATGGTTTCCTAGAATTGGATATGCCATCTTCTTTGTCATAGTTCATAGATACTACGAAGAAAGGTAGATAAAACAGCAGCAATAGCAGGGAGATTTGATGTAGTAAGTATTGTTTCTTTGTTATGTTGTATAAATCTTATGCAACCGTACTTGGCACATTAAACATGTCTACTTGGGGGAAAAAAATCTAAGAAAAAAAAATAGTTTCTTGTCATGAAAACTCAAGGTCATAAAGTTATTATTCTCATAATCAAATGTTTATTTGTTAAATGATTTCATAATGTGTTGGCTTCAAGTCAAGATAAATGATCAAATCACTGACGTAACTGGTATTAAAACAACTGTTGAACTAATCGATACAAGCCGAATACACCAATGATTACAGTTGTTCTTTGACCTCTATACTAGTCTGTTAACGCTTTCCCAAACAACACATTTTCGACTGTCCCAAATTGAAAGAGTTTGCAGACGACATTTCAAAATGTGATGAAATTGGAAAATAATCTTCTGATAGGGCAGAAGACATTTAGGGTAAAGGAAAATTTGCTCGTTACAAGCAATTCCTCCTTTTCCCTCAATGTTTTCTAAAGTCGTCTGCAACAAAGTGGTCAAATGTCGTTATTGCTTTGGAAAGGGTTAAGCAAGCAGTGTCCATTTGGGTAGACATTGTGCCTAGCGAGAAATGTATCCTTTCGTTGAATTCGTTTAAGGTAAATGTTTAATGTTTTTGCCCTACAACATCTATTCGCAGCATCTGCTGAAGATGTTCACAGAAACTGTTGAAACAAAAGAGTAAATTGTTCATCTTTTTCATAATCGTTTCTGTCTGTTTCCGTACAAAGAATGTATTGTGTTCATGTTGAGTTTTGTTATTGGCCTTTGTAATTTCAAACGAGTCACACATTGTCATGAGAGGAAATCGTTATATCGTATATATGCATGGTGCTGGGTTAGAGTTAGCAATATATATCTAGCTTCTCCGAGCCGGGTAACAAACACAAAAACCAACAGCCTCCATGCTGCATTGACAAGTTAAGACGAGATTTCTTTCTGCAGCAGACATGCATATCTTTAATCACAAACGTTTTTGTAAAATACGGGCTCCCGCACAAAGACAAAAACCTAAGTGTGTTAGTGGAACAAAAGCAGTTGTCCTTGGCAGTATAGACTGTGTGAAGATGGAGCTTGATGATATTGCCTGCTGTCTGTCTGGACTTTTATTTGATACTATTACACGCGAAAGGATGAACAATTTGAAGATAGTTCATTACGAATGTAATGATTTGTCATATAGTAAAATGTTGACATATAAGTTAGTTTTAAAAAAATTCTCATTCCTTTTAAAGTGAGTGGTTAATTTATCAACGTATGACTTACCAACCAATCATTTGACTGAAACTAGAGCAATGCGGGTTTTTTTTTTGAAGAATTTTATTTACAATATGTACAAACGCTCACTTAAGGAATCTGAAGGAAATGTGTTTGTGTGTTAAAAGATGAATATGTTCTTATATAAAAAGTATCTCTTGTTCCCACCATTACATTTATATTGATTGTAAATTTATATGAGTTCTGCGTCGTGTAAATATTAGTTGAGTTATGTTGCAATACCCGCCTATTACTGAGTGTGGAAGAATCTGTCCTGTTATGGTTTTGAATGTTTTTGCAACCTTGTGCTTAATAAAAATTAAAATTAATTCAATTGAAAAGATCGACGGCCGACATCTAGCTACAACTGTGCATCCTTGGCCTCACTTATGTTCGCCTATGCATCAAACCTCATTTTCGCATAGGATGTCTCGATCGTGTGCATTTATCAGAATAGTCTGGTTTGATAATGTGGTGTGAATTCGTGAACTCGATAATACCTTGATAATACGACTTATTTAATGGATATAGTAACCGAGAGAGGGGCCGTGTAATCCATTACTACGGGATATAAACAGTTGAGACCGTCCAAATTGAAGGAAGCTGCCGATGTGAAATACTATGATGAAATTGAACATTCTCATGATATTTAAACTTTTCTCCGTGATAAAAGTTGGAAAACTGTTGACATAATTGACAGTTGGCAATTTACTTGGCGTCTAGCCTGAATCCAACTTGTTTGTAAAAGCATGAAGTTGGTTCCAGGACTATAAGGGTTAATGAGAAAAAATATCTCTGTTTTCTGTGCGTGCGCAATGAAGAAGATATTAAACATACTTATGGACGAAGATAAATATATTTCATTTTGCATGAGATAACGTTTAATCTAAACTAAATATGCTTTGACAAAAACCTCGTCTCTCCGTTGTCGAACATTCAATTTTTCTAAAGCCGGTAATTCAGTCATTTCCAAGCGTGTATTTACTGTTTCCCGCGCTTCTAAGTACTTCGCCAGCATCATAGTTTAGGGCGGGAACCAGCAAAACGATCGCAGGCCCGTGATTTACGTTGTCATAGCAAATAGAGTCTGGATTGGGTTTCAGAACGACATTTCCCATTTGCATAAGTAATTGTTTGTCAATTTCCTGGACCGGAAGTATCCCAGAGCTCGCGTCCATATTGTCGTCTGCAATCATGTTTTATTGTTATTTTTGAAGGGAACGAGCGGGTGGCAAGGTCATAATTTTCCAGTATGGCGTTTAACGTCTTGTGGGTTGGTCAACACTTTTCCTTAACCCTTAGAATGCTAGGTAATTTCCTAAAATTAGAATTTAGTGTTGTCTGCTTTTAATAACCTAAGATTTCTGATTAACTGTGTTGAGGAAAGATACACAGAGATATCCATCAAAAGCGAATATCGATGGTCTTCTAAAAAAGATTCGATGATTATATTTTGTATGTTTTCTCCCTTTCGTTGACAACAAATTAGTAAAGAGGGATATGCTTTTATTAAGCTTTTCTTTATCAAATGTCATATTGGACTCTTTTTTCATACGCCATACACTCATTAACTGCATAGGGTAAAACGACATCTGTATTTGAATTAAAAGCGACAGATTACCAAACAAAATGGGATTGTAAAAAAGGCAAAAGCATACGATACAAAAGTATGATCGATGCAGACATGGTATGTAGAAATGGATTTTTCCAACTTCATTGAGATCGAACAATTTTTTAGTTGGTTGTAGCCCATTACTTTATAATACGACTTTGTTCTGATTGGATAATACATATAAAATCTGATATTGATACTGGTAATTTCTCAGCTCAATGAAACAATTTTGTCAAAATGAAAATACTTAAATTTCAAGTATTGATCTTCAGAGAGCCATTCGGTAGTATTATTACAGACTCAAACGTTCACTCATTTGGCATTCCGGGTCATGCAAGGTGAGGGAGAGCGTACCAGGGACCAACTGAGCTGTTTAATTGGCGGGTTCCAGTAATTTATACACAAATAAATATCGAATAACCAATATCAGTCACCTTTCGGCTAAAAGTGGCTGTCACAAGAGATGAAGTTATAGTCATGTTATCAAATCACTAAAGTGTGTTGTTTTAGACGTCAGAATAGAATTTACGTTATGACAACATTTTGCACATAGTGATAAAAAGTTAAATGCGAACAACGAGTTACTTACTTACCTTCACTATGCCGTAGTAGTAGATATAAAGTCAATTGCAAATAGAAAAGAAGTAATTGCTTTCAATTTCGCCTGTTTTTTCAAAATTTGTCGTATTTCAGTTTGAAAGGTTATGTCAATCCTGTCATAAAAGTACGTGTTGGGAGTTATATGTTCTAATGTTTCGAAAGAATATGTTTGAAAAATCGAATTATTCGGGACAAACAAGCGCTGTGTGAATAATTACTTACACAGTTGTTGTCCAAAGGATTGGCATTAAGACCCACCATCACAAAGCAGCAGCATTTCCCGCCTTTTTTTGTATTGCTTTCGGCTTAGAGATTTTTTACAAAGCTTTCGTTTTTTTGCTTTTTCTCGTTCTATCCTATACGACAGCCCTGTATAGCTATTCATCATATTGGGACACACAGGCTTATTGGGTGTGTTCCCTGAGTGTCGACTCGATTTTTCATCACACCTTTGCATATGGGGGATTAGGGGGCCTTTCATGGGGACACATAAAATTAATAAAAAACCAAACTGCAGAATTTTGTCGTTTGAATGAATAAAATGTTATTGTTAAATTCAAATATTAATTGATTGATTTAATTGCAATGTTTGTAATGAATAAACTTTCGTCAAACTTCAAATGCTCTTTTCAATTCTTTAAAGCAGTAAGTTTTTCACACGAATAAGTTAGTTGGAATTAAAAGAGCTAAAAAGGGGTTATCATAGTTGTACTTTATTTTAAAACTCAACCATCATGAACGCACAGCTGAATTTCAAATTCATAGCAAATCGAAAAGGTAGGTGAATACAAACATATACAGAAAGAACTAATGTATAAGAGCAGGAAAGATATTCTGGAGATGCATTGCACAAGACTTCTTCCTTTAATCAACATTAGACAATATTCCAACAGCATTCGAAAGAAATCGTCACAATCACCCTGCTCGACCAAGTTTTACCAGATTTGTAGCATCCAGATTCAAATAGAATAGTCATGATGCCAGTGGTTTAAGCCTTTCTTCCTGGTAAACGTCAAGCCGTGTACAAACGATTCTTCAAGCGCTTGTTTGCAAAGTGTAAGACTTAGGGCTAAGTTCAAAGCCGTATGGAGAAAGACACAGGCTATGGCCCCATTTATTCCTTATAGACGCCAGTGCACTTCTTAGTTCAGCTGTCTACTTAGGTTAAACTGTGCTGATTACAAAATGTATGGTGGCTTACGTATCTTCGGACTGCAACAACAACATCGTAACTATACTGATTTAAGGATAATTTTAGTAAAAACAGCATTACTCATCAAGAAGATGAATTCCTTCCTTAAAATCTGTTTTCTATCATTAACAAGACTTTTACCTCTCTGATGCATAAACCGTTGATATGATACAATGAAGATGATATGAATAAATATATATAGTTGAAATCATTACATTTAAAAAGGATTCTGTTATCCCCATTAAACCACATAATAAATGACGACTCTTTATCATTACTAAGAAAATCGATAGTCGACGTTCCTTTGAAGGTCCTCCTAATCCCCAAAATCATCCAGGTGTGATAAAATTCGAGTCGACGTTCCGGGAACAAACCGCTTATTGCTTGGATTAAGAGTGTGGATTGTGATAACCGTTTAAGTAGAAAGAGGGTGGTATCTATGTAACAAAAATATTTGGGGCCCGTTTTACTAAACAACTTACGGAAAATGTTTGCGTAAGTCATAATTGATTAACATGGATAATATCTTCAATGAAAGTACAATATTGCAATGTGACACGTCATTGGAAGCGTCTCGGAGAGACGATTCCAGTGATGTGTTACTTTGCAATATTGCTTTGCCAAATATTGAAATAAAAGGACTTGATTTTTTAGACTTACGCAAATCTTTAGCGTAAACTGTTTAGTAAAACGGGCCCCTGTACTTTGTTCCAAAGTGAGGGTGAACTTGTTGAAAAAGACTTTAACAATCATTTAAAAAGGAAATCCTTTTTGATCATTATCTACCGATTATGATTCGGAGTCAATTACAGTTTCAAACCATTTCATTATGGGACAGTTCAAGACCCTATTATTTTTGTAAACATTTCCACCCATCTCTTCATAAGACACTACAAACTGGTAAAATCTGAAAACAATAAAAAAAAAACATTATAGAGTAACAAAAAACAATGAATTTTCTGTTTGGCGACTAAATCGTCGCAAAAGGATTAATCAAGTATCCCTTGTCAAAGTAGACACTTTGGGCGATATTTGCCAATGTAAAGACGTTGGGCAAGATTTGTTCAGTGGCAGAGAATCGGCCTCTTCAAAAGTGGATCCCAAGTTCGATCACCGTTAGGCGAGGTAAAACATTGCTGGGACTGGCCCTTAAATCGGCGTGAGTACTGGCAGAGACATAGATAACAGTTATCTATGTCTCTGCTACTGGTGAAAAATCCAACAAGCAGTCATCGAAAATGAATTTATTGAGCGTCAAGCTTACGTCACAAACGATGTAAAAATAAATAAGTGTAGATCAAAACGACTTCCGCAGCAGGAGTGTGAAATTCGGGTCTTACACTTAGAATGCTAGGTATTTTTCTAAAAAATTTTTTTTGAGTTGTCTGCTTTCAAAAACCTTAACAGCAGCTTACTTTGATTGAGGAAAGATGCTCAGAGTAGCAAACAGGTTAGATCACAGGCCAGCCGCCAATTTACTTGGCGGCTGGCTTGTGATCTAACCTGTTTGCATACGTATAAAGTTGTTTCACCAGAAGAGCCAATGGAGTAAAGGTGATCAGTCACCCACGTTTAGTTCCTTAATAAGTACTTTGCTCTTCATGTGACCTCCTGTATATTTCAACAAATTGACAGCGACTTCCGCTCGGTTGTTTTCCTAATTCATTCATTCAGCCGGGAGTCATCCCGAGTTTTGTTTTAATCAAAGCGAGTTTAAAGAGCTAATTGATTCGACCCTCAGCTGCTCAAGTTGATATGTAAATTAAATCGATGATTTGACCGCCTTTGATCCCTTTGTGCGCAGCGGTAGTTAAAAGTAGAATAGGTTTTTGAAACAGAAAAAAACGCATTTTCGATTTGAAAGGTTCAAGGGTATGAATATCTCCGATTTATAAACGAGCATGTTGAAATAGGTACGTTAATAACTCAGTAATGTGTTTTAATAGTCATTCAATGAATTGTTCCATGAATGCCGTTATGATTATTGCCAATTAGAATCTCTTGTCATGTTCCTGGCAATTTGTGGCGATCGAACAGGAATTAACCAGTACAATTAAGAAAAACAAACGCAATAAAAATAGTTTAGTTAAAAGCGAATGTGTTGATGTTAGAGGGGATTTGGAGTGGAAGTAAACTGCAAACTATACCCATGTCATAATGGCTTCACAATAATTTATTGTTTTTGGTGTATCGACAACTACGGTCATATTTTCTTGCAATGTTTGTTAATCTTTTATCTGCTAGAGACCCTATGCGCATTGCAAGCTTGACGGGAATCGTTTTCATGACCAAAACATTTCGCCGGTCGAGGACGGCATATCAAGTCGTCGAATATCCTCCATTGAAGTTGTATGACTTTTAATGAAAGATATTCATAATAGAATTGATAACATTACTTGTCCGATTGGATACATGATAAAGAACGATGACTTTCAAACGGATGTTTAGTTCTAGGCACGTTTCTTGTTCCATAACATTGGAGCCTTATATCTTCTGCTAAGCCTGACTCAAAAACGTTTTATTAAAGTAAAGGATTAATCATAAGTCCAAATCTCTCATGTTCCATGGTCCGCTTTGATGGAGTCGACTTGACCCCGTGCAAAGGTAAACCAACCCGATTTTCATCTCTTCATCTCACCCCCACCTCCTGATAGCCCCCATACCAACATCTTTGATCGAGATCTAAAGCCCCGGCATGTCAATAACGGACCCTGGGTAACTCGGATAATCTAAGCTGTATATGTGTAACAGTATGTAAAATGAAATATCTAAGTCTTGATCGTTCGGACTCGACCCTGGGTAGCAAAAAACAATTATACTGAAAATGTGCGTAACTTAGGAACATTTCATGTTATTTCAATATTGGGCAAAGCAATATTGGACAGTAACATGTCATTGGACTCGTCTCTTCGAGACGCTTCAAACGACATGTAACATTGCAATATTGTACTTTATCTAAGACATTATCCATGTTAATCAGTTTTGACTTACGCAAATAGTTTCCGTAAGATGTTTAGTAAAACGGTACTCTGCTGAACTAGCCTAGGCATATGGTCTATTCCAATCCGAATCTTTGAGACGATAACTTTTTCTGTCCATTCACTCGTATTAAGTATTATGACTTGTCGAACTAAAATCATAAGCCGACAACCAAAATGTATAGACCAAAGAAACCACATAGTTTGTATACTAAAGTGTACGTGGTTACTGGTATTTAGCATTTAAAATGACTCATAGGCACAATTGGTCCGGTCCTTATTGTTCTTTTTCCTTTGAAATTATGTATTTATCTTGTATATGCACAAGGCACTATGATAGACACAGTTCTTATATCATCTTTATTATAAACATTGAACGTCGTCGTTACGTATATAGATACATTGTGAGCAGCGGACTTCTTTTATCTACTATTACAACGCGTGTTATTTCTTCATGACTCGGACCAGATCGTCTCGTCCACACCTGGACCTCTTGGACCGATTTACCTGCAGAATATGAATATGTATGGGATGGGATGAAGCACACTGTATTCGCAAATGGTATTCTTATGGAAATCTGCAAAACCTGTCAACCTCAGACGAGCCTATTCCTTACAACCGCGCTGATCCAAGACGACTCTTTCCTTCGCAAGGTTTTTTTAGAGAGGGTGGTTCTTTGTTTATTTGTGCATTTATATGTCAAACTTTACTTATTTACAGCCAATAATTTGAACAGTTGAAGCATGTATATCACAGAAATTGATAGCAATATTAGATAGATCACAATTGATATATCACAGATTTAAGGGTGTTCGGATACAATTGAGCACATTCAATAGTCTAACCAATAACGAAAACGAGACAAATATGTAACACAGGATGACCTATGAAAGATTATTTTCAACTTCTTTCCAATGGGGTCCTATGTGATCAATTAATGAGTTCAAACTCGACAACAAGCAAGTCTGACTAGTCCAAAAAAAAAAAATAATAATAATAAAAGAAACGTCTTGAAATAGAATATTCATACGTGTTTAGCCAATGAAAGATTTTACCAACAATCAAAAACGGATTTACGTTGACATATGTTTCAATCGCTACTATCATGGATCGTCTCCGACAAACATTGAAGACGGAGTTTTGCCAACTTGTCTGCAATTTGGGAATTCCTTATTTGTCACAATATCTTTTCTAGGTCGTATGTTACATCTGTGTTAAACTGTTTAACCTTTAGAATGCTGGGTAATTATCTAAACAAAAATAAAGGATTGTATCGTCTGCTTTCCAAAACCTTAAAAATATGCTTAATTTTGTTGAGGAAAAGTACTCAGCGTAGCAAACAAGTTAAATCACAGGCCAACCGCTAATTTACTAGGCGGCTGGCCTGTATGTCACCTGTTTGCATAAGCATGGCGTCGGTTCCATCACTTTAAAGGTATCCGCATCATGTCGCCTTTTACCCAGACACTTCAAGTACGCCTCCTGGTACCATACAGAGCACATTGTAACAACGATGCGTTCCCATTTTCACAAGAACCGGACAAGAGAAAAAAAATAAACGAGTTTTTTGATGAGGGGTCAATGACTGACCGCTGGGTCAATCTGACCACGTGCCTATACGGTTTAGTCGATAATCGATTCTGCAGGTGCGTCTTTGATGCGTCTCTGGCTGGTTCTCTAATGGTTTATACCGTTTTCAACACATTTTAGTTATATCTCGGCGGCCCACCTTTTTTAAGATTGATGTTATTCCTCACCAGAAATGAACAATATAGCCACGTGCCTTTATGGTTAACTCGATTGTCGATTCTGTAGGCAAGTCTTTGGTCGTTTCGAATAGGATGTATATCGTTTCAACACTATTTCAATTATATGTCAGCAGCCAGCCCACCTTTTTACGATCGATGTATTTACTTGCCGTTAAATAAATGAATAATATGTCCACGTGCCTGTATGATAAAATCGATTATCGATTCTGCAGGTGCGTCAATGATTCCTCTCTGACTGGCTTATATGGTTTGTACCGTTTTCAACACCATTTCAATTATATCTCGGCCGCCAACCCACCTTTCTATGATCAATTTATTTCTTCGCTAGTAATGCACAATATGACGACGTGCCTAAACGGTTAACTCAATGCTATATTCGGCAGGTGAGTCTTTGGCTGGTTCGGTAGGGACTATACCGTTTTCAACACTCTTTTACATATATCTCGATGGCCAGCCCACATGTTTTATGATCGATGTATTTCCAGGGGCCCGTTTTACTAAACAGTTTACGCTTAAGGTTTGCGTAAGTCTAAAACAACAATTCCGCTTTTATCCATATTGGGCAAAGCAATATTGCAAAGTAACACATTATTGGAATCGTCTCTCCGAGACGCTTCCAATGAAGTGCCACATTGCAACATTGTACTTTCATTGAAGATACTATCCATGATTATTAATTATGACTTACGCAAACATTTTCCGTAACTTGTTTAGTAAAACGGGCCCCTGGTGAGTACTGAATTATGACTATCCCAAGCATATTACTGTTTTCCCGTTATGAACATTACCATTCAGATTGGAGAAGTGAATTAGCCATGTCAAATTCACTTCATTAGAAATACTTCTTGTGGTTGTCTCCGCTTTACTTTTATTCATATGTATATAGACATAGTTATGTCTTTGATATGTATGTGCATGTATAAGGGAAGCGTACGCCCTTTTCATTTTATCCGTCCTTTTCATTTCTTTGTTGTTTATTTTTATTTATGATTAACCGCCGTTTTCAATAATAGTCCGGTTTAATTACGGCGATAGTGTTGCTTGCTTTGTCTCGATACTTTTTTCAATCGATTTACATATCAAAACTGCAGAACTGAAAGGTTTTTAAATGTTAACAGATATTTTCTAAAGTCCCAAAGTCGTCTGCTTTAAGTGAATAAATGACGTCTGCAGGTATTCAAGATTTAAAGTGACAAAAAGAGAAATTTTGAACTCGGCAATTTTATGTGAAGCATTGTGTTAACCTAGATGATAACATCCTGTAATAATAGACCAACGGTCTTTGTTATTTTCATTTGTCTTTTATGAGAATTGGTGACGGGTTCAAATAGAAATAAAACAATAGACAATTTAGTACGGAAACAAAGTATAATTGCTATAAAATGTTAAATCTCGTTTAAGGAGCAATACTTGATTTGTCATATTACTAACTCATTTGAATCGTCTTTTGAAGATTTGTCAAAGTCAATAGTTGGAAGAGAAGCGGAAAGGAAGCATACGCTACTCTACGGAAAACAGGGACATCTTAAAAGTGAATCAATGAACACTTCACAGGAAATAAGCCATTCAGAAAGTTCTTAAAGCAATACTAGCAACTAAAGTGACGTATACATGTTTTAGTCATGGGACAACTTAGATAAGAGAGCTTTTACAGATTGCATCTTTTTTTAGACAAGTCTCGGAGTGCTGCCACACGAAATTCCTGTAAATGGTTGAACCTGTGAGAGCGATTCATTTAATTTCTATTCAAAGCCGTTACCTATTTATCTTCTAATAGTTTTGTGCAGATAATATTTTGCACTTATTATGGCTAATAACAAAGGGTCACGATATTACATAAACGTTATCATACGTCAAGTGTCTACCGTATCAAGATAAAAGCCAACTGTACTAGCCATCATGTATATCAGCTGCAGCCATGATCGTATAGTGGTTAGTACTTCGCGTTGTGGCCGCGACAACCCAGGTTCGAATCCTGGTCATGGCATCGTACATATGAGCTGATAACTTTTTTTTTGAAGGTTCTGCAGGTGAGTCTTTGATGCGTCTCTGACTTGTTCTTGTTGGGTTTATACCGTTTTCAACACTATTTCAGTTATATCTCGGTGGCCAGCCCACCCTATTTATGACCGATATATTTTCACGCCAGAAACGAACGATACGACCACGTGCCTGTATGGTTAACTCCATAACCGACACTGCAGGTGAGTCATTGATGCGTCTCTGTCTGGTTCTTGTAGGGTTTATACCCTTTTCAACATTATTTCAGTTATATCTCGGCGGCCAGCCCTACCTTTTTATGAACTTTATATTTCCTCGCAAGAACTTAAGGATACGACAACGTGCCTATATGGTTAACTCTATAATCGATTCTGCAGGTGCGTCATTGATGCGTCTCTGACTGGTTCTTGTTGGGTTTATACGGATTTCAACACTATTTTAGTTATATCTCGGCGGCCCACCTTTTCATGATCGATATATTTCCTCGTCAGTAATAATTTATATATATTCCAAGCTTCTTACTGCTTTCTCTATACAGTATTAGCATTATCAATCAGAGGTGAGAGGTAAATACATCATGTCAAAATCACCCCATTAGAAATTCCACTTGCGGGTGTCTCCGTTTTACTTGTTTTCATATGTATGTATAGGGGTAGCAAGAAATTATTGGTATAAAATCACAAATCTCGTTTAAGGCGCAAGAATTGATTTGTCATATTATTTTCTTGAATCTGCTGTTGAAGATTTGTCAAAGTCGGTATTTGGAAGAGAAAGGTAAAGGAGACATACGCAACTCTGCAGAAAACAGGGACAGCTGTAAATGAAAGCGATTAACACTTCATAGGAAATAAGCCATTCAGAAAGTTCTGATAGCAATACTAGCAATTAAATCGGTATTAGTTATGGGACAAATTATATGTGAGAGTTTTAACAGATTGCGTTTTTTTTTTTCTTTACACGTCTCAAAGTGCTGCCACACGAAATTCCTATAAATGGTTAAACCTGTAAGAGCGATTCATTTAATTCCTATTCAAAGCCGTTACCTACATGTACTTGTCTTCTAATAGTTTTGTGCAGATAATATTTTGAACTTATTATGGCTAATATATATAGAAACAAAGGGTCACGATTTTACTTAAACGTTATCATACGTCAAGTGTCTACTGTATGGATACAATTACCAACTGTACTCGTCAGTGTGTATATCAGCTGCAGCCATGATCGTATAGTGGTTAGAACTTCGCGTTGTGGCCGCGACAACCCAGGTTCGAATCCTGGTCATGGCATCGTAGATATGAGCTGATTTTTTTCTTGAAGATTGCATTGGAAGCTTCATTTTCTTGATTATTCATGTATTTTAGTTTCGTTAAAACACAATAGACAAGTAAAACCACACTTCTTCGTCGTGTGTCAAATTGTCAGATTCTATTACATTTGGAGAAACCATCCCTTGCTGAAATGAATACTAATCTAACAAATGCAGCGATTTGTTCTGTTTGATTGATTTTGCTTCGACAGTTTCGACGTCCGACTAAACAGCGTAGAACAAGACTATTCATTTTTCATTTTTTCGATTAAGATAACTTGTCGATTAGTCACGATGTTTTGTCCATATCGAATTTCATAAACGTTGCTGGCCAAAAGTGTATTGCGATTTCACCCATGTGTAAATTGGTCATTTAGACTTTAAAAAGAAAACGAGATCCCTTCACTACAATCTACTACGACAAAAATGATAAAAAAGAAATGATGTCTTTTTTTTCAAAAATGATTTGAATCATTTCCGACAATCTTATCCACATACTGTAATCAATTCTAGTTTTCGTTTTAGCTAAATCTCAAAAGTCTTAATGGGACTATGGGTTAACAGATTCCACATGCTTGAATCATCAAGATGCGTTATGGTCGACAAATTCTTCTATGGAAATGCATCCACTCAAAGTCAAAGGTTTGACCCGGCGTACGAGACAGAAAACACAACAATGTTCCGGTCAAGATTAATCTGTCAAACCTCTTTGTAAACATGTCAACGCGAGAGAAATCCGAACATTTACATATTGATAACGACTAATACAGAAACGATGCAAATACCAGTAGTGATATGCAGTAGTATGCGCTCTTCTGCGCCAACATTTCGGATTCACCGCGTATCAATATAGAACTTAACATTATCTGTCTTACAAATATCTTGTCAATCAAGCACTCTTACCACCCTTGAAGGACCAGACTTATTTGTATGATTCTTACGTTTGGATTTAGATATAGATTAAAGCCCATATCCTCTGAGTTTCTAGAATTGATTTTCCATGACTAGTGATTTAAGAAGGAGGTTTTTTTTATCAAAAACGTCCGTAAGTGCAATTTTCCAGGAATTTTATCCATCAAGTTAAACCGAGTTTGATATGTGCATCAGAAAAGGGTGAATCGTAATTCATCTCGTGCGTATGACAGCCCCTGACAAAAGAAAAGCACACGAAAGGATTTTGTTTGGATTTGTCTCTACTCTTGAATGACAAGCTTCCGGCTATCTGACCGGTGTCTCGTGAAAACAATAATATCGTGGACTTTACTCATCGATTTGTAATGGGTTTTCGTTTCACTTGTGGACAGATATAAATAGAAAGCGTTTGTTCGCTAATTCATCAAATTGTTTGACACGTGCGGATGGTTCGTGCCGTCTCAGAAGTAAACATTGACCGTTAAAGGATTCTTCTCCTCGAGTGTCTTGACGAATTCAATCACACGGTTAACCTTTTACCCCGATAATGAAGTGAGAGGGTATAATTTTGATAAATATTGTATTTGGATAATCGATAATGCTTTAAACATGCATATTTTTTCCTTGAAAAGAGTAACATGCTGAAGGATCCTCATTGGTGAAAGAGGGGAAATATCTCTAAAATGGTTTCAAATTCAAAATGTATAAATATACTTCCGCTCAAATTATACGAAGCTTATCAGCATTTGGAAACAACAGAGGTAAACGGTAATGCGATAGAGCGTATAATATCGTTATTGAGAATGATACTTTATACATTTCATACTCCTCTCCACGTTTTATTATATACTTACATTAAACATTTAGCTAATCACTAAATTGTTTGATGAATGGGAATTGTGAATTATGGAATATGCATATTCTTTTTTAAGTAAATAAAAATAAGTTTGAAATAAAGAGAAACGTATCCAATTGCAGGGTCCCAGAAATCAATGTCAAGAAAACTCGTTCGATAGTTAATGTAGTTTATAGTCTTGTCTTATCAACAAAAGGCTAATTTAAACAAAAGGCTGATTTAAACGACACATGAAATGGAAAAAAGCTAAGCACGACATAACAAAGTTTCATTTATCATTTCCTCGAGGAAATTCCCGCTTTTAACCAACCAATCAGATGCCGAGTCTCAAATGTTCCTAATTATGCTTCACACGTCTTTGACAACTACCCGGAAACTGTTGTCTTCCAACCGGAAGTATTTCACGTCTTTGGTGCCATTTTGTTTCTTTTGATGCAAAGCACGTACTCTTTCCCAGGAATAAAAAGAAAAGCTCTTGCCAAGTTTTGTCTCTGTTCTGTAGGTTTATAAGATGAAGATTAAACCATTGAACCAAATGCATCATTTTTATCAATCATAATCATTGCAGAGAAATGTCCTGGTGATATTTGAAAAAGTGTGTATTCCATAACGAATCCTTGATAGTCAAGAGTCATGCTGTATAATTGACGTAAAATCAATGAAATAATGGAATACGTGTCTTTCTCAATGCGGCGGCGTCAAGAATCGCAATAAACTTACATAAGGAGTCAAAACATCTATAAGCTTTCCTCTCTCGCTTAGTCTTCCTTGATACGCGTTTAATTCTGTGCTGATAAAATAGTCGAAAATATGGTTGCATCTTTCCATAAAAAAGTTTGCATAAACCAATATACACGTATGTTGAATCTCTCCTCTCGCGGGTTGTGTAAGGGTCGCAGGACATGACAATGGTTGATTACTCGGAAACTATTAACCCTAAGAATGGTCGGGTAATTTTCTCAAACAGATTTTTGCGTTGTCTGCTTTCAAAAACCTTCAATATCTGCTTATTCTTTATGAGAAAAGATACTAAAAGTAGCAAATATGTTAGATCTCAGGCCAGCTGCCAATTGACTTGGCGGCTGGCCTGGATCTAAGCTTTTTGCAAAAGCATGGAATCGGTTCCAGCACTATAAGGGTTAACTAACCTTGGAATATGATAACGAAACTCAGAATACAAACAAACGTGAGTGGCGTCAAGGTTACGCCCGGGTCAAACTAAGAGCCCAGGGATTCATCGTCCGTTGCCATGCATATTTCATATTGACGGGGTAGGCAGGACATATTGATATAGTCTAACTTTAAAACGGACTTTTTAATAAGTCTGTCTATCATATTTCACTTGAAAATTGAAGGTTTTTTCAAGTTCTTTGTCCTTAAAGTGGCATATTATATCCCTACTTAGTCGTGTTATGCATCAAATATCTTGATTCAAAGAACGCAATAATACAAAACTTACTTACAGTCAAATCTGAGGGAGCAGCCATACCTGAACAACGGCCGGTTCGTCAACAGCGGCGAGCTCGGGCCCGCCCGTACATTTTCCTTTCATAAATACACAAATTTTACTGTATATGCTGTTTATAAGAAAGAAAATCCTAAAATCATTGAAGTCCTATAGTGATTAAGATATGTGTTGTTTGTATGAATCAAATGAAACAGATGGTACCATTTTGAAGGGGTTTGTGAAGGAAAAACAGGGATGAACACACTCATTCTCTCTAACATGTATCATAACCTTACATATTAAGACTAGTTCTCTTCATACCGTATGTATATATGATCTACTATTGCTTTCAGTTTGAAACATGACGATGAACGCAAATATACCATAGAAATGAAATGCGTTATGAGAGATTGTCAAAACTCAGCGAATCATACGCATATTCTAAACTTTTTAATCAATTACATTGACTGCCGTGCTATCGATGACAGAAATACTGTTGAACGAGGCGTAAAACCCGAAACCAACCACCCAGTCTGGCTCTTAATGCAGAGTACCAATAAACAGCTTTCTTGAAACTTATTATTTGCCGGATTTCTTTGGACGTTCTCGATATACATCGGTTGGAGCTGGAACCTTTCGGTGTAAACCGGATAGTTTCGACCCCGACCGATGTTTACAAAGTTCGACAGAGGTAATCCGATGTATGAATGAATTTCAAAATGGCGGTTTATGGGTATTCCACTTTAAACATCTTTTTTTTAATATAAGGGGAAAGGGGAAACAATTAAAACGCCCCTTTCTCGCAAATCGACAGAAATGTGATACTACGATGAAACGAGCCTGTTCACGGCCCTTAATAGATTCCTTTACATTTCATTATAGAAATCAGAATAAAGACCGGTTTTCGATACATCCTATTTTTTGTCGTTTTTTCTCCTACGGCTTTATTACTATAACAAATGAACTGGGATCCACCCCCGGTAATTTACGCCCTTTATTTATGCCTGTTGCTTTTCTTCCAGCGGGCTGGTTACTGCTTCCCTCATGAAAGAAACGAATAATGAACGAAGATGTAAATAAAATAAATTCATAAGTGACGTTTACTTTCATTCTAAAGTGCATGGCTCATGAATGAAATCATTGTCCAATACGAATACTGTAATCTGTTATGGCAATTCTTTTAATATGAGGAAGTTTTCCATCCGGCAAACTATTGACAACGATCTGTTTCAGTAATTTCAATCTTGTGATATCTATTTCTCCAAGGAAAAGATGTTATATTGTATAGTTCTTCAATCAGTCACAAATACAATGTACGTTACATCAGCTCGAATAGGATGTTGACCTTGTGAAACATTATAAATTGAAGGGAATTTCAGAAACCTTTTTTTGAAATTAATGGGGATATTCATTGGTACGGATGGGCGTGTACCCAAGCCAGGCATGATGGTTTCGCCGCTTAACCCTTATAGTGCTGGAACATCAATCCATGCTTATGCAAACAGGTTGGATCCAGGCCAGCCGCCAAGTAAATTGGCGGCTGGCCTGGGATCTAACCTGTTTGCTATTCTGTGAACATTTCCTCATGAAAATTAAGTAAAGAATAAAGGTTTTGGAAAGCAGACGATACACAAAGCTATTTTAAGAAAGTTTCCCAACATTCTAAGGGGTAAACTTAACTCTTTATCATGACAAAGAGTCTACAGTTGCGCAATGGACCGGCCATCACACGAATTGGATGTGTAAATGAATATTATATTGATGATATCATATTAACCACCATACCAATTGTTATACAATACAACATAATGTGTTTTATTCGTACTAGAGCCATCTAGTCCAAAACCACATACAGTTCGCTCTTTAGGGCAGCGACTGAGTGATTTAATAGTATTCATTGGTCCCAACGTTTCCCGAGGTCTACCATGGTAATTTTCGGCTGACCTCGGTTTTGTACCCTTATTGGAAGCAAACTTTAGCGTCGGAGCTCTTTTAGAAGCATCATATGAACATATTACCATTTTTTCGACAGGGAATCAAACGTATCTCGTCTCTATGTTTATGTCAAGTATTCAGGAACTTGCACAATTCAACTTTAACTGAAACTCCTCTATTACACAATTATAGTGAAGGAGAAACCTTAGAAGGACATTTTGAAAACACGTGGTATGATAAAATCAACAGTTTCGCCTTCATTATGGGTGTAATACGACATCCGTTCACAAAACAGCGTTAACAAAGTGTGTTTCCTGTGAAAGTGTCTTGCCAATGATAAAAAAGTCGATGATATTACAAAATAATGATACCTTGCATCGGGTGAAAATGGGAGCCGCACTTTAACACCTGTCGTGACGTCATGGAAGGTGTTTGGTTGCCCTCTTTTTTTACGTTTACATATTAATCAGCCCCGAGTCTATTGCATATCATGGAGAAAAATGGGACTGTCTTGCAAGATGGTTAACGTCTTTAAATACGTATACTCTATTGGGACTTCGTTTCGAATGTTCAAATCTCTGATGGGGTCAGCTACTGTTCGCTCTTATCAAAAAACGGTTTGCAACATTATTTTCTACACTCAATGAACTGTCGAAAAGTGGGTAAAACATGTTGCAAATATTGCATGGTATCTTATCTTCTTACTATTTCCTTGCATATGTAAATAGTAACAGACGACTTAACCCACTCTCTTATACGGAATTCCGTAATTTGTTCAAACTCAAGGCAACAGTAGACGACACTTATTACGTATTAAAGCTATTTTAACCTAAGACAATTCATAGAAACCATTGCAACAAATAGAGATGAGTTTCTGCTTTTGCCACATTATTCTAAAATCTACTTGGCATTAGCAACAAAATATTTTTAAATCAATAAGACAAAAATAATTATTTATAAAAGAAATGTAAGTCTTCTCTTTTTATTTTGAGATATTTTTATACATCGTCTGCGGCAAAAGTGTGCGAAGTGAAGGGTGAAGCGTGTAAGGACAATGATTGGAACATTGAACCTGTTTGTTCCGCTTTGAATCACTGACATTGTGGTTCCCCCTAACTTGTCCCCAAGGAACTATTTTTTCTACTCTGTCAATACGCGGAAGAATACTTCATGCCACAAATGTCCTCGTCAACATGAAGAAAATTGAATGTCATTTGATTACCCATGGGCATAACACTCGGAGGAATTCCGGAATTACTCGGGGAAAATCCTTCTCTTGTCGAGAATGCGCCAAAACTAAGAAATTTAAACTGTTTAAGCTTCCCAGTTTGCTATGATGAATTAATCTGCTCACGATGTCTCGCTGTTAGGATTACTATACAACCAAAGTATGCATTTCTCTAAACAACCAACATTATTTTTACTCAGAGTTTTCTTGAGAATCGTTATGATTAAATCGTGACCTTCAGTGAAGAGGAAGAAGGGAACGATTGAATTAGACAAAGGGGGTAATTAAAAAACCGCAAAATTAAGCCAGCAACAAATACCGGGGTTTTTTTTTCGAATGAAATTGGAAGTAAAGAATTCTGGGAACCCCGCTTGTCATGATTGTTTGGGAGGAAGGTGGTCATGATTACATGATTTGTGACGCGTCAGGCGAACACGTGGTCTCCATCACGCATGAGCCTAGTATATAGATATATGGCGACAATTTTCAGTCTGTATCGGTATATTGTTGTCTACTTGACAATATACTTTATATTTATTTGTGTCTCATTCATGTATAAGAGCAAACATTTAAGCAACAGCTTTAACACATTAAGATATTACATGGTGATTCAATTATAATAAAAAGATACACTGAGACATACATGTGTTATTATACAATTATCTACAGAATAGAGTAAGAGATTGCAATATTCAGCTATAACTTCTTTACAAATACAATATTGCAAGGAATGAAATGATACCAACCAAACAAACTTCAATTTAACACACCCATGTTGGATATATATTCCTTAAGGGTTAAGGCAGTAGACCAGTTAAAACCTATTAATTAATACAATACGTCACCCAAATCTCATAGTGGTCATTACATCATGATGAGTGACGAATCAGGCGAATACGTGGTCTCCATCACGCATGCGCATCGATAAGTATCGACAATGATTAACCTATGCATCTTGCAACAACCGACCATTGTCATCACTTATGGTCAACTTGGCAAAACGTCACACAAAAATGTTTAGTGGTTATGATGTTCTATGGAAGACAACAATTGATGTGTAATTAATCATTTTCAACGGACGAACCATCGAGTAATCCGAAATGACTTCGCTTGAGTGTATTAAGGCACTCTGCTTTAACTTGACTATGCCACTATCTCTGACGTATTAGACAGAGCCAACATTTACTTTTTAAAGGATATGAAAATGGACCAAACATGGGTTTATCTCAGTATCAAATACATTCCACGATTCAATGAAATGCAAAAACCGGCGGGGTGATCATGTGACCAATGTTTACGATTAAAAACAAATTACAAACGGCGGCGCCGATGAAAGACAAAGTATTTATGCAGTTGTTCTACTATTTGATATAAACCATGTTCTGACGATCAGTTTTCTGCACCCGCCGGTGATTGTTGTTTCCATTTTGGCCGTTCCGTTCGCTCTAATACACTGCAAAGAAGTTCGAGTCGGGGGATGTTTATGTTGGTCAAAGAGTGCATGTCGCTAGTACATGTTTAAATAGCTTTGGAAGCGCTTTTCAAATAGGCTTAGGCTACGGTCGTGGATTTGCTGTTTAAACAGTTCAAAACTGTCGATTATATCTACTATTGTAACATTTAAAACTCCAAGGAAAATGGCGAGTCTGACAACATGTTTCTCTTATCGTGAATATTTTTTTCCTTCAATCAAAATGTGTTTAAAACTATCCTATAATACATTTTATAGATTGTCTTTGAATCTTTAAAAGGTTAAACTTATACTTCTTCATTGGACACGCACCACGAAAAGAACCAACGGTTAACCCGTAGAATGCTAGGTAATTCGCTAAAAATAGATAATGTGTCGTCTGCTTTCCTAGACCTTATATATCTGCTTAGTTTTGTTACCTGTTTGCATAAACACGAAGTCCGTCCCAGCACTATAAGGGTTAAAACTGAATTCCAATTCAAACCTCAATCTTTCTTTAATGTGAACAAATCCCAAAAAACGTTAACTTAATGATGTAATTAAAGACAGACAACGCATGGGAAACTCGTGCTGTTATCATTTATGTTTCTCAGAAATGTTTCTGTTCGAGAATTTGATTTGCCGAAGATTATAAAGTCTAGGGGAATACGTTTTTTCTTTTCTCAATGCACGTATCTATTTGAAATCGTAATAAAATTTCAGATAGAAATTATTGAGGTTTGTGTATTTCGTCTTAAAGGGGGTCTCTCAGAAATTTGGATTTTAATTTTTTAGAATAAATTGTCTCCAAACGTAAAAATAACAACATAGGTTTCTAAGGTAACATATAATTAGATTATTGACAGCTTCCAAACCCTGCTTATACACGTAATTGTACATGAAATATAAAGAACATTTCAATCGCAAAATTGTTGGACCGTATTAAGGTTTTTTCTTTGTTAAGGAGAATTTTCTTTTTTTTTTTTTTTTTGAGATACATGCACTATTGTTACGTAGATCTTTGGAAAAGATTACCTTGCATGGACGCATAATTTATCTCCATCAAGCGAAGTAGAGTTGAGGAATGAGGAAAATAAACAGCGAAAACGTTAACATTGACTCTTTCTCAATATAACAAGGAATATAAAGATACTCTAATTTTCTACATTGGATGTTTCAACTCCATGCAGGATTACTTCCCTTTGTTACTTTGAAGTAAGGTAACTTTCTTTATTTGTCACGTGACGATAGCAAGGTGCACGAGAAAGAATTCTTCAGTATATTCTTTAACCGGCTTTCGCAAGAAGAACAGACAGACGCGTAGGCTCTATCAAAGGCAACAGTTCCATTTGCGTTTTGGATAAACACCTTGCGACAAAATGGGAAATATGTGGTCATTATTAAATGCTGATGTTGTTACAACACTTTCTAATGTAATATATATGTTCGTCTTTAAAAAACTCATTAGATGAAACCCTATCGCAATGTTAAGCCTCTTGCGTGGCAAAGTGGTTGAGGCTGCGGTCTTAGAACTCAGTTAACCCATGTTCGAGCTCTACCGGTAACTTCTTTTTCGTTGGAATGTCAATGACAATACACTTTGCCCTAGTCTAGCACTGGTGAATCCAAGAAAGCTGTAACTTAACTGGATACGACGTAAGAATACAAACATACAGAAGTTTACAGTACAATCTTTTTCTATGCAGAATATTTGAAATTCCCAGGTGGCGCTATCAGATTTCATGTTTCGTGTTAATATGGTTCTAGCTAATCAAGGCTCCATGGGTATCTGCATCATCAGTGAGTTGTGCGTGACAGAACACATGAATGATATATTTCATGCAATGATTACGCCTCCGGATTTTTCCATGAACTATAGTGAATACCTTATTTCTTGAAACGAACGACTTGAGAAATAGCAACAACCCTGAGGTATAGGGATAGTTGGCTTTTAATCGCACTGACACTTTCAGAACTTTCTCTCAAACAAACATAAGACAGCATAACATATTGTTCACATCCCTTTGAAAGCGATGAAGCAAACAGTAAACAATGCAATGATTTCGTTTAAGAATTCTGATTTGTAACATAACCTGCTTTAAGATGAAAAGAGTCGACTGTTTATATAAGCTAATCAACAAGAATAAAAACTAACCCGTAAAGATAACGTTCGTGCAGACGACAATTGCCCATAACAACTCCAATCTGCAGCGTCACTTAGCAACGTGTTATCGTCTGCAAAGAACTCACCGGTTTCCTTTTGATCTAACGCTTGGAATCTCAAGCAGACGACAAAAAAGTGAATGGTTAAAATGGTAAATTTTGCAGACGACAACAAAACTGTGCAACAGTTAGTTGAGGTCCCTATGATTTGTGTCATCATAATGTATAAAAGGGAAACCCATCATAACAGGAACAATTCCATCATTTCAAAAACAGCTGAGTTCCACAATGTGTGTATGATCATTCTGCTGAAAAAAAAAGGAAACCATGCTGATATGAACAATTCCATAATTTTATACACGTAGTTAAAATGTCGTCTGCATCAGTCTTGAATAGTCTAGAGCCATACTGATTCCTCGTGTTTGGTTTTATAACCAGTCCAATGTGAAAGCAACATAAGACGACATATATAAAGCAATCAAAGAAACTTGAGCTTTCTGAAATTGGAAAGAAGGCGTTGCATGAACCGAACACATTTCTATCATATTACTGGAATTGCTTTTGACCATGACCCAATGAATCAAATGTATCCCAGTCATTTAAAGCAACCGTCGTTTTGATTCCGTGTTTTAGTTTTGGTGGTTTGTTTCAGTTTAATGTTGTACGGCCATAGATCAAACCGTTCTTGTTTCCCCACTCCTATTATACCAAATCGATGCATGTAACTGTCCTTATTCATTGAAAAGCCGTATCTTCCACATTGTAACTAAGTAGATACGGCCTTTACATTGCTGGTATGAGGATGGCGTGATTTTAGCTGCGCAATTCGCTTCGCTTTGCGGTTAAACATGGGCAGATAACGAGCCAAAATCCCGATTTGACATAAAATATGAAAGGTAAAGTTCCGTTCCAGACGCATTATTCCTCTCCAAGATTAATTACGGAGATCAAACACGCATATCACGGTGAATTCATTAATCGAACTTCTAACGAAGGCACGTGATCGGGCTTTGATATGCACAAGATTTCGTAAACGCAGCTCATTTCCATGATTTATTTGGGGTGTTACATGGTTTAAACAATCTTTCAATTATATTGTGATACCAGGCTTACCATAGGTGGTGAAGAAACCAGGGGCCCGTTTTACTAAACAACTTACGGAAAATGTTTGCGTAAGTCAAAACTGATAAACACAGATAGTATCTTCAATAAAGGTACAATATTGCAATGTGACACGTCATTGGAAGCGTCTCGGAGAGACGATTCCAATGATGTGTCACTTTGCAATATTGCTTCATCCAATATTGAAATAAGAGGAGTTGTTGTTTTAGACTCACGCAAATCTTAAGCGTAAACTGTTTAGTAAAACGGTACCCAGGGGCCCATTTTACTAAACAACTTACGGAAAATGTTTGCGTAAGTCATAATTGATTAACATGGATAATATCTTCAATGAAAGTACAATATTGCAATGTGACACGTCATTGGAAGCGTCTCGGAGAGACGATTCCAATGATGTGTTACTTTGCAATATTGCTTTGCCAAATATTGAAATAAAAGGACTTGTTGTTTTAGACTTACGCAAATCTTAAGCGTAAACTGTTTAGTAAAACGGGCCCCAGGCTAAATGGTCATAGGCATGTTATCTTTTATGTCTTAAATTCCCATTGACTCCAATATTAAAGGATGTATTCAACGAATAAAGAATAGTGTTTTCTCCCCTAACCTTTATGCTGGAACATATAGTCGGTCCATTTTAACTCTTGAAAGCCGAAATGGACACCTAAATTGTCTAGTACCGTCCCAAAATCAGTACACAGGCTGTCAAATCTAACCGAGGCACCGACATTCGTGTCAATATATCCCAAGCAAAAAGTCATGCAATAGGGTTTTGGGCTTAAACCGTTAAATCGAGGGTTCAAGGCAAAACTATGGTTAATCTGTACTTTTGTGAAGAAGCTTGGTGAATTATGTTTAAGTAAAATGTTTTATGGGCCAAAGGCTAAAAAATACTAACTAAACGATTAAATTGAACCCTTTAAATATGCACCTCTCAACTCGTGTCCTAGTTTTAACCCATTACCAAACAATAACAACTTTTGACCAGTTTGTTGCAGACGACTCTGGAAAACATTGCGGCAAAAGGAGAAATTGCTCGTAACGGGCAGTTCTTCTTTTGCTACAACGTTTTCTGCACTATCAGATGATTTTCTTCGAATTTCATCACATTTTGAAATGTCGTCTCTTTCATTTTGGGACAGTCGAAAATAATTTGGCGTTTGGTAAAGGGTTTAACTGAGCAGACGTGTGTCACTTGTCAGTGTGTCCGTGATTTACGAGGGAGACGCAATGTTATCCTTGGATAATTATCCTCGTTAATTGGGCAGCCTTCACAGTTCAATTTTAATTTATATTTGTACATGATATAATGAATTTTTGGGTTTCGATGTTTTCATTGTGCTTCCATGCATATATCTGCCAATAAACACGAGAATGTCTTTAGTTTGGAAATACTGCTTATTCTGAATTACTGACTTTTTGTCTTAATTGACATACTACCCAATGATATGTTCTGTTGATTTATCCGGAGCAGGATATTAAAGTAAAAAAACGTTACGATGATAATGAGGATTCTGTCAAAGTGTTATAATGGTTTCTACAAAGATTGTTTTGGCTGTCGATTCGCTTAATTTTGGTCAGTCGAAAATTCCCAAATTAGCAATTGTAAAGGAAATTAAACATTGTCCCAAATATACACATATACATTTGCGTTGTCATAGTTATGCATTTTCTATGCATTTGTTTGATGCATACATGTTTGACAACACCACGGTGGTTAATCAAAACGGCTTCTATGCGTATAATCTTGCGTTGCATGCTTCTATACGTACAAGCGCAGATTTCTATACGTTTGTAAACAAAGAAAAACATGAAGGTGGACCGCGAAAAATGAAGAATGTAAAGAAAAAGAGAAATAATTTATTAAAATGACGTGTATCACGGAATAATATGAACTATTTCGTATAACGTATGTATTTTGTCTTGTCTCATAACAGTTTATTTAATCCACACTAAAGAAAACAAGTTGGCCACATGCGAGTCCTCGTTGTTAACACTTTGATGAAAATATAGTCGTTTGTCTGATTTATAAGAGATTATGTTCTTTTCCGAAATGTAATTCATCAAAAAAATAAAGATCCATGAATGCCATGTTTTATTGTCATATTCAATGTCTGTAAATAAAAGAAATATATAAAAATCCTCAACGGGGTTGGCTACGGATAATGTACACAAAGTCTATAATGCATTAATATTTGGGACCGACTAATGTACGAACAGATAGCCCTGGTTTCTATATGAACCCTCATTCTTTTGTTCTATACGTTAAAACAAAGATAAGAACCAAAGGAGAGACGAATAGATGCTACCCACCCTTGTTCATCCTCCAAGATAATTACTGTCTTTTGTTCTATACGTTAAAACAAAGATAAGAACCAAAGGAGAGACGAATAGATGCTACCCACCCTTGTTCATCCTCCAAGATAATTACTGTCCATTCAAGTCTTTTAAAGCGGTCCTTCCACTGAAGTGTTCAATATTGTCTCGCCTAAGTTTGTTTCTGCTTTCTATTGTTAATGTCTTTTCCAACGATGTCTCGCCCGAGTGTGTTCTTATTGCCATTGTCTTGTCCATCATCGTTTTGTTCGAGACTTTCATGACCACCTTTGTCTCGTCCAAATTTATGTTGATCATACCAATAAATGATTTAAATCTGTTGACACAAAGACTAAGTGTTAAATTCTGAACGAACTATTAACACGGAAAATTATCTAATGTCGTATGCATTGTGTTTCAAAAGCATACATGCTGTTATTGTACCTTTTCATTATACACAAGAAAGGCCAGTACATTTATTCACGGACAAGATAACTCTGAGTGGCCTCTGTGGTCGAGGTATTGATGTCGTAGACTTTTAATAATGGTACCTCATCGCTTTGGGCTCGATTCTCTTCCAAGGAAGTAAAACATAAAATACAATAGCCTCGACTATGTGTCTAATATTTCTTGATTTTAACTATTTATAATGATAATGCGAATGCAAATCATAAACTACTTTCATGAGTTAAAAAAAATAGCTTATTTCAAGTTAAATAACTTGATATAGAAAAAGCCACATCCTGATGCATATTTCACACACAGAGTGAAATTATGGGCTTAATTTATCAAGATTTTAATTTGAATAAATCATGTCGAAACTATTCTTATGAAAAAAAACCTGTTTTACAACTTAATTAATGATCAGAAACGGGTTATATAAAATTGTCCGTTTACTTCGTTAATTAGCCGGTGCCGTGTACGTACATTATCCGATGCATTAAGATATCTCTTTTTTTACCATGTTCAGGGCTTTTCAAGATTTAAAAACCGAAATAATTGAGAATTATCAGTTAATGTGCGTTAAAATTGCCAAAACAATGTCAATAAGAGTTTGATACCGTTAGATATGATTGAAATATTGTCTTTAAAATCCACTTTGAAGAGTTCTCACTTATTTTTGCTTCACATTTTTGGTTTGTTTTTTTAATACAAGAACATGTCGAACGCAAATGTCAGTTAATATCAATGAACACATATATAACATGTTTCGTCAGATAATTAAAACAAGAAACTTTGTCGTATCTGCTAAGATATGAAAGAAATAAACACACCCGTCATCACATGTCAACACGATTTAACGGTATTGAAACCGGTGCCTGTACGTATAGAAGCAATGCAACGCTCGATTATACGCATAGAAGCCGTGTTGATTAATCACCGTGAAGACACTATGTTAAGTTTATTTGCAACAAACGATTTGGAAATTGCAATGCGGTGCTTGTTCCAACGGATTTCGGACCCATATCATTTCATGACTTAAATCAACTATTCCTAATTGATTGATTTAAAGTCCCTAGTCAACTTTGGTAATCATTTGCATTACCAATATGATCCATATCTTGCAATGCTTGAACATATAAGTTAATTTTATTTTAGAATCAAATTCTTTTTTGGACTGTCTAACTAATTTTGAATATTGCCTGCTACAGAAAAAAGAATTGGGATTGAAAAAAAGGTCTTTGTTTGTGGATTTCTATCTCAGTGTGAATAAGTTAGCTATTTTTTTTTTATCATTTGTTTGTTGCTAAAATAAAAATTATTCATAATTGAAATAAAGATTAAGTATACATGTATCCAAAATTTGAGCACAATCATTGATAACGTAAGTGTTCCAGTATTTTTGAAAATCGCAAAATATTCAAACAATTTAGATAAGGAGAGACATATTATGGACATTTTAAAAGTAATATTATGACACGCTTATTGTTTCTATTAGCATGTTACCTTTATCATGTACTGCTAAAACTCATTGTGATATTTCCTATATTTTCCCAACCTTGTTCCACACGGCATGGCATAGGACACAATTAAATCGACATCGCAGTAAGAGACATATGCTAACAAAGAGATTTTCATCATCACGGTTTATTCTCGTTTCATTACATAATTGTCATTTGTTCACCAAATATGCAGTTTTCCACCAGCAGGTTAAGGCAGTCGTTTTACTCATGTAGCCAGACGCAAATAAATCAAAACAGAGAAAGGTTTTCGATCCATTCCCTTTATAAACGCTAGTTTGAATGGAGGAAACCTCTGTTGATATTGATAACAGAAATGTTTACAAACACAATAGGAATAACACTATTTACTACCGTCATTGTGTAATAAAATAGCAGACGATAATTGCAAGGAAGGAGAATCTTTATGGCGCACTTGTGAAACTATTTCTCTGAGACTTGAACGAGAGTTGAACGAGACTTGGACGAGAGTTGGACGAGATATCGCTGTGTATGTGGCGATGAGTGCAATTAAAAACCTGTCACAAACCCCGACAGCTGCAGCTTCTGCACACTTAATTGATCAATGAAATTTATTGGCGCCCATAACTCACCGACGGAAATAAACACCGATCTGTTGCTTGCCTGCGCGTTTGTTTACACAGTGAGCTGTCAATAAATTGCGCAGTGATGCAATAGTTCTCTCAACATTATTATTATCTTTATAGTCTGCATACACCTCTTCGCATCGTAGTAAAATTTCTCCACTTGCATCTATGTGTGTGGGACATGCATTTCGCAAACAGTTTCCCTTAAAATGATGGGCAGTTGTCTAGAAACATATGTTAGTGTCGTCTGCTTTCTAAAACCTTAGATATCTGCTTAATTTTGATGAGGAAATGTACTCAGAGTAGCAAACAGGTTAGATCGAAAGCCACCGCAAAGTGACTTGGCGGCTAGCTTGGATCTTACATGTTGGCATTAACATGAGTTCGGTTCAAGCACTATAATGGTTTAGAACAAAAATAGCTGTATGCAGCAGTGACAGAAAAAATCATATAAGCAAGAAAATATTTCAATGAAAGAATACACTTTATCAGAAATGGCCAAGCGTTGTTGTAAGCAATATCTCGCCTGCTTTGCAAAATACGTTGAAAGCAGTTCTTTAACATGTGTTGTGTAAGGTAAAGAAGCACTTGGTTGAGGGTTAATCCATCTCATAACTTTATGTAATTGTCTGTCAATATGTACATAAGTGGATGGGAATGGCGCACTGGAGGGCAATATCTAGGTGTTAAACCATCGCCTGAACGTGTTGTGAAACCTCTTAAGTTAATCCTTACCTATCTATAAAATTTCCTTGCATTCGAAAGCAGGTAGCTGTCTTAAGGTAGCATACCAATAATCCGCCATCTTTAATTTATTTGCTTACCTCGTCGGATTGTTGGTAGTCTTCGGTATACATCGGTCTGGACCGGAACCTTTCGCTTTTAACCGAATAGTTCCAGCACCGAACGTTTTATACCGAGAACGAATGAATTATTCAGACAAAAGACTGAGTTTTAAAATGGCGGACCTTGGATATTCTACCTTAGCTCATTGAAACTAAAAGGAGTTTTGTATATACATAATATTACATAATTTCTATTGGTATTAAACATTGTTTATACAGCAATTGCTTTGCAAGAATCAGGTGTGAAATAATCGAAAACGCAGGTGTCGCAATCACTGCAATAAAATCAGGTATGCATCGTTTTACGAAATCGATTTCTAGATCATCTTGTAATGAAATTGTCAGTTTAAATCTATTTTTGATAGGTTTTCGTCATCAAATGTTTGTACTTTCAACATGTTACGATGGTTCTTATAAGATTGTTGATTTTGTCCTTTTCCGTCTTAAAGATTTCATTAATTTTTATTGTTAGTATTGCTTGCGTTTGCCACAATGATTTAGAGAATGTCAAGCCCACGCTGATTTAAATAAGTAGTAATAAAGGCATGTGCTAGGTCGACTTCATACGAAACAAATCAAACTGTTTTTTGAATTTTAGTGTACATTATATTTGTCAAGCTGGCAACGAAGCTTCCATTATTCATTTTAGGAAATGAATTTTAAAGAGTTCGTGAATTAATGAGAAATTCCGATCCTTTAGCTAACATAGATGGATTTCATTTAGGTTAATCATATTTTATTGTAAAATATTTTTATAATTGGATTTGGACGGCAGCTATAAGCTTATTGAGTCCCTCTGCGGAATAACATAGATTCTGTTTCGAGACTGGGGTAGCCTTTTACCTAACAATTTATTTTAAGACCCTGCTGGAAACATCTTTGGGAGACGTTCACAATGATGGGTCACATGAGAAAATGATATTTCTTTTGCAAAATTAGCCTATATCCGTGTATATCGTTGTTGACCTACGCGGGAATGTTTATTAAACCCTTATAGTGCTGAAGCCGACTACATGTTTATGCAAACAGGTTAGGTACAGGTCAGCCGCCAAGCAAATTGACGACTGGTCTGTGATACAACCTGTTTGCTACTCTGAGCATATTTCCTCATCTTCATCGGAAATAAGTAGACATTCAAGATTTTGGAAAGCAGACGACACCAAAATCTATTTTTAGAGAATTATCAAGCATTCTAAGGGTTAAATAATTTGATAAAACACTGTCCAGGTGATAGCAGAGGCACATCAAACCAACAAGCTCGAGTTTCCCGTCTCATTGTAAACGAGCGGCCATTGTAATGAGGACTATTGACACATTTACCCACAAACCCATGTAACGTACATTGTTACTGTCCTCTGTCTGTCTCTACGGCGCAATTGAAACGGAAGAAACACCCAAAATAGCCCGTCACTTCAAACGGTTTAGCCAACAAAAAACGTTATTTAAATATCACGTGATTCGTTTATAGAAATGCAAGTACCGTAAGTATTAGAGATCTGCGGGCCACGGTTGATTAGGCTTGCAAAATAATCAGTGCGTAGAGAAACAGTCTCATCTTTCCATTGTCCTGCATGCGCGGGGACAAAATCGCTCTCCAATTAACCAAAAATACAAAGAAGTGCGCGAAAGTTTGTCGAAAACGGCCTTGAATACCTGATATAAACGTAAGCCGACACTCTTTGAATAGATTCAAAGTATCTCATTGAAAGGTGTGAGAGTGGGAGATAAGAGAATAGATGGACCATCGTGAGGGGTTTCTCTAGTAAGTTAGACTCATTGCCCACTCTATGCAGCTAGTCCAAATTGAACACAATAGCACATGATAATTCTGAAGTACAAAACAGTATTTCCTCTATGATATTGAGGCATCTAGATAACATGGAACGTGTTTGTTAGGGAGCAATGTGCATGTTTTCTCTTACTTGTTTTTTCCTTAATTCATACGTTCAAGGATTAATACAGGAAGTCAATAATACTCAAATTTAAACATTTGATTGATTTGTTCATTAATCAGTCAATATTCAATAAACTAAAAAGAGAATACTCAATCATTCAAATGTGAGGTCAACGAATCAAGCCATTGGAAAATAATCGATAAATCCAGTCTTGAAAAATTGTGCGCATGCCCAAAAGAATCATATGACATAATAAAGGAAAGGAATATCTCAAGTGGAAAACTTGGACAACAAATCAGTTGCCCTATCCTTTAACAGGTACTCTTGCCCATACACAAAGGGTGTCAGATTCCAGAATAAACACGGCTACAGTTACACGATGGTAATTAGTTTTCGTTTTCTTTCAAAAGGTCATTTTACCCTCGTTACTCAAATAAAAAACAACGCAATTCTTCTGTAACGTATGTTGTATGAAAGCTCTCGGAATTGACAGAAGAAATTGCTTCTTTAATTAATTAAAAAAAAAAGGTATTTATACTTACAAAGAATACAACAACTTTATTTTGCGGCATTAAGCTCACAACATCATAGACAATACAAGAATAAATACATGGGATGTATATAGAAATGCATATTTACATAAATACACTCAATGCATCAAAAATTAGCAAAATCCAAAAAGGAAGGCAAATAATGTAGAAATTTTATTGAGAATGGAATGATTTGGACAGGTGTTTCTGGAACATTATATTGTACTTCAGAATAAGTATTTGTCCCTGATCTAACTGCGTTTTATAGTTACTGAACGAAAAATAGTTAATGGGCTCGGACAAACAACAGCCGCCTTTATCACTGTAATGAAAGTTAAAGTAATGGTCAACGCAAGAGAGAATTGATGAAGTTGTCTGTAGATGAAAACATCTATTTACATGTATTTATAAATATGTAGAAAACGAGAATCACAACATACTATATTGTTTAATTGATACCAGCTATAACGGAGGCAGGGACATTGGTTGGTTCTCTTTTCTTTTCAGGTTATTTTATTATGCAAATACTATCGACTCATCTCTTATAGAAGGAGCCACGTGCCTCAGCTTCCCGGGGTTGAAAGAGGCATCCATGTGGAAAAATTGGTTTCTAAAATTCATTATAAATCGAACTGCCTTCTATGCTATTCCATTACCTAAATCACCTGAGGCAAGTTGTTACGTGGCGTTGTTTTGATTACTTCTTTGCGTTAGAAATTTGAAACTAGTCTGACTTTTCCCCAATTTTAACGCAATCACCCCTATGGGGTATAGGATATTGGTATATCTGGCAAAATTTATCCTGTCGCAAGAGTGGTCTCCAAATATGTCTACTGCACAAATGGAACATTTAGATGCAACAGAGTAAGTAAGGAACGCTTAATTAAGGGCATAATGATTCGTTTGTTCTTGGTTATGAATCCGCTAAGACCCGTCGTGTGTAACTCAAGTCAGCGACTGGCCATCATGAAATATATTCTCGAATGATGCCGGTAATCAAACAAACGCAGAATATGTGTCGATGAGAACACTGAACACTTTTTCTCACAATGTTGGTTTGTCCCTACAAATTCACGAATATTCCACCACACCCCGGTTGAGGATACAATCTCGAAAAGATGAGCAATATGCTGTTAAACAAGGAGCTCTACATGGACATGGACATCTACCTTTGGTAGAGTCTTAGTGTTTAAGTTGTAATTTGAATATTCGCACTCCTTTACAATGGTAAAAGGTTTTGACTCTGGATAGTAAGAACATCCCAATCTCCGCCTTTTCTTTCTAAGGCTAGTGTTCGATACCTGGTTTTGACATGATATCGTATTAAAATTCTTTCTTGCAGAAGGTGGGCAGATCTAACTGGATACCTCATATGTATCCCTCGTTGTTTGGATAATCGGGAACAATTCTATCCTGATGACAATGGTACCATAAGTGATTGGAATTTGGTTAGTGTTATATAAGGGCCATATGTTAGCGAAATTGCAATGGAACCTTGGTCATAAATTATTATCCTTCCATATTGATTAATCTCGTGTTAAAAACGTACTGACATTTTGGTATGATATTTGAAAGGGAATATTCTGTTTTAACAGGTCGTCGCATTTCAATTTCACGTCAAAAGCAGGAAATGTCAATGGTTTATATTTCTGTGAAAACGCCGCGCGGTGAAAAATACAGATGAAATACACATAGCAACACCTCTACTGTATGTGTTTGTACAATACAGATGAATATCAGTACAAGACTATACAGGTAAAAGTTGCGGAATTTATTTGAAAGTAATGTACCAGTCGTCGTAATTGTCCATTTTGGGCAGTTATCATTAGCTCTGAAGATTTCTGAAATTTAAACACAATGTCTTTAGAACAAACTATCACTCGAAACTTACGAAGAACTGTACCAGTCTTCTGACTTTAGTACATAACATAATAAAAAACATAATTTGCTACAAAGTTAGGAATGTGTATTTGATTGCACTTGATCATATAATTTTTTTTTTATCTCAACACAACTCAACTTAAGTTGGCATTCTGCAACAAAATATGTCATTAGCCATTTACAAAACACTTCAAAGATATGGCCACGACAATTACTAAAACCAACTAAAAAAATACATATAGGTACGTAAATGAAAGATATAAATCTTTATCAAATCACATAATATATCTACGCTCACTTGTATATTTGCAAAGAGAGCAGGAAAGAAGTTTTTAATAGTTGCTTTGTAAATAGTGCTTGGGTCTTGTTATAGCTGTTTGATGAAATTAGCAACATTTAACTATAGAGTCTGTTTTTTGGTTCTATCAAAATACATTGCCAACATTTCGATTATCAAACACAGTTTACATCTCCATCCTAGAAGAAAACATTTACTTCAGATCCTTGTTTCCGGCTTTTGCACGTTTTCCGAAAAGACAATGAAATGTCGAATGTCTAGTGTGATAGGTTCGTGTTTTACAGATATTCTACACACGTGATCATGTTTCTAGCAGTCATATATGTTAGACTTCTCACATTCTTGTATGTCAAAGGGAACCTGTATGAGAGAGTGACATTATAGACGATTTCATGAATATTAGTATAAATCAATCTAGTGGCATTTAGGAAAGATTTATGTTCAAATCAGTTTAATAATATGTACCCTTTTGCCTTATGATCATCTATTTCGTAAATGAAAGTAAGATAAATAAAAACGAAAGGAAAGGGGGATCAATACAATTGAATAATGAACGGAAGTGATCATTTTATCCCTTTTTCAACATACAGGTACTCGAATAAAGCGCTGAAATTCATTCTCGGATTAAAATCGAGGACAGACTGACCGTTGAGCGAACTCATTGCTGCAAACAATACTACAATACAGTACAGTACAAACTTTTTGCAATGTTATATAAAGTCATTTACATATCATGAACAACAGAATTGATTTAATTGATGAATACAGGTACCTGGTTCAAGTGACAGATAACGATTGAAGTTTGTGCGACCGTAGTCTCGCTACCTGAAGACAAATGCGCGTGGGAACAGTCTGATAATCCAGATAAAGTACCGATGCAGCGACCTCTATCGACAAACATACACACAAGATGATTAGATAGTGTTGTTATGTTCATGAAGTACGCTGTCTCTCTAGGACTTAAAAGTAAATTGTGCCCAATGATGCTCAAAATTGATCATTTTGAACATGTGAAGTCATTAATCCATGAATAAACCCGTTCAGAAATAGAAGACATCGCTATTGCCGATGTATTTCCGTTTTGACCCAATGCTTTCGATATAGCATTAGAAAAACATATCACGATTTCACCATTCCTCGTTAAAGTCTTAAAGATTTTCCTTCGGGTTCTGAGCGACGCCTATTCAAAGGAATTTGTAAGAAGCCATTAACATCAGAGTTAAGGATATGTTGGTGAAAGAAAGATCTTCAGTCATTGGCTGTGCATTATATTTAACGTGAGTATAACCTTCATAAAAGCATGCATAAAGTTAAGGGTCAGAACTATGTGTAGACATACGGTACGCATTTTTTGCCAGATTCATTCGAAAGTGTCTTATCACAGTTCAAAGGTTTTTAATCTTCCACCAACATGTACTATATCTAACCCCTTTTTCGAAAGCGATCTTTCGCACAAGAACCTCATCGTATTATCTTTTAACTGGCTTTCTATACCTTTTGATAAACTCTCCGGGAAGCAAATAAAGAAAAACTATGGAAGAAACACGTTCAATCAGCAGACAACCCTAGCATCAACCGTGGGAATATATTTGGGACTATATGGTCAAAGTTCTACGCGTGGTGAATTCAAAGCTTTGTAGTTTTCACGTTAAAGCGTTTTCTACGAGCCGTTGTACCTAGATACACGGTGCAAACTCTATGTTTTGTTTCATCTTCGACAAGACTTTCGCCGATCGTACGTCATTTGAATCATTATTTGAAAAGGATAGCATTACCTTATGTCTTTGAATGTAGTGCAAAAGTATACTGGAATATGTGCTTGCTAGTCGTTATGAAGTTTAGAGCCATCGCATCAGTGCTCCAAGACAACATGATGAAGGCGAAAAAGTATAAGAGGGCCATCGTATTTGCATGAATAATAATAGGCATGCTGTTTGCATGGGCCGATGTATAAGGCTGGGATTTGTCTCATAACTTTATTTTCATTGGTACGTTGTGAGTTTTGGTTGAGTTCACACTTTTCCGACAGACTCGGGGCCGGTAATCTAGGGTTCGTTTTTAAACTAAATAATGTTACCTCGCTTGTGATGGACGGCATAAATATATAGAATTTAATCTCGATGACTGTGTCCTAGATAGATGGCCAGATGGCCAAGTATCCCAGTCAATGTGCGGGCTTATCCTGGTATTCACATTTAATGAATCGAAGCCGGGTCCTCGATACTAGAGACACCGACTCTCTACAACTGCATCACTATCACCCATATCGCCGCCGACTATGGGGAATTTCATTTGCACATCTTCTTGCACTATATTGAATAGTCAACCTAAGTGACATTCATTCAAAGCTTCAATTATGTTGGAAAAAAGCTGATGCGACACAATTTTCTTTTCATTGTAAGGGACAACAACCACTCAATCTTACATCAGGGGTCTGCCAAAAAAATCGCATTTTCATAATTCTATCTTTACGTTAAGAATAATTAACCTAAATAAGATTGTTTGTGTAAATGGAAAATACATATTCGTTTAAAAGTACGATTAGGAGTTCATGGGTAGATATAATTTTCAAGCCATGTCTAAGGCAACTCCTTTTAAACACGCCTCAGTTCTTTTTTAAGTTCGTTACAATAAACATACGTTGGGTAGAATGTTATAAAAGCATTCCCATTTGTTTGCCATGTTACAGATCATAATTAAGTGAATGAAACACGGCGGTTACTGACATTATTGCATATCGATCCTCATTGGATAATCAATCTGTACTACAAAAGGCAACAATAGTGTCTGTTTTCGGAATCTATGTACTTGAAAGTTGCAATGAAAGAAAATTCGCCGAGGTTTACAAATTGCTCAACATTTAACACGATAACATCATTATGGCGAAGCGTCATGAGGAGCTTGTGTTTATTTCAGCCTCGTTCTCGTATTAGATTGTACGCATGCGCACGGTATATGGTACCCTTGCTTAGACCTTGGCCTTGGTACAGGTACCAGACCGGGAACGTATTATACGTACGTATGCTATGTTGCGAACATGGTTCACTTTTTCAACACGAACAAGACTTTAACATCTTAATTTTACAAAAACGAGTAAAAATGTTGTACGCATTTATTGATTAGGCCTTTAAAGTTGCTTGTTCACATATTACAAATTACAGCACAAACCAAATACTGTATTGTTTCAAAGACATTTTATTTTCACTTGAAAATTGTTTCATCCGTGAGCACCTTTTAGGTAATAAGTCACATCTTTTTTCAAACCATGTCATGTGATAGCACAAAGAAGAAAGCGTCATCAAACGTAGTAAGCTTTTAAACTAGCCAGGAGGCACTGGTTTTAGACCTTATATCGGCTTACAATTGCTCTTAATTAAGCAAGTATTTCTTCCTTTGAAGAAAATAAGACCAGTAAAATAACCTGTCGAAGCTGTGTCATCATAACACGCATTTACTGTATACAATTACTACGACGTTAGACGTTATCAAACATTGTTTCACCGGTCTGATGCAGATAAGGGAAGAGAGGCGAATTTTTCTTTCACGGAGTATTTCTTCATTTACTTTAACAATTCCAAACCATAGATAACTAACATTATTCTCTAAAAATTTAACAATCGCTTTTCGATTGTTGACAATGTAAAAAGATAGATTGTCGTCTCAAATGGAATGTTGTGCCTCTTCACAAAGTCACACTGTGGATAATGTCCCCAATTTCTTTGTCACGAAGTTCTGTACTTTTCTGGAAGACTCTGGCTAACTAACAGTTCTGCATTGTTCATCGGCAGAATAGAATATCTAGTTGGAGACAAGGTTGTCAAAACCTCACCATTCTAATCTAGGCCACCTCCTCGCACATTACGCAAGAGATGATACTCACCGATTCTTCGCAATAACGTTTTGTACTTTTCTAGAAGCCCATTGGCTAATAAGCGGTTCGACTTCTCTCGTTATCTAATGGTGCGTATATTCATTTCATTAACCTTTGATAAACCATCGGACCGTCTTATCGGAATCTCACTGTGTGGGCTTATATCGGCCACCGTTTCCGTTCAAAACACAGCCCATATGAAACGGACAATTAAAGTAATTTTTGATCGATGTGTAACAGTTATTGCATTATCTAGGATGTTACCCGCCAGGTGTTTTATACAATACGATACAATATTCCAAGCAAGATACCAACTTATTCACAGTTGATTGGCTAAAAAAGTGTAAGAATTGATAAAGAAATTTGTCCAATCAAATGAGATTTATCAAATGGTGCATGTTTTAATGGACAAACAAACAAAGGAAATGAGGAGAGCTTGGTCCATAGGCGTGGGGTGCTTTTAAGCCTTTAAGATATTAGAATAATTAATGGTTTGTAAATGAAGGCCATCTACAAACGATGTAATACATAGAACAGACAGCTCTGGTAAAACAGTTTTACCGCTTATAATAATAATGTTATTTTTACAAAAGAGCTATATATGTATTCGTAGAGACCAGTGAAAGCATATATCATCACCGTTTCTTTATATGATTTCTTTTATGGTTTAGATTCTGATGGAGCTAATTGCATTAAGTAATTTATGAACATCATAATTCATTTAAGGTAACGGAAAACGATTAATTACTATTCGCTATGCCATAAATAGTCTGCTAGTCAAACTTGTCAACAAACGATAAACTAGATCGAAGGCGACAGTTTACAAACAAATCAATGAACGTGAAACATTGAGTACAAAGAAGGGAATCAATGATCAATCGAGTATGACATTGGCATTTGTGGATTTTGTAGAAACGATCTTTCCTCTTCAAACCAACTGCCTCTATAGAAACATCGTAGTTGGTTCAAATTCATATCATCGGCAGATGATAACTACAAATAGATATCAATGCCCAGTTCACGTTTAAAATTATTTAAAAATAAAACGTGACATCATTTAAAAAAATATGCACATACAATTTGTCGCTACAAACCCTCTGGCTTCTGATTCTTGAGTGTTTTTCTTGGGTTGCGCCCAAATGAGAATCAATGAGGGTGAACGCATGTAATAGGCTAATGGGTATTGATGAATCGATTGTGAAATTTAACAATTGCCTTCATGTACAAAAATACCATCGGTCCAATGAGATTGAACCACCGTTTACCATGAACCCTTTACCAGACGCCAAATATTCGTCTGTCCCAAATTGAAAGAGCTTGCAGACGACATATCGAAATGTGATGAAATTGAAAAATAATCTACTGATAGGGAAGAAAACATTGTGGGAAAAGGAAAATTTGCTCGTTACGAGCAACTTCTTCTTTTTCCCATAATGTTTTACAGAGTCGTCTGCGACAAACCGGTCAAATGTCGTTATTGTTTGGAAACGGGTTAAAATGCTCACGATAACACCTGACAGCTTTGTTGATATCGACGTAACGGAATAGGACGACTTTTTGAGAGTATGCTTATGATGATCGATTTTGCCTTTAGTTACAATAAGATCTAATTATTAATCATTGTTTACGAGACGGAGATTGTTCTTTGTCCGTTTTATTGGTGGCTAGCTATTTTTCTTTTCAACATTTTTTTTAATTATCCCATGGTGGCATTTTATAAATTCCTTTTCTGTAGATACATGAAAATATACCAGTTTTTGGGCGGGCGGAAAATGCTTAGCGACGCATTTACTACTAAAATGGATGGGAGAAAAAGAAAGAGAGAATGATGAAGAAAAAAACACAGAGAGACAAAGATAGATGGCGATATGGAATTACAAATCATTGTTTGAAGAGAACTTATTCCAACATCAATTATCAGCCTATAGTGACCATGAACTTATAAATTTGCCTAATTTTTATAGCTATATAGTTCATGCAACAACAATACGAGTTTTTGTTTATTATATATTGATATCCTGAAGAAATTAGACATCTGGCTTATGCATTAATTGTCTTAAAAACATATTATGCCTTCCACGGGTAAACGAAATTCTATAAACCTCTTTCTTTTTTTTACAGCAAAGAACGAAAACAATTCATTCCGTGCATCTTGTATCACTTCAAGAAGATACTGTCACATAAATGTGTCCCATCAATATTGCCTAGCAACAGTCATACCCGGAAACTGTTAGATGGCAAACAACGGACTTGGTGTATTTACAGATCAATCGACCTCATGGCGTCTGTTCACTAAAGGATCAATGGCATCAACTATGGGCTTCTGATAGTAAACGCGGGAAAACATTTGCACTCTATCCACGAATTTAAAAAAAATCGTAACTATCAAAACTCTCGATGGTCGTCTTAGATTAAGAGACGAAATGGTTCATGTGTAGTGGTGCTTATTCACTGCGGACGCCACGCGCTCACAACGTGTAAGGAGGTGTCAAAACCGTTCAGACACACATGAAAACTGTGTCAGCCAGTAATCGTCCGATGTGGGGTCATTAGACATATAAAACTTAAATCAGTCGATATTTCAATTGGTAAATGTTGTAATAAGCAGTCAAAATTGACTAAAGGCAATTTTCTCAAGGTTAACCCTACTCTATATTCCATTTCATCGGAATCCATACACATTGTTAAAATTTTAGAGTTGCGAAAGGCTTAACATTTTTTAATTTGGTGGATTTATAGACGATTCGCGAAATGATTAAATTTGAAAACATTATGACAAAGTTCAAGACTATCAGTTTCAAGGAATATATGTCAAATATTAGGTATGGTTCGTTTTTGTTTTAAACAAACGATACTTGGGTAGAGGCTGGTGACAACTGCCAGTGATGTTTATTCCGAGAACAATGCAATGGACATAGGCCGCTTTGTCAGAAAAACAGAAGCGGTCGCCTAGTGTCATCCTGCATTTGTTTAGAACGGTAGGATTAAAGTTTACGAATGATTTGTGGCGCTGTAAGCCCATAACAGAAAAAAAGCTCATCAAAGACTGATAATGTTGCCTAAGTGTTTCGCTCAAATTGAACTGAGTTTGCTGATATGGAATGAAAGTGTCAAATAGAGCCAAGGTTTTCCTCGACAAAAATGCCAACCACGTGATTGGGTGATCAAATATTACCGGTAAAACAATTAATCCAAGGTCAATACGTCCAACGCTCGTCAAAGGGACAAAAGGTCGAGTACTTTCATCGAATCCATTTTTCCATTGAACAATAGTTCCATGATTATAATACAGGATTGTTATTTTGATATTCTCTATTCACGTCAGTCCGTTCTAAATCAAGCTTATTGTTGTATTCCTTTTTTTATATCAAGTTTATTCAACCAGAAGTTCGTTTGGATGTACAATTCAAATGATAACTTTAACTTCAACTAGACAATCTCAAATAACTACACGTTATTTCAGTCACACAGACACCATAACAATACATAAACAAAACGAAACATAACGTTTTGATATTCAAGCCCAGACCATTGCTCTTTGCTCCTTGGACTGCGCTACACAATGAACCCATAATTGGTATACAATGATGTGTAGAATAAGCATTACTTCAACTTCACCCTATATAACGTTTCAAAATTAGAACCAGAACAACTACAGTGATGTCTCGTTAATCCGAACATGTCCGTTCCCAACAAAATGTCAAGTTTACCGAACTATCCGGACTAATGAAGCAGAGCATGTTCTTATACACATTAAGACGTAAACGGTCTGTATGCACGTGTATACTTATAACCCTTTAGCAAACGCCAAATTGTCGACCGTCCCAAATTGAAAGAGTTTGCAGACGACATATCAAAACATGATGAAATTCAAAGATAATCTTCTGATATGGCAGAAAACATTGTGGGAAAAGGAGAAATTGCTCGTCACGAGCAATTTCTCCTTTACCCACAATGTTTTCAAAAGTCGTCTGCAACAAACTGGTCAAATAATTCCGTTCCCTTTCAATTTCGTTCGGATTGCGAGACATCCGGATATTTAGGGTCCGGATAAAGGAGGCTTCACTATATAATGAGACAATGTTTACATTTTTGTAGATATATAGTTGATATAAGTAAACTAGGGGAGGAGCAGTGTGCTTAAGGAACCAGAACCAAGTTCTCCATCGGTCATCCCTGCTTTCATATTTGCATGCAATCATACATTTACATGTGCTGGTAAGAATTACTTTGCTTTTTGTCTCAATAAAGTAATCATTCTATGTTATGTAAATCAACATATTTCGTGTGTGACTGTAGTCCAGTATACATGAAATGCTGGGGGTATATCCACCTTTGTTTATCAGAGGGAAATGAATTTCATCGGTGTCAATTTATCTCTCCCATTTTGTCTAGAATACAGACCAACAATAACGTCTGTGGACGGAGTTAAATTGCCCAGAAAGTGCAGACGATTTGATCAACGCCATAAGAAAATGTGTACAACCTTCTTAATCATTTACCAATCTTCAAATTGCGATCTCAAACAAGAGACGATATTTGAAAACATTGTGAGAAAAAGAAAGTGTCATCAATATTACCGGTTACAGATATGTCTTTAAGGATTTCTTTGGTTTCTTTTTTAAATACTTTTATGTTTCCATTAGCCGTTGAATTGCAAAATATGACTTTTTTTGGGAGAAATCTCAATTGTGTAATTAGATTTATGTAACGATCTTTATTTGATTTTATGTTTCTTTTAATAGAATCATCGGTCTTTAACAATAGGATATGTTTGAATTTGAATACGTGCATGTGCACAAGGTTTGATGAAATTTCTACACTAGTTTGCAATAAACACAACTATCTCCTCTTCACAAGTCATGCCCTTTCATATACCTTTCTGTTTTCGATACTCATTTGTTTCTTTTACCACATTCTGTCAGTCAAGTATCAACGAATTAACGTTAACACTCATCTAACATTCAGAAAAAAATCGACACGGACAAACCCGTGCGGAAAGTTATTGCCAGACCGCGTTGCACATTTTACTAGAAACAAACCACACCAGAGTCTCCTTTTTAGCCTAAGCCCGACCCATATATCAAATGGACTTAAGGCTATTGACACCGTCTGCGGCTAAACACACATTTGATAATTAAGTTCCCCCTCTGCTCGTCTCAGTGATTCTCTCTGCCCCGTCTCGCCACTGTCTACAACAACGCTTATGCGGCTATTAGAGTGTTTGTCTTTAGTCTACAAAAACGAAAGGACATGCAGGACATGAAACAAAATAAAAGGAATGCCGCGCGATAATGAAAAAAAACTTGTGGTGGTAATGATTTCTTATGCCATTGATGAATTCAACGTTTTCTTTTCTATGTACAGAACTGTTTTTGTAACATTATTTGATATATGTGAAGACCGGTTCTGCACTCTTTGTAATGCTTACCCCCATTACACTAAGCGCTATTAAGGAAGGTGGACACTACAAAGCTAAAGTAAGTTTGGTAAGAAATTATCCAACTGGACCAAAGTCCTCCGGAACAAAAAGCATATACACCATTATCTCCTTTTGGATCTGGATGAAACGCCACGTACGATACAACATAAGTATTTCATATTCTCAAGTTTCTATTGAAGTCATAACCGAATATGATTGCTCTGTAGTACCACAAGATGGTGCCAATGCAGAGAAGTGTTAATGTTGCTCTTTGTCCTGTCTGACGTGAGAATTGATTAACCCTTGCAGACCGTGATTGGTCCCTTAAACAGTGGTCAAGCCTCGGGGTTTGGGGGATAGTGCAAGACAATTAACACGCTTTCCATTTTTTTTCACATAATATGGAACAATGGAACGGTACCTAACTTTTGGACGACTTTGGTAAAACGTTGTGGAACAATCTAAATTCCATTGAATACTTTTCAAACTAGTTGTAGTTGTTGAAATTAAGCACAAAACATGGTGAGGAAATAGAGAGTTTGCTCGTAATGAGCAAACTCTCTATTTCCTCACCATGTTTGAAAACCGAACTGTCTTGTCACAAAATGTGTATGGTGCGGTTTGTAATAGGGAAGAAGGTAGTATTAGTGCATAGTATCTTCTGTCCGGATGTCTGTTAATAGAATTAACACGTTTCCATATGGGACGACCACCAAGTGACGATGCCGCTTGCTAGAAATGCTCGTAGTATGGAAAGAGTTGGTTTGATAGGTCCGTGAAATGGACGTTACAAGGTTATCGGATACCTTAACCTTAAATGGCGGTGTTCAACCAATAATTTCAATGTTTGTTTTGTTTAAGCATAGCACCAATGTCATATTCTAATGACCTGAAAATTATTATTTGAGCAAACATCTTACGACGCGCTAGTATCTAATACTTAAAAGATATTGATATCTTTAAATAGACATGATTCGTCCTTGAGTGATTTGCTTAAAACAGGTCGAAACCGACCTGCCATACATCAGTCAAATGTACAGAAAGAATTACAGTAGTATTTGATAAGCAAACGCTGCGATCATTTTTTACCTTTTAATCAAAATAAGTGATACGCAGCAAAAGTCATTGACATTCATACTCGTCTGTTTAATGTATAGTGTTAATGCAAATTTAAATAGCCTGACAAATTGGCACGTGACACATGCTCAGAAAAAAATAAAATAAACGATTTTGAATTGTCGTCTGTCAGCGAAGTGTCACCTCAATATCTAGCAAGAGTAAATGTGACAGAAATCTGCATTTTCTATAGTGCAAGGTTTCACACCATGAAATTCTTTTAGTTCACAACCCATCTCCTACGTACATGCGATCGTCTGGTAAAGAAGTAACAACGGAATAACAGCGATGTATCAATAGTATTTTAATAGGCAGAATCATACGTTTAAGCGTCCAGTGATGATTACATAAATATTTGTTCATTAACGTTTTGGTTCCAGGAGAGACCGTTGTACAATTGATCGTGAAGTTGGAACTATTTTACTTTTTAATTTGGGTCTTGAGTTGTCTAAAAATGTGTTTTGAATAGCTTATCAATGCGATTGGATAAATTCAAACTATTTGAAGGTACGAAGAGATACAGTTTTACCATAGAGTTTTGTTAAACAACTCGTTTGAATAAAGAAAACGTACTAATTCAAATGGGAAAAGTAAAAAAAAAGACGGCACATCCGTGAGAAAGGGTAAGGCATATAATTTACCAATCACCGGATTTGATGATAAACACGTGTGGCGCTGACGCTAAATATCCGTTAAAAATCCAAACAGATTTGACACCAAATTAGTCATGGGACCTTTATAATCGGATATTGGGATATTTATCAAATCCGTTCCTCCATCAAAAGGTTCTTTGGTCCTGGGTTTTATTTCATCCGATCATTCTATTCTATCGTTTATCATATTGTGAAAAAAAGTCGTATCTGAAAGCCAATCCAACAGTTCATTTTAAAACCATATCAAGATTTCATATGCCAAACGCGTCAAGTGAACAAATTAGTAAAAACATATTCTATTCAATAAATAAACACCATTATATTCAGTGTAACGGATTGGAACGTAAGTTAAAAGCTGATACGGTTCCTCTCCTTAGTGAACAAATTGAAATGTGCCTCATATATGAAACCAAAACAAATCTTTTAAACGATTAAATCTCGAATACAAAACCCTCCAATTATCAAAAAACTATTCATCAAATGTACTCTATTAAAATATAACATGGACTTTAAATGCGTTAATACTTTTATGTGTCACATATTCAACTGAAGCAGACAGAATTGTAAACTTCAATCGAGAACAAAATTTTGAACTCAATGAGTTTTCGTATCATACTATTAGTTGCCCTAATCACGAAATAACCATTGTCCATGTCGAATAATGATCGCTCAGAACGAGTTACCTTTGAATTTGCTTTGAACTAATCTTACTCTTTCTTCAGAACTAAGAATCATGGGGGTTCTTTGGAATGGTATTAGTTGCATAAACCAATCGTTCATCTTTGCTCTTCAATATTTATATTCGTTTTTTAATAGATCTAAAATGATAACTTCGGTTTAGTTACAATCTTAGGAGCTTTACAGTTCAAGTCTTAACCCATTACCAAACGCCAATTATTCGACTATCCTAAATTGGAAGTGTTTGTAGACGTTATTTAAAATTGTGGTGAAATTGAAATATAATCTTTTAATGGGCAGGAACATTATTGGAAAAGGAGAAATTGTTCTTAACGAGCAATTTCTCCTTTTTCACTAATGTTTTTTTGAGTCGTCTAAAACAAACTAGTCAAATATCGTTATTGTGTGGTTATGGGTTAATGCAAAAGTTGACCTCAACTTGGTCTCTGTCAGTCCGTTCTATCATTATTCGGGGATCGATTGCCTTTTTTGTCAAAGCCGTACTGATTAAATGGCTGACAAGGAATGTCATCTGGCGGCGTTTGAGGGATTATCAATTAACACACAGTCCCATATGGAAGGGAGCTATTCGATAATATAGAATTACTGTTCCTTTTTTCTGATTTCGTTTTTCAGAAGAAATGCCATCTGTTAAACAAACTGTCACAAAATGTGTTTCTTTTCGAACAGAAAGAACGCAGCGGAAGCTACCTGTAGAGCAATAAACATCGCTTCTATTTTAAATAAATGAAATATGCAAATTGGAATGTGCCACTAACGAAACTATGATGATTCTTTATAATTATAATGATCTTTGTATCTTTATCCTGTCAATTCCTTTAACCCTTATAGGTCTGGAACCGACTTTATGCTTATGCAAACATCTTAGATTCAGGCCAGCCGCCAAGTTAATTAGCGGCTGGCCTGTGATCTAACTCTGAGTATCTTTCTTAATCAAAATTAAGCACATATTTAAGATTTTGAAAAGCAGACGATACAAACAGCTATTTTAAGAAAATTACCCCGCATTCTAAGGATTAAAATCGAAATGCAAATGAAAGGGGGGGACATGGATGTCACATGGTGCCCGAGTGACCTCATTTGGCATGGACAAGTGACAAGTAGAATGATGAGTCATTCCTCCCGAAAGTCCCAAATATTTTCTTCTTTTTATGTACGCGAGGTGTCCCAATTTATCAAGGTTGTTGATAGTTTATGAACCTTTTTTGGATTTGATAAAGAAGGACTGGTAGAGGATGTAAACTCGCAAATGTATCTCAATTATTTTGTTTTGATACACGGTTCGAAGATTGGTTAACTCTGTGATTATATTATATAGAAAGTAATCTACGTATAATGTGATATGTGCGTATGGATTGTCCAGATTGGTACGCATTTGGAACAATAAAAAAAAACATAAAAGGAGATAATAAATTTGAAAACAATCAAGTTTTAAAGAACTTTTGGCAAGAGTAGCATGCAATGAAGGAGTCCACCTATTGTTTATCCGTGTTGTTTCTGCTGATGGGTTTACACACATTTATAACATGAACTTGAAGAGAATAGGCCCTTTCTAAAGTAAACATACAATACAATTTGTGAATGAATATCTTTAGCATCCTAACTGAAACAAGTTCCGGTTGGCAACGGATTCTCTTTGTGGCATGGTGTTTGCAAGTATGACAGATTATAAACAAGTCACTGATCTCTGAATAGGAAAACTTTTACCCTTAGAATAACTGGGTTATTTTCTAAAACCATACCTTTGTGTCGTCTGCTTTCCAAAATCTTAAATATCTGCCTAACCTTGATGAGGAAAGATACTTAGAAAAGCAAACAGGTTAGATAACGGTTAATTGGCGACCGGCCTGGATCTAACCTGTTTACATAAGCATAAGCATGAAGTCGGTTCCAGGGGCCCGTTTTACTAAACAACTTACGGAAAATGTTTGCGTAAGTCATAGTTGATAAACTTGGATAGTATCTTCAATGAAAGTACAATGTTGCAATGTGGCACTTCATTGGAAGCGTCTCGGAGAGACGATTCCAATGATGTGTCACTTTGCAATATTGCTTCGTCCAATATTGAAATAAGAGGAATTGTTGTTTTAGACTTACGCAAATCTTAAGCGTAAACTGTTTAGTAAAACGGTACCCAGCACTATAAGGGTGAACACCATGTGTAAGAGCGGGTACTTGTTATAGGACCAACGTCCCCTCCATTGCATTAAGTTTTCCTTGTTCATTTCTGATTGCCTTCGAATCGGGATACAAAGTGATGCTTAAAGACTGTAATTCCTCTACATGAGTCGATAGAAAGGTCAGTTTCCGCTCGTTTAGTTCTGTATCCCGTTTCTAGCCGATCGCTTTCAATTTGAGGGAAGATAATTAATGTCACAAAAAATAACTCTCATTATACAAAGCGACCCGGGGCAACAGTCACGTTTTATTAAACCGGACAAAAAGTCAATAACAGCTTAATTTGTTGTCTCGATGTGATAGGATGGTGAAAAGGGGCGGTAAATTCATAAGTCCCATTCTAATTTTTTTCTTCGAGAACATGTTCTTGTCGCAATGGTCTTATGCCCTGTCATTGAGGTGAGAATATGCATGTTGCGTCCTAAAGGCTTTATTGCCATTGATGTGAGGTTAAATACTAAAGGTCATTACACACGTCGATGTGATGATCAAAGACCCAAAATAATAGAAGGGTTAGCGAAATCTAGTTTTGATTTTTACTTGTTTCTAAATGCTTAAAAGCACACTAGCGCTCACAAAAACTACCAAGTTGGATAGAATGAGTTATAAATTATAATATGATATGTTGAAACATAGCGAAAACCACTGGATCCTGTCAATATAAGGCCGGCACTATTTATTATCTACTTTTCAATGTGCTATTTTCACAAATGTGGTGCCCACCAGTTTAACTTCATTGTTTACTTTCGAGTAACATCTAAAATAGCAAGGAGTGCTCGAATTAGGGACATTCGCCTGGTTAGCAAAATCATGTGGAACTCATTAAATACTGTAATTTATCCAAAATTAACAACGTGAACACTCAAAATGGAGAACTTCATGGATTTTATTGCTTTCTGACGCTTTTGGCTGCATCTTGTTTTATCGCTTATTGTAAACAAATCTTATGGTATTCACTCTTTTAAAAGCATCATGTGAACGTGTTGCAGTCTCAATTCCTCTGTAAAAAAGGAATTTAAAGTACATTTAAGTTAATTTTCAATTATTCTAGAACTTGCACAATTACAGTGTAAATAAGCGCAAGTATGGCTTTAATCTTTTCATGCACATGTCCCGTATAATAGTTATATAGTAAGTTTTAGTTAAATTAACTTGTCCGTTGAGGCTTTTGGACAAGCTTGGCAATACGAACAATTGATATCGCCACCAATGTATGATGGATGTATATTTCATCGCCAATGTCGATGAATCAATGCATGATTTGATACCAATGTCGATCCATGCATTGCCGTAAAGGTGTGTGCAAGGTTCTATGCAAAGATTGGCGTATATTTGATGTTAAGGTCAATGCACTCTTTGATATAAAGGTAAAGGCATTGTTCTAAATAAAGGTTGATGAATGGCTCAAAATGAAGATTGGTACATGGTTTTATGTGAATGTTGATTCATGATGTAATAAGTAGGTTGGTGTAAGGGTTGGTATAAAGGAAAGACAAGTTTCGATATAAAGGTTGATACATGCTTTGATATGAAGGTTAATGCATGATTTTATATAAAGGTTGATGCATGCTTTGATATAAAGGTTGATGTATGCTTTGATATAAAGGTTGATGCATGCTTTGATATAAAGGTTGATGCATGCTTTGATGTAAAGGTTGATGCATGCTTTGATATAAAGGTTGATGCATGCTTTGATATAAAGATTAATGCATGCTTTGATATAAAGGTTGATGCATGCTTTGATTTTAGGGTTGATGCATGCTTTGATATATTGTTTGATGCATGATTTTATATAAAGGTTAAGGCATGCTGTGATATAAAGGTTGATGCATGCTTTGATTTAAAGGTTGATGCATGCTTTGATATAAAGTTTAATGCATGATTTTATATGAAGGTTAATGCATGAGTTTATATGAAGGTTAATGCATGAGTTTATATGAATGTTAATGCATGAGTTTATATGAAGGTTAATGCATGAATTTATATGAAGGTTGATGCATGATTTGATATAAAGGTTGATGCATGATTTGATATAAAGGTTAATGCATGATTTTATATAAAGGTTGATACATACTTTGATATAAAGGTTGATGCATGCTTTGATATAAAGATTGATACATGCTTTGATATAAAGGTTGATGAATGCTTTGATACAAAGGTTGATACATGCTTTGATATAAAGGTTAATGCATGATTATATGAAGGTTAATGCATGATTTTATATAAAGGTTGATACATACTTTGATATAAAGGTTAATGCATGGTTTGATATAAAGGTTGATACATGCTTTGATATAAAGGTTGATGAATGCTTTGATACAAAGGTTGATACATGCTTTGATATGAAGGTTAATGCATGATTATATGAAGGTTAATGCATGATTATATGAAGGTTAATGTATGATTTTATATGAAGGTTAATGTATGATTTTTTATGAAGGTTAATGCGTGATTATATGAAGGTTAATGCATGATTATATGAAAGTTAATGCATGATTATATGAAAGTTAATGCATGATTATATGAAAGTTAATGCATGATTATATGAAAGTTAATGCATGATTATATGAAAGTTAATGCATGATTATATGAAAGTTAATGCATGATTATATGAAAGTTAATGCATGATTATATGAAAGTTAATGCATGATTATATGAAAGTTAATGCATGATTATATGAAGGTTAATGCATGATTATATGAAGGTTAATGCATGATTATATGAAAGTAAATGCATGATTATATGAAGGTTAATGCATGATTATATGAAAGTTAATGCATGTTTATATGAAAGTTAATGCATGATTATATGAAAGTTAATGCATGATTATATGAAGGTTAATGCATGATTATATGAAAGTTAATGCATGATTATATGAAGGTTAATGTATGATTTTATATGAAGGTTAATGTATGATTTTTTATGAAGGTTAATGCGTGATTATATGAAGGTTAATGCATGATTATATGAAAGTTAATGCATGATTATATGAAAGTTAATGCATGATTATATGAAAGTTAATGCATGATTATATGAAAGTTAATGCATGATTATATGAAAGTTAATGCATGATTATATGAAGGTTAATGCATGATTATATGAAGGTTAATGCATGATTATATGAAAGTTAATGCATGATTATATGAAGGTTAATGCATGATTATATGAAAGTTAATGCATGTTTATATGAAAGTTAATGCATGATTATATGAAAGTTAATGCATGATTATATGAAGGTTAATGCATGATTATATGAAAGTTAATGCATGATTTTATATGAAGGTTAATGCATGATTATATGAAGGTTAATGCATGATTATATGAAGGTTAATGCATGATTTTATATGAAGGTTAATGCATGATTATATAAAAGTTAATGCATGATTATATGAAGGTTAATGCATGATTATATGAAGGTTAATGCATGATTATATGAAGGTTAATGCATGATTATATGAAAGTTAATGCATGATTTTATATGAAGGTTAATGCATGATTATATGAAGGTTAATGTATGATTTTATATGAAGGTTAATGCATGATTATATGAAGGTTGAACTATGATTTGATTCAAAGGTTGATGCGTGGTTTAAAAGCATACTAGACAACTGCAAAACTGGTTAATATGACTTATAAATTATGATAGAATATGTTGAAAACCCCCAGGAACATGACAATATAACTTCTGCACTATTTATCATCTATTTTTCAAAGTGCTTTTTTCACAGATTTGGTGCCCACCAATTCAACTTCATTGTTTACATTTGAGAAACATCTAAAATAGCAAGGAGCATTCAGATATACGAGTGGCGATCATCTGTTTAGAAAAATTACCTGAAACACATACATACTATCATTTATCCAATATCAACAAATCTAAACATTAAGATGAAGAATTCCTTGGGTTTTATTGGTTCCCAACAAATCTCGGCTGACCTAGTTTTAATGCTAATTGTAAACAAACCTTAAAGTTTTCACTCTTTAAAAAGCATCACATGAACGTGTTAAGTCTCAATTCCTCTGTAAAATGGAATTTAAAGTACTTTTGAGTATTTTTTATTATTCTAGAACTTTCACAATTTAAGTGTTAATGAGCGCAAGTATGGCTTTAAGTTAACATGAATCGGTACTGAAATGTATTTCTGGGCAAATTTCGATGCAATATCCCGATGCATACATGTATAAGTAAGTCGATAAGAGGAACGTTGTGCAGATCAATGCATTTTATTGGGAGGAAAACGACAACAATCTCTGTTATTATTGTTGTAACAGCCCTTTATGAGGGATTAGATTTCAGATAGCAAACAATAAAGTTGTAACATAGGTTGCCAGTAAAGGAAAATGCTTTGCTACAAATGAGTCTACCTTATCCCCAAAAAATGAGTTCAGTATTTCTGAAATAAAGACATTAAGGATGGTCATGTATTTACTTATACCAATTGCTTGAATCACTTTTTTATGTTTTCATTACTCACAGCCTACAATCTGTGAGACATTTTAAACTATACTTCCACCAAAATTGCCCTGAGTGTGGGAACGATCTGGGGATTGCTTGCCAGTACGAATATTACCATGACAAGCATTGAAACTTTCTCTAGATTAGGCGATCGTGTTTTGTCGGAAAATGTAAACCAAACGTAAGCTTTTTGACTGTTGTTAAATGTTTTAAAGTTTCTGGTGCAAAGTTAATTTTATGGAGAATAACTTTTAGAATAAAATGGCGGTCCAATAGAGACAAATGAATCGATAACCTTTACTTTAGATGAATTCACCGTTACGGTATGAACAACTTATGTTCTGAGAAAGAGTGAAGAGTTTCCGTTTCTGAAGGTGCCATCATAAATATTGTATAAAACGAGGATGTGGCGTCAATCTAAATCACTATCGGTTAATCCCTCATAAAGAATTAACATTAAACCAAGCCAGCCTGACGACCAGAAGGTGAATATTCCGTGATATTCCTTAATCATCAGAACTTATGCAAACTTCGCAAATCGACATACTACCTCTGATCACTACTGGGTAGTGAACGTGTCTTAGGCCTGAGAATGATGGGTAATTTTCTTAAAAAGAGATTTTGTTTCGTCTGCTTTCTAAAACCTTAGATATCTGCTTAATTCTGTTGAGGAAACTGAGTAGCAAACAGGTTAGGTCACTGGCCAGACACCAATTTACTTGGCAGCTGGTATAGATCTAACATGTTTGCATGAAGTCGGTTCCAGCACTATAAGGGTTAATGTTCCAAAACGCCACTAAAAACAGTAAGAAGCAAATCAAAATATTTTGACGAAAGAAAGTTATTGAAGGAAATACCTTCTTTCAATTACCTAACAATGTCTTTACTGTTTTACCTTTATCCCATAAATGCGAAAAAATAATGCTTCATACTTCATGTGTACGAAATCATAAATTCTATTTGACGGCATACTGTAGTATGTTTTGTAAATTAATGTTTGAGTGACAGAGAGAACGAAATCACACGCTCTATTTGAGAGCATCACGAGGGTTCAATGCAATACTATATATAGTAAGTGCTTCACAAATATGAAGCACGTACTACAGTCTTGGACTGAACCCTCAATAATGAAATATGTAAGTCAATTAATGTTTAGAAAACAGTGTGGACGAAGTCATACATTCTTTTTGAATACTGTAGTATGTTTGTAAATTAATGTTTGAGAAACAGGGCGATCGAAACCATACCCTCTATTTGAGAGCACCTCGAGGGCTCAATGCAATGCTATAGTAACATGAAGCACTTACTATAGTCTTGCACTGAACCCTCGATAATGGAGTATGTTTGTAAACTAACATCTCATGGAACAGTGTGAACGGTATTATTGACTCTATTTGAGAGATAAATGCAGTATGTTTGTAGATTAATGTTTTAACGAGCAGTGCGAACGAAATCTCACACTCTTTTAAGGTGCATAATTCAGATCTTTTGTAAAACAATGCTTCATTCTGTTTTATTTGAACCTTACATTTGGTGTTCCCTTTTTGGCATAAACCAGTGGGTATAATAATGATTGGGTTAAGAAATTACCATCTTTTAGAAAATTTAATTCATTTTTTTCTGCCAAAACAATTAACATGCATTTATCTGATAAAAAAGAAGTTACATACTTTGGATGCATTGCATAAACATTGTATTGTTTTTATCTTTTGGTACAGCAATAATACTTAAATGTGAAACATTGGCTTTGTCAAAATAGTTGCTCAAAACTTATAACACTATCATAGAAGTGTCTGATCAATCCAACCGATCAATGATAAAAACAGTCATCAGAAAAAACATATGAACGAAGCATGGCAATTAGGATTAAATGTTGTGAACATATTACGGTTAAATTATGAATGAAAGCCTTTTGATCCTTGATGAACGTTATACCACGCTAGTGTGATACTACACTCATTGCATATCATACCAAACCATGACGGTGTTTAATGTAGACCCAGATCAGCCTATGAGTATACCTCTGGCTATTGCAAGACGAAATCTGATGCGAATTAGCCCTAAAACAGTCAATTTTAGGGCGCCGCGTCAAGCAAAAGCCCAGGATTAATTGTGGCGAGACGGGGCCTGATTCAATCTGGTGGGCATTGAGGCCATAAACATATGGCGAGTGCGGGGAGTTTCGGCTCGGGGGGCTATCGTCATACAAAACTAACAGACTGTGGACAATTAACTGTCTTATACCATCCTATCGGTGAGGATTAATGCTTTGGGGAGGGGCACGTGAAGATGGGTGTCCGTAGATTCGGGATACTAATATAAATGTTGTACTTGGTGCACCGGTTACAGCTATTCAGGCTGTGATGTTGACTTGTCCCTAACTACATCGATGGAATGACTTGGCCAACAAAGGTGTACATCTTGGACACATGCATTAATCTACCTCTTTAAAAGTGTGTTCGTTCTTAATAGCAGAAGTAAAGACAAATACAGTGTTCTGGTCCGTCGAAGAAAGGTGTTTGAAGAGTTTTACATTAAAATTAATATGGCCTTAGTACCGACTCAGAGCATGTTTATCTGAATTGGCGCCAAATGATGTTTTCTCTTTCATCTACAATCGGTGTAAATATGTAGCCTTTTCAAGGAAAAATTGTCAGTTTTTAAATTAGTTTTGGTCGTTCGATCTTTAAGATATTATAAAAAATGTGCAGTATAACGTATGTAAAATGAAAGACAACTTTTGATTAGTCAGTTCGGTAAAACAGAATATGGTTGTCTGCAACACTAACCACTAAAGTACCGTACAAGACCCTCTTAGCTTTACCTTAACCAATTGGACTTTGATGGGTAAACTCTAAGAAGAACACATGTTACCATTTCATAACAAATCTTTACCAACAAAGTTCTTGTCCTTACCATAGGAATTATGAATTGGCGAGAAATCAATTGTCATTTGTCAAAACAACAAAGGCATTATTGTCAAAAAAGTACACATCCCGAATCATAATAAGGTAAATTAAAGAGTATTTCTAATTGTTCTTTCAATATGTTCACGCATTATGCTACTACAAGCACAAAAAATCATCAGTTTGAAGACATGACATTCCTTATGTACTCAATATAAAGCTTTGCTTCGGTTTATCTCTCGTAAGTTACGGAAGCGGTAACCAGGTCGTATTCGCCGGTCTTTGAAAAAGATCGCGTCCGATATCAATAAAACGCATCTTGCCGGCGATGTTTATACCATATTATCTTATCTGTTTCTCGTAATCTATACATTGTTTTCGTACAAAGGTCATTTGATAGCGTGGGATAACGCTAATCTAAGCGCTAAGACGATGTTTATATCAATGGCGACGTGTCATTTACCCGACCCATAGCACGTGACCACATGGCGAGACTTCGTTATTTGAATGGACCAATGGGATGTGGCGATTACTGTGCGAGACAATAAACGGATAAATCGCGATAGGTGCTCGGTATTTTTCCTGTTGATTAATTTCTGATAACGATCATCTACAGATTTATTCATCTACCCTTTCTTCCCATTCCTAATATTTTCTTTATATTCTTTCATTTGTATTTATGTATTTATTTGTTAATAAAAGCACGTGTCCATTAATTCAGTCTATCTATTTCTGCATTTATGTATCTGTGCATTTGTGTATAAATACTTGTATTCATTCGATAAACGAATGTTATCAACGTCCAACAGAAAGGTTTAGCCCTTCCTCCCCAATAAACATAATCCACTTATTCACGTAACCAGACTTTGACGAGTCTCCTGCGGAAGAGTCGAAAAATTACTGCGACGTAAGGATGAATCGCTCATCGTAAACTAGTTATCCGTATGACATAGTGGAGTTTACCGAATGTCATAAAGAAGGCGTAATTTTTTCTTTCAAATTCTTCTCGTCTGCGGTCCTTTTTCAATTTTTACCAGACCCAACTTCCCAATAGAGAAAGATGGGTTTAAAAAATAAGACCACATTCCTGGATAGCGATATCAAAGAAAGAACTACCCTTGTTTGCGATCTTGTAGGTATTATCCAATTGTGATAACCGAGCAGGACATACAAAAGGTCATTCACACTAATTGTATGCCCGTGAAGATTTGACATAGTGGATGTATTTTATGCAGTAACTATCTCAGGATCTTGTGATGGGTCAAAAGTAGTTAACGGCATGTGACACAATGGTCGATCATAAAATGCATAACTTGCCAAAAGTTTGCTTGTTCGAAACCAAGCTATGAATAATCTCAGTATTTATACTCGTGGGTCGTAACTTTAATAGGCTGTTGTCTTTGCGTTATACTTAACTGAACAGTTTTAGCATTAGTTAGTTATACATGTACATGTATTTCGTAGTTCTCGAATCTTCTAAATTCCATCGGATGGACTTATAAAACACGCATTTCAGAATGTATAAATAGGAGGTTTCGGTACGTTTCATAGGGTGAGGGTTATGACAGATGTATTGCCTCTGTGTATAGTTGCGTGCTTATTGCCCATACCGTAAGGTTATCAAATTCCTAAACGACACACGAGCAAACAATCAAATATTTTCAAGCATACCCCCTAACTTGACTACGTTAAGCTTAGGAACAATGCCAAAATTACTGCTGCCAAAAACAAAAACCAAGCAAAGGCCTTACATGTACCATATTCATTATGTGGAACATTGAAATAATTGAAATTTGCAAATAGATTTTTAAGTGATGAAATGGCTCATGGCAAATGTTGTCAATCCAACGGATATCACAAAAGATTATGTCCTTATGTTTAAACAGTCATGCAACGAATGCAATGAAGTAATACCTTCTAATTAATTCGTCTTCGAAATTGAGAAATGCTTTGTTGAATGCGTTTGGTCTTTTTCTAAATGAAAACGATTTGATGAGTTTTTGACATTGTTTAAAGTGTCGGACTTCGCTCCTTTTTCTACACGCCTGTTTGTGCATATACGACAGGCAACTAAGGCACATTCTAACGAGTGCATAATTGTTTTTACGTTACACCCATACATTGAACATGCATGTTTTCTTATATTATTCAAAAACGCAATGCTTCAAGAACGCGCTCGGTTAAAATGCTGTGTTGTTACGAATTCCCCCAATTCGTCAAAACTAACAGCAGGAAGTTCATGTAAATATGAAACCGTTTCATGCTTTCTAGTAGAAATAGTTTAACGCATTGACACGTACGTTGGCTTCAGAGAATCCGATACAAAATCTCAAAAGTCAGTCATTACGAAAGAGTGGATCAACCAACCACCTAATATACACGCAATCTGACAATGATGTCAAATAAATATACACCATCACGGAATCAAAGACATATTTTTGGCAAAATTTGGACGTACGTTGTCATTTTTGTCGGTCAGCATATACGAGAGATTGGGATATTTCGTGACATCAACGTAAGATCACGTGCAAGCATATTCTTTAAACAAAATGTCAATCCTGTCTTTGTACTTACATCATGTTTATTTTGGGGACTTAGTGATATTACCTCATTAACCAAACAACCGAACGAGGTAGATTGTGAATTATGGATCTCTCTTCATAGCAATGTGGCAGCGATAAGGGGAATATTCTCGGCTTAAATGCATGGTTGTTTCAATTACTATGCTCCAGTCTATTTGAATTATAAAGAGGTTTGTTGATGTTGCTTTCAGAGGACAAATACTATACAGGACCAAACCCTTCATACCATAGGCATGGCACGTGCTTACAAAGTAACTTCCCTCATGAAATCGGTTACAAGAAAATAATAATTGCTTGTGTTGGTTTCAAAATATTTTGCGGTCGTCTACCATTCGGCAATATCGTCCAACGTATCTTTAAGCAATTTACATTCTTTACTGATTTGTAAACAAACAAGCACATGTTTACACAAACCAATATTCTCTGACATTAGTCATATTCTAAGGGCGCTAATAGCCCTGTATTGACGAATGCCTATAACAATAGTCTGTAAGCATGGATTGTCTCACTAATAGCATTTCCGGTCTATAGGAGGTCCGGAAGTTACCATTGTCCTTGGCATTCATTGGACAGACAGGATGCCGGAAGTAGAAACAGACACCAATAATCTGTCATGTTTCTATAATTTGAACAGGTAATAATATTCGTTACGAAAAAACACAGTTGGATTTTCTTAACATTGAATAAATTATATCTTTGTTTGAAGAGCTAGTTATCAACACTGAATTTGCATAGTAATACGAGATGCTGATTTCTCTTTGTTAAGCTAATTGGTATTCTTATAGCTGACAAGAATCAGATCTTCTCTCTGATAATATTCGTTTTTATGCATATTTCGTAAACTCATATCGGAACAGTTAATCTAACCGTGGATGGTTTTGCCAGCGATTTAATTATATTCAGAATCTTATACATCCGTATATTTAACCTAGACGGACGATCTTTGAAATTTCACAGCTCGATTTCTGCTCGTATGCTAAATTTCTTACCGCGAAGAAAATAACATAACTACGACATAATTCCTTCATCAACAGAGATTATGTTTCTACATATATTGAAAGGATATTGAAGGATCGGTCTATTAATCGTTTACTTAAAACATAATTATTTCTAAACTCTTTACAAATGAAACATGTAAATTAATTTCGGCAGATAAGTAATATGGCAAACGGATTTTGCCACAAGTTTTACCAATTTAGATTCGACCATACCTTTAATCAATTAATTCAGCACAAGAAAGACGCATCATTCAGAGCTCTACCACTACCACCAAAGAAGTTATGCACCAGAGATATATTGTATTAGTGCAGAATGCTTACGATTCCATGCCCCTTTTCGCCCAGCGCAGTGCGACGATCTTTTTATCCGGTCAATTGTGTACAATTAATCGGAAGATTGATTATTCGTGGGCATGCGATATAAGATGATAATCAATTAAACGTTTTGATCCCCTGATAAAATATTAATACCCCATCGCGCGCTCCGGTTTCTCACGGCTTAGCATGTAGCCGGCCTTC